>QXEO01001287.1:106224-142506 GCA_007115705.1 Dactylis glomerata | reverse complement strand
GTTATTACGAAGTTGTATCTGAACTTCTCCTTTTGATTTTCCTTGCAGCTTGTCGGCTTTGTCTTTGGGCCTTTTTCCCTGATCTTGCTTTCCACTATTCCAAGGCTTCGTATCGCGGCTCGTTGCATATCTTCTCGCGGGTCCCCCGGTTCTAGCCTTGTAGTTAGTAAATATGCTTGTGCTGCTACCAATGCTGCTTCTGGCGTTTCTTGTATGAAGTCGTCTTCCTCCTCTTCTAGCTGTGGGGTAGGGCTCCTTGAGTACCTTTCTTCTCTGCTACGCACCGTCACCCCTCTATTGTGCTTTGGGTCTCCGTGCCTTTCTCTGCTGTACTCTGATTCTTCACTGTAGTCTTCCCAGTACTCCTCCCTTGATCTACTGTTATTGTCTTGAAAAACCATGTCTCTTTCCTCCCTTAGTTTCTTCCTGTGCTGGTATAATGCATACTGATAGCCCATTAGAACTTCTCTTCTCGATCCTTTGGGTACTTCTGTACCATGATTGATAGCTGATTTGATCATTCTCCATTCGCCAGCCGAAACGTGGACTTTCTCTTTTTCCTTTTTGTTGTGTTCTTTCATTTTGTCGACTTGCCTATTGACCTTTTTACTTCCTTCGCTATTGTTTTCTTCTTCTGCTTCGGTGATAATAATGCATAACTGATGTACTTTGGAGACGCCGCTGCTTCCCACAGCGAAGTCCTTTGCGTTGTTGTGCGTCTGGCACGCTCTTTCTTCTGAGTCGAAATTTTCCCGAATTTTGTCGCTTTCTGCGATTGGTGCTTTGTCGAAGCTGACCGGCGAGTTTACCTCGCTGGAAGAGTCTTCTGATGATTCCCACGTTTCCTCTGTTTCGGGCTTGTTTGCCGACGGATCTGATTTCGTCGAATCCGAGAGGCGGGATGAACCCGACGGTCCGATGAGGATGTTTAAACTTCCGATTGTCAACTCCATCTCTTGATTTTCGTTGACTTCTGTACTGCTGTTGGCTAAAAGCGAAAAAGCCGTCGAATTCATGATTCCAACGCCCAAGGTCCCCATGGTCGGCGCCAATTGACGAGGGGTTAACTCGACAAATGTCCTAGATGAAGGACTTAGGATCGGGGAGATAGGGCGCTGGATGAACTCGAAGGTAAAGTTAGTCGAAATAGGTGTGTGTCGAAAGTAAACTTGGGTGTTCAACCTGGCTTTCTTTCAATCTGGCCTACACCGTCCCCTCCTGGCCCCTATATATAGGTGGCCAGGTCTCGAGGATCGGGTAGGGTCCGATACAGATTACAATATCGACATACGGTAAAGACTCGTATTCGACTATCATTACAATTGGGCCTAGCTTTAACGGGCCTCAGGGGTACTCAACATATGGGTTCTATTAACTATACCCTTGTCACTAATTTTGCAAGGGAGCTGGTCAGACCATTGTAAAAACAAAGAAAAAAGATTGAAAAAGGCACTCCTCCATGGTATGTGAAAGTTGGTGGGCACCCGATGGAATCGGTTAGCCATGGTTTGAGAAAGGAAATGGTGGGGAGGAGTGCCAAGCTATAAAAGAGCACAATTGTGTCAATTAATCAACATCTCAGAACCGCTCTCACTTGTTTAGTATGGAAGATATCAAGAACTTTGTTGCTAGTCGTTGACAAAAGCAACCACCTCTCAAAACAACTTTTACCTCTGTTTTACAAATGAAAAGCTCTAGCACATGTTTAATCCCTGCTTCCCTCTACGAAGGGCCTATCTTTTACTTTTATGTTGAGTCAACCTATTCCCCTCTATCTCAAGCAAGCATTTGAGTTGTTATGTTTCACTCATTCATATATTGATTTCTTCAATCATGTTTACTATTTTCCTTTGTTTAGTACAATGCTTTTATCTGAAAGAATATATCTTTGAAACTTTCTATGATTGTAAAGAGTTTGTTTTGTTGAGCATATGGTTTTTGCTACATTAGCTCTGTTATAAAAGGCTCCGTTCAAAAATAAGTATAGTTTGTTCATTGTTCTCTGACCAAGAATGAAGGTTTGCCATCACCAATCATGATTTACCTTGTGCATCTTTATTTGTGATTCCCTTTTGCTTATTGCAAGTCTATATTATATGAAGGGAAGTTGCTATCTATTATAACTTGTGCCTTGGTAAATGTGATGCTTCTTGTCCGTATTTTGTTTATCGACACTTCACTCCATAAACCTGTGGTCATGTTTACCGAGTCTAGTTTTCGCTTGGGGACAAGCGAGTTCTAAGCTGGGGGGGGGGTTGATACGTCTATTTTGCATCACTATTTTATATCATAATTTACTATTATTCATTGATATATTTCATATTTAGAGATGATACTTATGTTGTTCCCTCTGTTTTTACATGTTTGATGATCATTGGAGAACTTGCTGCCGAAGTCAGGATTCTGCTGGAAAAAGGACCGTCAAGACACCATATTTCTGAAGATCAACAATTCCAGAGAAATACACAGAAATTCGTATATTACAAGAAAACGAAAGTAGCCAGAAGGAGGAAGCGAGAGGAGCAGGAGGGTGGGCTCACCACCAGGTGGCGCGGGCCCACCCCTGGCCACGCCGCCTGTGGTGAGGCCATCCTGGCCCACTACTGCCATTGCCCCCTCGTGTATATTGTCATCCCAAAAAACCTAAGTCAAGGGGGAGATTAGAGATAGACACCACCGCCTCTGCGGGGCGGAAAACATCGAGAGAGAAAAGCTCTTCAGCAGGGAAAAATCTGCCAGGGAAATTCCTTCCCGGAGAGGGGAGATCGTCGCCATCGTCATCACCATCGCGCTGGACTTCATCGGGATCATCATCACCACCACCATCATCATCATCAGCACCTGCATCTCCACCATCACCACGCCATCCCGACATCTTGGGTTGAATCTTGTCAAATTCTTAGGGGAAACTTTCCCGGTGTTAATTACTCTTGTAATTGATGCTATTGAGTGGAACTGTTGAATTAAGGTTTATGTTTAGATTGTTATTTACCATTATTTCACCTCTGGTCATGATCCATATGATGTCTTGTGAGTAGTTCGTTTAGTTCTTGAGGACATGGGAGAAGTCGAGATGTTAGTAGTGAAACTATGTTGAGTAATATTTAATGGTTTGATATTTACGTTATGGTGTTATTCTACTAGTGGTGTCATGTGAACGTCGACTACATGTGTCGTGGGGATGACTTATGGGGCGCGCCAAGGGCCGAGCAATCTGCCGGCTGGCATCCCAGGAGTCTCCACGGCTCTAGGATGAGAAGACCTGCTCCGCCCGAAGGGCCGGCTGCGCCAACAGCCGGCTGGCGATTCCACCGAGGAGAGCCGGAGCCGAGCGATGAAGACAAGAGCCCTCCGATGGCTGTTTCTCCAAAAGTGGCCGGGCCCCGACAAGATTGACAGAGGCAAAGGACGGGAGTGACGAACGCCACGACCGGACCCAACCAATCAGCGATCAAGGAGCCTTCCCCACGAAAGGATCCGAGGCAAAAGGGAGGGCATATGCCTCCCAGATGCCGGTCCAAGGAGGAAAGGCGCTTTATAAAGCGTGATCATCAGAGCGGGGCCAGAGGATCACGCTGAGGACGCAGCCACGGAGGAGCCGGCAGTCGGCCGAACTGCCACCTAACCTATAACCAGACCCCCGCCTATATAAGGGGGTCTGGACCCTTAGTGACAAGGGTATAGTTAATAGAACCCATATGTTGAGTACCCCTGAGGCCCGTTAAAGCTAGGCCCAATTGTAATGATAGTCGAATACGAGTCTTTACCGTATGTCGAAATTGTAATCTGTATCGGACCCTACCCGATCCTCGAGACCTGGCCACCTATATATAGGGACCAGGAGGGGACGGTGTAGGCCAGATTGAAAGCAAGCCAGGTTGAACACCCAAGTTTACTTTCGACACACACTTATTTTGACTAACTTTACCTTCGAGTTCATCCAGCGCCCTATCTCCCCGATCCTAAGTCCTTCATCTAGGACATTTGCTGAGTTAACCCCTCGTCAATTGGCGCCGACCGTGGGGACCTTGGGCGTTGGAATCATGAATTCGACGGCTTTTTCGCTTTTAGCCAATAGCAGTATAGAAGTCGACGAAAATCAAGAGATGGAGTTGACAATCGGAAGTTTAAACATCCTCATCGGACCGTCGGGTTCATCCCGCCTCTCGGATTCGACGAAATCAGATCCGTCGGCAAACAAGCCCGAAACAGAGGAAATGTGGGAATCATCGGAAGACTCTTCCAGCGAGGTAAACTCGCCGGTCAGCTTCGACAAAGCACCAATCGCAGAAAGCGACAAAATTTGGGAAAATTTCGACTCAGAAGAAAGAGCGTGCCAGACGCACAACAACGCAAAGGACTTCGCCGTTGGAAGCAGCGGCGTCTCCAAAGTACATCAGTTATGCGTTATTATCACCGAAGCAGAAGAAGAAAACAACAGCGAAGGAAGTAAAAAGGTCGACAGGCAAGTCGACAAAATGAAAGAACACAACAAAAAGGAAAAAGAGAAAGTCCACGTTTCGGCTGGCGAATGGAGAATGATCAAATCAGCTATCAATCAAGGTACAGAAGTACCCGAAGGATCGAGAAGAGAAGTTCTAATGGGCTATCAGTATGCATTATACCAACACAGGAAGAAACTAAGGGAGGAAAGAGACATGGTTTTTCAAGACAATAACAGTAGATCAAGGGAGGAGTACTGGGAAGACTACAGTGAAGAATCAGAGTACAGCAGAGAAAGGCACGGAGACCCAAAGCACAATAGAGGGGTGATGGTGCGTAGCAGAGAAGAAAGGTACTCAAGGAGCCCTACCCCACAGCTAGAAGAGGAGGAAGACGACTTCATACAAGAAACGCCAGAAGCAGCATTGGTAGCAGCACAAGCATATTTACTAACTACAAGGCCAGAACCTGGGGACCCGCGAGAAGATATGCACCGAGCTGCGATACGAAGCCTTGGAATAGTGGAAAGCAAGATCAGGGAAAAAGGCCCAAAGACAAAGCCGACAAGCTGCAAGGAAAATCAAAAGGAGAAGTTCAGATACAACTTCGTAGATAACGAGTACAGCGAGTCATCAGAAGAGGAAAGGCGACAGAAGAGGAAAGAGGACGCAAGAAATATAATAGCGCAAGCTCGAGTAAACAAGTCGCATCATGCTTGGAGGGAAGAGAATTATGAAGATGACGATAAAGAGATGGGTGCGTTATGCTTTACCCGCAGGGTTCGCAAAACGCGGGTACCCAAAGGATTCAAACTGCCACACGACCAGCATAAGTATGATGGGTCGCAAGAACCTACCCTATGGTTATCGAACTATCTGCAGGCAGTACAGATATTAGGGGGAACAAAGGCGACTGCAATGCAAAGTTTACAGCTACACCTCACCGGCGCAGCACGGTCCTGGTTGAATACCCTAGCCAACGAATCCATCGGAAGTTGGGGGGAACTCGAAAGTGAATTCGCAAGAAATTTTCGTTCAACTTACAAACGCCTGGCATCACTGGAGGAAGTTAAGGAGTGCGTACAGAGGAAAGGCGAAACTCTACGTTCTTATATACAATGCTGGAGCATAATCAAAAATGCAACAGAGGACGTCTCCGATGAACGGGCAATAGACGCCTTTACGGCCGGACTTCGTCGCTCAGATCTCGTGGAAGAAATAGGAAGAACAAGACCTACAACGGTAGCCAAATTAATGGAACAAGTCAACAAATTCGCTGATGCAGAAGACGCATACAATAACAAAAGAGGACGTTCACCAGAAGTCGACAGAATAAGCAGACAGAGGAGACGATACCGCAGCAGAGGTAACCAAGCAAGGCGAAGTCAGGTAGCCACGGGCTACGTAATAGAGGAAGAGGAAGGATATGACAGTGGGAGGTTTCAAGCAAAAAGAGTAGAAAAGTCGAGATACTCCGGCCCTTCGGCCGAGGACATGCTATACGGACCTTGTCGAATCCACTACGCATATCTCGACGGGAAAAGAGTCTCAAATCATTAGATGAAGGATTGTAGAACATTCCTAAGGCTGCAAAGCGCCATGGGCTCAAGCCAAGGAGAAAGGCAAGAAGAACAACACAGAAGTCGAGGATATCAAATGCAAAGGCTAGCAAGGCACCTAGAGTCAAAAGTTTACATATCTGCCATGATTCAACCGGTGCCCAGGTCAAAAAAGGAGCGAAAAAGCATATCCAGGCAAGTAAACCTAGCAATATTATCACCACCAACTACCACAGAGTACCTACGGTGGCCAGACCAATCAGTCAAGTTCAGTAGACCAGACCACCCGAAGAAAGTTCCCAGGCCAGGCCACTCGCCTATGGTTCTAAAGGCGCAGATAGGAGGGTACGACATCGGAAGAGTGTTCATGGATGCAGGGAGTGGCATAAACTTAATATATGTTAGAACCCTAAAGGCAATGTGCATCTCGCTGTCGAGTCTGAAGCCAACAGATTGCTCCTTCCACGGAATAGTACCAGGAGCCGCAAACCACCCTTTGGGAAGAATAGAACTTGATGTCTGCTTTGGCAGCAGCGGCAACTACCGAAGAGAGAAGCTGGAATTCGAAGTTATGGACTGGCCGTCACAATATCATGCAATCCCGGGGCGCCCAGCATTTGCAAAATTCATGGCAGTACCACACTACGCGTATCTTATGTTAAAAATTCCAGGACCCAAAGGAACAATCACAGTACAAGGGAGCTTTGAAGTAGCCAACACATGCGACAGAGAATTCAACAGGATGGCGCAAACCTTTGGCATGACAGCGGAATATGAGAGGTTAAAAGGAGAAACGGATCATAATGTACTACCCGATGTTGGACGATCCCTGCCAGATCAGGCTTTCGACACGTCCCAGGACTCGAAGAAAATCTAGGTCCACCCTACAGATGCAAACAAGACAACATCAATTGCGGTGAACTTGGATCCCGCATAGGAAAGCGCGCTCGTCGAGTTCCTCTGTGAGCACTGGGAAATCTTCGCCTGGTGTCCATCAGACATGCCAGGGGTTCCCAGGGAACTCGTCGAGCACGCATTAAATGCAGATCCCAAGGCAAAGCCAGTTAAGCAGCCATTACGACGATTTGATGAACTTAAGAGGAAGGCGATAGCATCAGAGTTGCACAGGCTAGAAAATGCCGGATTTATCATAGAAATCAAAACTTTGAGTTGGGTGTCGAAACCAGTCATAGTACCCAAGAAGAACACAGACGTACAAAGAGTATGTGTCGACTACACATCTCTCAATAAGCATTGTTGAAAGAGCATTTCCCGCCTAATTGATTTTGGCGTTTGTTAACAATACATTATCTATTAATGTGGTGATTATGCTTTGCAGGATTTTATTATGTTCTTGCACAAGATATTGGGTTTCCTATGTTACACTTGATAATTATCATTACCCAAAGGAAATTCTTGAGGAAATGGTGCTAATATGCTCTGGGAGAGGTTCCATATGAAGTTTGGCCAGGAAGGCCGGCTTTAGCCGGTCCCCAGACCGGCTATAGCCGGACTACCCTGTTTCGGAAGAAGCCATGCATCTCTGGAGTAACCCGGCTATTTGTCCGGCTATTTCCGGTAGGGCCGGATTTTTCAGACCGGCTTTAGCCGGTGTGACCGGCTTTAGCCGGACTTAACTCCGGCTTTAGCCGGGCTTTCCTGGCTAGCAACGGTCAGATTTGGGGGGGGGGTATAAATACCCCCACCTTCTTCTCCAATGAGTAGCTTGTCCCAAGAAGAAGAACACCATTATATTGAGCCCCCAAATCACCAAGATCTCCCTCTTCAACCCACCAAAGCTCTTGATCTTTGGAGAATCGAAGGAGGAGGCCTTGATCTACATCCTCACCGAAGCGATTTACTTTCCCCTCTCATTTGCTTGAGGGCCCTTGTGTCTTGGGTTCCCTTGTGTCCCAAGACCTTGATTTGTGTATTTGATATATTGCTACTTGTTGTTTGACAGCATTGTGTTGTGCTTGGGAGCCTCCAATTCGGTTGTGGATGCGTGCCCCAAGATTGTAAAGGCCGGTTCCGCCTTGAGGAATCCCTTAGTGGAAAGTGAGCTAGGCCTTTGTGGCGGAAGCTTGCACCGGAGAATAGGGTGAGCCTTTGTGGCGTTGGTTAGGCCTTTGTGGCAACCACACCCCTCCAACGTAGACGTACTTCCCCTAAAAAGGAAGGAACTACGGGAATTACATCCGTGTCTCCGTGTGCTCCACTCTCGGTTACCTCTATCCTTTATTGCCTTTACTTATTGTATCTTGCTTAGCTTGCTAGTTGTCATATAGGTAAATTCACCTTAGTTGCATATCTAGAGAATTTACCTTTGTGTCAAGCCTAAATTGGAAAAAGAATTAAAATTTGAGTAGCACCTATTCACCCCCCCCTCTAGGTGCCCATACGATCCGTTCAATTGGTATCAGAGCCTCGACTCTTAATTCGGGCTTAACCGCCTAAGAGTATGGATTCTCCACCTAAAGAGGGCTCGGGTCAAGTCTCTATGGATGAGTTCAAATCTTTGGAATCATCCATGACTTCCATGACATCTCAAATAAGTGAGTTGCGTGAAATGATAGCACAACTCATGCAAGCTAAAACTACTAATGCTTCTCCACCTCCAGAAAAACCCGCTACTCCACAAGTGGAGAATGTGGGGATAGATGAGGAGGGTGCCGACAAAAATGGCGATGCTAAGTCTTCCACCAAGGGCGACGGGAAAGGTGAATACCCACATTGGTATTCACCCGACCTGCCGGTTCCTCATCCTCATATTAACCATAGAGGTGATCCGCCTAAGCTTGATGCATTAAACTTTGGTCAATGGCAATATCAAATGATCTCTCATATGCGCAGTTCTTGCATTGAGCTTTGGAGGGTTGTTGAAGAAGGATTCAAGGCCGTGGATCCCACCAACATGACAAGAAGAGAGACGGTCAATAGTGAACTCAATGCAACCGCTCTCCACATGATTCAAGTCGCCGTTGGGCCCAAGGACTTGCCTCACATCCAACACTTCTCCACCGCCAAAGAAGCTTGGGAAGGACTCTCCGATGTTTTTGTTGGCAATGAGAGCATGAAGAAAACAAGATATATTGCCTTCTCAAATCAAGCGGAGGGATTCTTCATGATGGATGGTGAGGATCATCAAGAGATGTATAGGAGACTCAAGGCTATTGCTACCACCTTCAAGAACCTCGGTGCTCACCATATTCATGATGAGTGGATCAAGATGAAGTACATTCTTGCTCTCACTCCATATGAGCCCGCGGATGTGAAGAGTGTTCAAGGAAAGCACAACTTCAATGAGATGACCTCCAATCAAGTGATGCAAGAGATTCAAGCCTACAAGGTTTCCGCACAAAATGCGGAAGATGCTCGTGCTCGTGCCATTGGAATGCAAAGAAGCTCCAATCTTGCATTAAAAACTAGTGTGGTTGAGAAAGAGGTTCCACTTCAAGCAAGCATTGAAGCAAGGCTTGAGATGTGTCCCGAGGACATAAGACATGAGTACAATGAGCACATGGCCTTCTATGGAAAAACCTTTTGGGTTGATCCACACAAGGCTAAAGAAGATAATCAAAGAAGAAGCAAGTCAAGTGGCTATCAAAGGAATGACAACAATGGTCAAAGGGTGAGGACATGCTACAATTGCAATGATAGATTTCACTTTGTTGCTGAGTGCCCTTATGAGAAGAGAGAAGACCATGGTGGAAAGCTCATCTTCAAAAGCAAGACCAAGTCACCATCCAAGAAGCCATTCGTGAAGAAGGGTGGACCAAAGAAGAAACAACCAAAGTTTGTGTTCTTGACTCAAGAAGAGTACTCCGCGAGTGAGAGTGATGAAGAAGAAACCACTACTAGTGAGATGGCCGCAATGGCAACCACCTCCACTTCCTCCACATCACTCTTTGAATCCCCCAATGAGGACTCTCTTGTCAAGAACGTCAAGTGCCTTATGGCCAAGTCTTCCGAGGTATCACCCACATCTTTCTCTTCCTCTAAGACAAATGATGCTTCCTTGAATGATCTTGCTAGTCTTAGAGTAAAGGAAGAAATTGTTGCTTTTGATGATTATGTGTCTAGTGTAGATGGTGTTCACAAGCTTCACTTTGAACGTCTATTGAGCCAATATGGTAAAACTCTTGAAAAACTAGATGAACAAATGAGGCTTGAAAAAGAATATGCTCAAGATATTGCCTCACTAACCGAGTCTCTTGAAGAAGAGCAAGAGGAACGAGCAACTCTCGAAGAGAAGCTCGATTCCATTGAGGAATCTAATAATGAAGTTGTTTCCAAACTCATTAAAGAGCGAGACCATGCTCGTGCTAAAGTAAAAATGCTTAAAAAGGAAAAGGTTGAATTTGGTATTGGTCATGATATACTTGTTAAGGATTTAGAAGATCTCGACAAGGCTCACAAGGCCTTGAAAAGTGAACACTCTATTCTTACCAAGTCACATGAATAATTTCAAATTCAATTGACTAAGAATAATGTGCCTAGTTCTTCTACTTCTACTTGTGATCATGCAAATGTTATTGAAGAAAATGCTAGGTTGAAAGATGAGCTTTCCAAGACCTCCATTCCCATAGGTGAGAAAAACTTAAATGACCTTTTGAGTAAGCAAAAGGCATTTGGTGATAAAACGGGGATTGGCTATGTCTTAAAGAAGAAGAAGAACAACAAGAAAAAGAAAGCCAAGCCCGCACAAGCAAAGAAGGATCCTATTGTGGGTGGCAAAACCACTCATGATGATCATGCGGGAATTGCTAACCCTCACTATGTCTTATTTCGTGATTATTATGGTGATGTTTATGCAAAATATGTTGGTCCAAATGATGGTTATGTTGCTTGGTCTATTTGGGTTCCAAAGACCCTTGTTGCTAACAAAAGAGGACCCATTGAAAAATGGGGACCTAAAACCAAGCAATGATCTCTTGTAGGACTATGCTTCTGGTGGATCAAAATGGGTGCTTGATAGTGGATGCACAAGTCATATGACCGGAAGCAAGGAGATTATGACGGAGATGAGACCTAATGACAACCACATAACCGTCACTTATGGAGACATGTCACAATCTGAGGTATTGGGTCTTGGCAAGGTGGTGGTCGCACCGGATATTTCCCTTGTGGACGTCATGCTTGTTGAGACCCTAGGTTACAATTTACTTTCAGTTCGTGCACTTGGTAAGATGGGCTTTGCCGTATTCATTGATAATGAAATTGTGGTACTCTTGTGGAGCAAGTCTCTAAAGGTCGCTTTCGTTGGGCACATTGAAAACAACTTGTATGTGGTGGACTTCTCGGGGAAAACCACTACAAGTGCAATGTGTTTATTTGGAAAGGCCGATGTGGGTTGGCTTTGGCATCGCCGACTAGCCCATGTCAATATGAGAACTTTGCAAAGCCTTCACAAGGGTGGCCACATACTCGGACTAAAAGAGAATGTTTCTTTTGCCAAAGATCGTGTTTGCAGGGCTTGCGTTCTAGGAAAAATGCATGATTCTCCCCACCCAAGCAAGACTATCATTTCTTCCAAGAGGATCTTGGAGCTCCTTCATGTGGATATTTTTGGTCCTCCCTCTCATGCAAGTCTTGGTGGGAAGAAATATTGTTTGGTGATTGTTGATGACTATTCAAGATATACTTGGGTCTACTTCTTCAAGCATAAGAGTGAGACTCAACAAACCGTCATCGACTTTGCCAAGGAAGTTGAACGTCAACATGGGAAAACTATTTTGGCAATTAGAAGTGACAATGGCTCGGAGTTCAAGAACTACACCTTAAATGGATTTCTTAGTGATGAGGGGATTCGTCATCAATATTCCGCTGCATACACCCCTCAACAAAATGGTGTAGCCGAAAGGAAGAACCAGACTCTTATGGATATGGCTAGGTCCATGTTGGCGGAGTTTAAGTCTCCATACAACTTTTGGGCCGAAGCTATCTCTACGGCTTGTCACTCTTCAAACCGGCTCTTCCTCCGCAAAGGCCTAAACAAGACTCCATATGAAATACTCACCGGAAGCAAGCCCAACATATCCTACTTCCGAGTCTTCGGGTGTAAGTGTTTCTTTCAAACAAAAGGAGTTCGTTTAGGTAAATTTGATCCAAAAGCAATAGAAGGTATTTTTGTTGTTTATGGTGCCGAATCCCACACTTATAGAGTCTTCAACAAGTCCACCGGACGTGTTGAAGAATCTTGTAGTGTGGTATTCGAAGAGAATGACGGCTCCCAAGGGGGGCGAGATGTTGTTTCTTGTGATGTAGATGATGAAATACCTCGAGAAGCCATAGGAAGAATGGGCGTGGGATTTTTCCGCCCCATTGAGGGACACCTTGTGGCGGACCGAGAAGGACTATGCTTGACGAGGGGTTAACTCGACAAATGTCCTAGATGAAGGACTTAGGATCGGGGAGATAGGGCGTTGGATGAACTCGAAGGTAAAGTTAGTCGAAATAGGTGTGTATCAAAAGTAAACTTGGGTGTTCGACCTGGCTTGCTTTCAATCTGCCCTACACCGTCCCCTCCTGGCCCCTATATATAGGTGGCCAGGTCTCGAGGATCGGGTAGGGTCCGATACAGATTACAATATCGACATACGGTAAAGACTCGTATTCGACTATCATTACAATTGGGCCTAGCTTTAACGGGCCTCAGGGGTACTCAACTAATGGGCTCTATTAACTATACCCTTGTCAATGCTCTACTCAAGTGGAGCCTTCATCTTCACAAGCTCAACAAGCCTCTCCCAAGGAAGCAACTAATGCACCAACCGAAGAACAAGACAAGAACCTTCATGAAGAAGAAGGGGCACCACCATCCTCTCCGGTTATCTCAACCGCCCCCAATTCTTCACATGACCAAGATCAACCTACTCATGAAGATAATAATGATCAAGGTCAATTTGATGGTCAAGACGGGGACCAAAATGATCAAGATGATCAAGTGACTCCTCCAAGGTCAAATGAGGAGATCGAAGCCCGTCGCAAGAAAAGAGTTGAAAGGGATTTGGAGCTTAAAGGTCATACCCTTGAGAGGGTTATTGGAGATTTAAGAAGCAAAGTGTCAACCCGGCGTCAATTGGCATAATTTAGCTCTCATCATGCTTATATCTCCATGGTTGAACCCAAGAAAGTATTTGAAGCTCTTGAAGATCCGGATTGGTTGGATGCTATGCATGAAGAACTCAACAACTTCAAGCGCAATAATGTATGGGTGTTAGTGGAGAAGCCAAAGGAGTGCCGCAATGTGATTGGCACAAAGTGGATATTCAAGAACAAGCAAGATGAGCATGGAATTGTTGTGAGGAACAAGGCTAGATTGGTTGCTCAAGGTTTCTCTCAATTGGAAGGAATTGACTTTGGAGAAACTTATGCTCCCGTGGCTCGCCTTGAGTCCATCCGTATCCTTCTTGCATAAGCCACTCATCATAACTTTAAGTTGCAACAAATGGATGTTAAAAGTGCTTTTCTAAATGGTCCATTGAAAGAGGAAGTGTATGTTAAGCAACCCCCGGGGTTTGAGGATCTCAACTTCCCGAACCATGTCTATAAACTCCATAAGGCACTCTATGGCCTTAAACAAGCCCCACGTGCGTGGTATGAGCACCATAGGGAGTTGTTGTTAGACCGTGGGTTTGAAGTTGGGCAAATCGATCCCACTCTTTTTACTAAGAGGGTCAATGGGGAGCTTTTCGTATGCCAACTATATGTTGATGATATTATCTTTGGCTCTACTAACAAAGCTTTTAATGATGAATTTTCATAGCTTATGACCGATAGGTTCGAGATGTCTATGATGGGCGAAATGAAGTTCTTTCTTGGTTTTGAAATCAAGCAATTGAAAGAAGGGACTTTCATTAATCAAGCCAAATATGTCCAAGACATGCTCAAGAGGTTCAAGATGAAGGAACTAAATGGGGCCACCACACCAATGGCCACAAAATGTCATCTTGAACTTGATCCCAATGGTAAAGATGTGGATCAAAAGGTATACCGTTCTATGATCGGTTCTTTGCTTTACCTTTGCGCATCTAGACCCGATATTGTGTTGAGTGCAGGTGTGTGTGCAAGGTATCAAGCCGCTCCTAAAGAAAGCCACCTTATGGCGGTTAAGAGAATCTTTCGATATTTGGTTCATACCCCAACTTATGGGCTTTGGTATCCCAAAGGTTCGGATTTCTCTCTTTGTGGCTTCACGGATTCAGATTGGGCCGGTGACAAGGATGATAGGAAATCAACCTCCGGAGCTTGCCAATTTCTTGGTAGGTCTTTGGTGTGTTGGTCTTCTAAGAAGCAAAATTGTATATCTCTCTCCACCGCCGAAGCCGAATATATTGCCGCCGCAAGTGGATGCACTCAATTGTTGTGGATGAGGCAAACTTTAAAGGAATATGGTGTCAATTGTGACAATGTGCCTCTTTTATGTGACAATGAGAGTGCTATCAAGATAGCCTATAATCCGGTGCAACATTCAAGAACCAAGCATATTGAGATCCGGAATCATTTTATTAGAGATCATGTTGCCCGTGGTGATATTGAGCTTGCATATGTGAGCACCAAGGATCAACTTGCCGATATATTCACGAAGCCCCTTGATGAAGCAAGATTTGGATATTTGAGGAATGAGCTAAATATCATTGATTCAAGGAGTGTGGCTTGAGCATCTTGCAAATACACCTATTTTTCAATACTTGTTTGGTTTAGGTGTGGGCATGGAGATAGGGGAGTGCGGTCCTAATCAATTGGGCTATCCCTCCCCCCATAATGCCGATAGTAACAAAATTGTTCTCTTTCTATCATTTTTGTGATATATGAGTTTCAATGACGAGTATTGGTTATGGACCCAAGATACATCTTTGCGGTCCAATACCATAACACTCATACATGGTGGCCTCGGCCACCGACCTCTTCTTTTTGAAGAGTTGATTCCTTGCAAATCCTATTTGAGTTTTATTGAGCCTTTTTCGTCATTGTCTCTTTCCTTGAAATGGGAAGGCACTTGCATTGGTTGTTCCGAAGTTTTCTTGTTTTTGCCATGTCAAGTGCCGAGAACCACTCCATGCATTCTTTCTATCCTAAGCCCTCTTATCTAAAGCCAAAAGCATCCTCTCTTGCATGCCCAGAATTTCCTGAAATCGAATCCATCTGTTTTGTGCCATCTTGACCGGCTTTAGCCGGTCTGTCTCCGGAAATAACCGGGGTGCGGCTTTAGCCGGCCCACCCGGCTATAGCCGGCCTGGGGTTTTCGAGCCCATCTCTTTAGGCTGTGGGGGTGAGGGTTTCCTCAGTTACCCCCCCCCCCTCCCACGCCTATCTTCCTCCGCTCGAGCCTCTCCCTTGGAGCCGCCGCCGCCGCCGTCAATCGCCTCTCCTCCGGCCGCCGGTACCCCCCTCATCGGCCGACCACCCTCTCCGGCGTCCTCCCCCATGGATCAGGGTACTCTCCCCTAACCTCTTCTCTCTCTCTCTCCCTAGATCTCCCTAGGGTTAGGGTTGATTGCTTCTTGGTACCTTGTTGTTCATCTGGAAGACTTTGGATTCATGATTCCTCCTGCATTGCATAGATTGAAAACACGTGACTAGTTTTGGTGGCCTACTCCTGAGATTTCGTTTTTGCTCATCTGGTCCGGCTAAAGCCGGTGTCAGACCGGCTTTTGCCGGCCTGACCGGCTAAAGCCGGCCTGAGACCGGAAATAGCCGGTGTAGATCACCAACGACTGTCCTGTTTTTTCCTTCTGTGCTATTGCTCTTTGATCCTCTGGCATGCATGCTCATCCTATATGCTATCTACCTATGTGCTGTTTGCAGGTGGTTCTCGACCCAAGCGGTCTCGCTATGTTGATCCTTCTCTTGCCCGCCGTCAAGAACATCACGATGCACGCATGACTACTGCTATGAAGAAGAAGCGGTTGGAAGAACGAAAGAAGAAATCTCTGTTTGCTAACATTGGTGATCTCAAGAAGTTGTCCAAGCAAGAGTACCGTGAGTTCCGTGAACAGAAGTTCTATGCCATGCCTAGGGATATCGACAGTGGTTCCTTCTACCGGTCAGAGCATCAGAGGATCTATGAGCAGGTGTATGAGACCATGAGCACAAAGGTTTTCCCCATGAAGTTCACCAACATTGCATCGTTGTCCAGGGATGAGTACTTTGCTGATGCTCTCTGGGTCACTCAGAAGTTGGGTTTGCACAAGTTGATGGTCTTCAGACAAGACTATAATCCTCGTTTGATCCAGCAGTTCTTTGCCACTTTGGAGTTTGATACTCGGGATGAGGTTGGTTTCACTTGGATGTCAGGTGAAGTGAGGAAGAGCTCTACCATCTCTCGCTTCGGGCAGCTCTTGGGCTATAGGTTTGATGGCATTCATCGACCTCGAGGTACCCGTTTGCATCTTGACACCACAGAGTACAACAAGAGGAAGATCCAGTGTCTCTATGGTCCCGGGGGCAGAGCGGGAGAGACTGCAAATCTCCTTCCCCTCTATGATATTCTGCTTCGGATGTTTCGTGCCAACATTGCTCCAAGTGGGGGCAACAATGATTCTATCAGAGGTGGACTTGTGCATCTACTCCACCATGCCCGTCTTGTCTTCGAGGCCGGAAGGGAGTGTGAAGGGATGGAGCTCGATGTGATGTACTTTATCTTCATGGAGATGAAGATTGCTATGCTTGACAGGAAAATCCCTCCTTATGCTCCATTTATCATGAGGCTTATCATTGACAGAGGCATTGAAGGAGACTTTGAGATTGAGCAAGATTTTCTAGATGAAGAGTTGGAAGTGCACAAGCCCAACAAGCTCTACAAGAAGACCGCTCATTTGGTGTCTAGCACCTCAAGTGCTTTTCCCTCTTCTAGCGATGTGTTGGGTGGCAACCGCTATGCTAGTGGTTGTAGGAGGAAGAACGCGGATCCACCAAGTGGTGGAATGGGTCAAGAGATGAAGAAGCTCAAGTGGTGGCAAAGGGCTTTGTTTTGCATGAACAATGATGTGCGTCAAACTCAATACAAGGACTATGTGGACCGCAAGCACATTCACAAGAAGCAAAGAGAGTTGGATGCTCGTTTGAGGATTGTGGAGAAGGGCAAAGGAGCTAGCACTCAAGAAGAATCCCAAGAGCAAGACCCGTCTGAGGAAACCTTCTCCTTTGGCAAGTGGAATGAGGGATCATCTTTTGATTGGAAGGAGTTAGCCGAAGTCACCTCCAAGGGCAAGGAAGCCATTGATGAAGAAGATGAAGAAGGAGATGGAGATGATGATGAAGAGGAAGAAGATGATGATCAAGGAGATGATGATGAGGAAGATGAGGACTTCGATGATTATGAGGAGTGATCTTGTGTTGTTGTCTCCCTTTTTGGCGTCTTGATGCCAAAGGGGGAGAATGTCCTATTTGCATGTGTTCCATTTGGTTGTGTTGGTTTTCCATTTGGATTTGGTTGGGTCACAAGCTCTTATCGTGTGCTTGCTCGCTTGTGTCCCATGGTTGAACTCTAGTTGGATTATCATCTACTACTATGTGTTGAACTATGTGCTATTATCTTGTTTAGTAGTCTTTATGATTATCCTTATTGATCCTACTTGCTATATATCTTGTCATATCATATGCTTATTGATTATGTGCTTTTGATTTATTATATATCTTGTGCATATATGGATCACACTATAAAATCTAGGGGGAGGCCTTATTGTTGATGTGTCTTTGTATTCAAATACAAACTTAATATAAGGCACATAGCAAGGGGGAGCTCCGTCTATATTTTATATCGTTTGAAACATGCAAAATTATGTATTGTCATCAAACACCAAAAAGGGGGAGATTGAAAGAGCATTTCCCGCCTAATTGATTTTGGCGTTTGTTAGCAATACATTATCTATTAATGTGGTGATTATGCTTTGCAGGATTTTATTATGTTCTTGCACAAGATATTGGGTTTCCTATGTTACACTTGATAATTATCATTACCCAAAGGAAATTCTTGAGGAAATGGTGCTAATATGCTCTGGGAGAGGTTCCATATGAAGTTTGGCCAGGAAGGCCGGCTTTAGCCGGTCCCCAGACCGGCTATAGCCGGACTGCCCTGTTTTGGAAGAAGCCATGCGTCTCTGGAGTAACCCGGCTATTTGTCCGGCTATTTCCGGCAGGGCCGGATTTTTCAGACCGGCTTTAGCCGGTGTGGAGGCCGGCTTTAGCCGGACTTAACTCCGGCTTTAGCCGGACTTTCCTGGCTGGCAACGGTCAGATTTTGGGGGGGGGGGTATAAATACCCCCCACCTTCTTCTCCAATGAGTAGCTTGTCCCAAGAAGAAGAACACCATTATATTGAGCCACCAAATCACCAAGATCTCCCTCTTCAACCCACCAAAGCTCTTGATCTTTGGAGAATCGAAGGAGGAGGCCTTGATCTACATCCTCACCGAAGCGATTTACTTTCCCCTCTCATTTGCTTGAGGGCCCTTGTGTCTTGGGTTCCCTTGTGTCCCAAGACCTTGATTTGTGTATTTGATATATTGCTACTTGTTGTTTGACAGCATTGTGTTGTGCTTGGGAGCCTCCAATTCGGTTGTGGATGCGTGCCCCAAGATTGTAAAGGCCGGTTCCGCCTTGAGGAATCCCTTAGTGGAAAGTGAGCTAGGCCTTTGTGGCGGAAGCTTGCACCGGAGAATAGGGTGAGCCTTTGTGGCGTTGGTTAGGCCTTTGTGGCAACCACACCCCTCCAACGTAGACGTACTTCCCCTAAAAAGGAAGGAACTACGGGAATTACATCCGTGTCTCCGTGTGCTCCACTCTCGGTTACCTCTATCCTTTATTGCCTTTACTTATTGTATCTTGCTTAGCTTGCTAGTTGTCATATAGGTAAATTCACCTTAGTTGCATATCTAGAGAATTTACCTTTGTGTCAAGCCTAAATTGGAAAAAGAATTAAAATTTGAGTAGCACCTATTCACCCCCCCCTCTAGGTGCCCATACGATCCGTTCAATTGTCCAAAGGATCCCTTCCCTCTACCCCGCATCGATCAGATAATCGATTCAACAACGGGATGCGCAAGGCTTTCATTTCTGGACGCATATTCTGGTTACAATCAGATTAAACTGAAGAAAGAAGACGAAGAAAAAAACGGCCTTCATCACACCATATGGAGTGTTTTGCTACCAAGTGATGCCGTTCGGTCTAAAAAATGCAGGAGCAACTTATCAACGGATGATGCAAAATTGCCTCGGAAGCCAAATAGGGCGCAACATCCAAGTCTACATTGATGATGTAGTCATCACCACAAGAGAGGAGAAATCTCTAATCAGCGACTTGGCAGAAACCTTCGACAATCTGAGCAGGTACAAGCTCAAGCTTAACCCGACAAAGTGTTCCTTCGGCGTATCAGCAGGACAACTTTTAGGGTTCCTGGTATCAGCACGAGGAATAGAGGCGAACCCAGAGAAGATTCAAGCGATTTTGACAATGGGGAAACCCACGAAACTACATGACGTACAGAAACTTGCAGGGCGCGTCGCGGCTTTAAGTCGTTTCGTTGCTCGACTGGGAGAAAAGGCGCTTCCTTTCTATGCACTTATGAAGAAGTCAGATGATAAATTTGAATGGACGGAAGAAGCAGACGCAGCTTTTGCACAGCTGAAAAAAGTGCTTTCCACGCCGCCAGTGCTGGTCGCACCAAAAGAAAAAGAACCACTGCTACTCTACATCGCCGCAACCCATCAGGTGGTGAGCACAGTATTAGTAGTCGAAAGAAGCGAAGAAGGAAAAGCCCACGGCGTCCAGAGGCCGGTGTATTTCATCAGTGAAGTGTTGTCTCCGACAAAACAGAGGTACCCGCATTATCAGAAACTTGCATATAGTGTTTTCACAACTGCACGAAAACTCCGACAGTACTTTGCGGTGCATCCAATTATAGTGGTCAATGAAGCACCACTATCAAACATATTGAACAACCCTTCAGCAACAGGACGTGTCTCTTTGTGGGGTATCGAGTTATCTCCCATGGACATCACATACGAGAAAAGGAAGGCGATCAAGTCGCAAGTCTTGCCAGATTTTACGGCAGAGTGGCTGGAGCTCCAAAGCACGGGACCACCAGACTTATCCAGTGTTTGGACAATGTACTTCGACGGTTCTAAGAGAGTTCAAGGCGCAGGCGTAGGAGTGGTCTTGATATCGCCTCACGGCGACAAATTGAAGTATGTCTTAAGGATGAGTTTTCCACAGGCTTCTAATAACGAAGCAGAATACGAGGCTTTGTTGCACGGAATGAAGATGGCCAAAGCATGTGGAGCAACTCGCCTAAAAATATTTGGAGATTCCAACCTTGTGGTACAGCAAGTTATGAACAGATGTGATACAATCAATGACAACATGATGGCCTACAAGAATTTATATCATTATCTCGAAGGAACATTCGACGGATGCAAAGTCTCACACATAAGCAGAAATAGTAATGAAGAAGCCGACAATTTAGCAAATATTGGGTCACAGTGTTTACCCGTGCCGTCCGGAGTATTTTGGGAAGAAATAGTAGAAAGATCAATAAAAAGCGGGAAAAGCTCGACTACTGCAGCAGACTCGGGGGCTCCGTCGGAGCCAGAGGAGGTCATGATGATAGAAGAAACATGGATGCAGCCATACCTTGCATACATACTAAATAAACAATTACCAGAAGATGCGGTGGAGGCCAAGAGGATAACTCAAAGATCGAAGGCGTTTGTCGTGTTGCAGGGGAAATTATACAAGAAGAGTATTACCGGTGTTTTGCAGCGTTGTGTAACACCCCAGGAAGGACAAACAATACTACAAGACATACACGGTGGAGTGTGCGGCCATCATGCTAGCAGCAGAGCAATAGCAGCAAAGGCTTTCCGAGCAGGATTTTATTGGCTAACAGCCATCGAAGACGCAAAAGATATAGTTCGAAAGTGTGAAGCATGTCAAAGATTTGCATCTAGACCGCATGCACCAGCAGCAGAGCTACAAACAATACCATTGTCTTGGCCCTTTGCGCAATGGGGCCTCGATATGGTGGGAAATTTGCACAAATCTTGGCCAGGAGGGCATGTTTACATGCTAGTGGCAGTCGATAAATTTACCAAGTGGGTGGAAGCGGCCCCGGTAACAACTCAGGATTTGACAGCAGCAATCAGCTTCATCAAGTCGATAGTATTCCGTTTTGGTGTACCATATAGCATCATCACAGATAACGGGACAAATTTCACTTCAAAGGAATTCAAGAGTTATTGCGAGGGACTAGGGATCAAGCTCAAATTCGCATATGTGGCGCACCCGAAGACAAATGGGCAAATCGAAAAAGCCAACGACCTAATATGTAGTGGGATAAAAAAGTGGCTCTTAGCACCTCTCGAGAAAGCCAAGAGCGCTTGGGTAGAAGAATTGCCCTCCGTTCTTTGGAGTCTAAGAACTACGCCTAACGCAGCAACTCAAGAAACTCCTTTCTTCCTGGTCCATGGCGCAGAAGCCATACTTCCAGTCGAAGTTACACATGAGGCCCCAAGAGTGACGGCATACGACGAGACAACATCAACAGAAGCACTACAAAACGATGTCGATGCACTAGATGAAGCAAGGGATAAGGCATTAGAAAGAGCCACACAGTATCAACAGAGCCTACGAAACTACCACAGTAGTCGAGTTCGTCCATGATCCTTCGTGGTGGGAGACCTAGTTTTGCGACTCAGGCAAGACAGCCATGGCAAATTGGAGTCCCCTTGGGTAGGACCCTACATCGTCACAGAAGTAATACCAGGAGGAGCATATCGACTACAAGACAAGAAGACGGGAAAAGACGAGAGCAATCCGTGGAACGTAGAGCAGCTACGACGTTTTTACGCGTAGACTACATCTAGTAGTATAATTAAACTCGAGTTCACTTTCTAAACCCAGAACATGAGGCCATAGGCCGGGTTCTTTGGGTTGAACTCGACAAAGTTGTACAAGTATTTCTACTTCTCCGCTCGGGGGCTTCAACCCTCGGGTCGTACGAAAGGAATTTTTATCGAGACTTGGAGATCTTTTTCACTATAAGGTTGTACAGACAACCCGATAAATACTCAAACAATTTGGTTCACAAAAGAACCCGATATTCTTCATACTAATTGGTTCACAAAGAACCTGATATATCTCAAGCATACCTCAGAACAAGTGACTTGTTTTCATGGTACTAGTAATAACATCAAAACAGAGTACGAGCATTAATTACAGATAACATGGTAGCAAGGACATTATCGTACGAAATTACATAAAAAACAGATCCTAGTGGAAGTGGACTTCAGCTTCATACTTCTTCTGGCACTGGGTGCCATCATAGATCTTCACATCGAATTTTGACGTGCCGATGTGGAAGTCGAAGGCCTTGAAGAAGCCTTGGTGGATGTCGTAGTCTTCTGCAAACTGCGACCAACCACCCTTAAAGTACTGTTCGCCGCTGCCATCATACCAAACCTCCACTTCATATGGAGTCCTGCTGCCAGATTGTTCGTGAAGAACCGCTTCTCGCAGTTCACGCCCATCCATGAACTTTGTGAAATTCAGTGGCAGACGCTGAATCTCGCGGCACTGCGCCATGGCAATGCAGAAGAAGGAGAAGATCATGGGAAGAACAGCAGGAGCAGCAGGAGGAGGAGCGCTTGGACCTGGAGCAGCGCCAGTTACCTTGGGCTTGTTTTTGCTACCAGGAGGGCGGCCGGGACGACGCTTCACCGGAGCAGCTGATGACGCTCCCGCGGCGGTCGGAGTTGTGTTGCTCTTGTTTTTGCTTCCACGAGGGCGACCCCGACCTCGCGGCGCCACCGGAGAACCAAGGTTCAGACGAGAACCATCTGCGTCCGCCATGTGGACAAGGGAAAAGGCTAGCAAACCCTAGATGAGAAAGAGAAGATGATGCAGCGGAGGAAGAATCTGATTAGGGTTTTTACCCTTGCCAGAAGGTGCTTTATTTATAAGCACGTATTATCGGGCCCCCGTGCTAAGGCAAGGCCCGTAAACATATTTTACAACAGGAGTTAAATTCTGCACGGAGCAGGCGATAATACCAAAGAGAAAAAATAAGAAGAGAAGACTGTGGTCGCACGGTATGAAAACCTCGACTTGGACTCGGGGGCTTGAAAATAGTAGACGTTAACAGGAGGAAGAAGAACTGAACTTGGAGCCTATGCTTGACTACAAGTACCCAAACATAGCCTCGAGGGCTACTCCCATCGGGAGCGCTGAGCGCGCACCTGATAGAGGATGGGATAATCAACAATGGAGATGAAGAAGGATTAGTATACAAACTTCGACTACATAGTCGACGAAATACAACGAGATTACTCCCATCGGGAGCGAACTAGTTAAGTTACAACTCGAAATTCTTTGATTTTATCAGTCAAAAACTTGGTTGCGACATAAGATTCTCGAGTTGCGTTATCGCAACGAAACTCGAATGCCGTGATTTATCACGAAGGTAAGACCCCGGGATCCGTCCTGTGTGGCCTGGTACATGCACATGGATGCGCTCTGCTGGTATGTATCCGTGTCTACGACGCGAAGAAAATCCTGGTGGACGCACTGGGTACCCTGAGAATCACTGGGATTCATTCTTTGTAAGTCCTAAAAGCGGCAAAAGAGTGGGTTTGACCGGTATCCCGAATTCAAGTCCAAGGGGATTGAATTTGAAGTAGGTGATAAGTATCTGTTCCGGCAGTTAACTGACCTCTTGATCCGTCAGAGTTGTCAGGCTTGTTCATCAAGACCCCTTGCGAGCAAATTATCATGAACATAAGTCGAAAGACCAAATCGAAGATTTGAAGATAAGAAGAAGTCGAAGAACTGATCAAGTCGAAGATATAAAGATTAGAGATTCAACCCGAATCTGCAATTCTGGTAGAATCTCAGGGGCTACTGACAAAGGTATAGTTAATAGAACCCATATGTTGAGTACCCCTGAGGCCCGTTAAAGCTAGGCCCAATTGTAATGATAGTCGAATACGAGTCTTTACCGTATGTCGATATTGTAATCTGTATCGGACCCTACCCGATCCTCGAGACCTGGCCACCTATATATAGGGGCCAGGAGGGGACGGTGTAGGCCAGATTGAAAGCAAGCCAGGTTGAACACCCAAGTTTACTTTCGACACACACCTATTTCGACTAACTTTACCTTTGAGTTCATCCAGCGCCCTATCTCCCCGATCCTAAGTCCTTCATCTAGGACATTTGCCGAGTTAACCCCTCGTCACTTAGACTAAGGGGATCCGATCTTCTTCTTCCTCCTCTAGCCCGAACAGCTCGAGGAGCATTGTAACCACTGTCGAGATAATACAAAGCAGGCAGAAAGTAGGGGTTTTACCTCCATCGGGGAGGGCCCTGAACCTGGGTAAACCGAGGTGTCTCCGTTGGCACAATCCCAAGCCGGACCCATCGTCACCACCGTCGAGCCCCTTCGTTAAGCCACCCCATGGCTACTATCTCTAAATTCCCACGACAGTTTGTGCCCACCGTGGGGAAAAGCGCGGCGGCGAGCGGAGTCAAGTTCTGGCCGGGACCCTCATCGGCTCTCGGCGAGAAGGTTGCCTCTGGCCTTGTCTGGAGGTTTGGCACCTTCGACTGCGTCAGCGACAACTTAGCCTGCTTCAAGAACGGCTTCAGCAACAACGGCTCCTTCCTCGACGTCGGTAGCCACTGCTTCTATGTCGCCAAGCCCTTCCCAGAGGAGGTGACCGACGTCTTCGACCCTCTCAGCGATGAAGGCTCGAGCTGCAGTGAAAGCAGCGATCTTGGCGCCATGGTCGAGGTGATGGCCCTGGGAGAAGAGGAGGGCGGCGACTCACCGCGCCCCGAGCGCCCGTCGCCCGAACGCCTTCTTCCACAGGAGCAGGATGCTCCGCTCTCAGAGCAGAACGCCCCAGACATATCCGTGGTGGACCTGCGCGCACCACTCAGCCGCGTCATCAACCCCGCCCGGGTCGCCGAGGCCCTAGAGCAGACACGTCTCGTCCTCCTCAGCAAGGTGGCTGAGGACGAGGCCAACCGGCGCCGTGCGTGCACCACGCTCAGCGAGTTCTACGACGTGCATGGAGACGCACCGACCGAGCTTGCTCATGACCTGCGGCTTGACTTCATCACCGCGGGCCCTGGCCAGATCCAGCGGTCGCCATCGGCAAGCCAAGGCCAGGGAGGAGGCGGACAGGGCGGCCATGCTCCGAGCTGCAACGCCCGAGGCCGCCGCGCCTAGCAAGGTGGCAGAGCAGGCAGGCCATGCCAGGTCCCGGTGCCAGTGCCAGGGTCGGAGTCTCAGGCTCGCCCACCGGCGCTGCACATCCACCTGTGGCTTGACCACGTCGAGGCGTTTCCCAGGGGATCTGCTAGCTCAAAGCGAGCGGCTTCTGACCAAGGAGGCCCGAGGGCTGCCGGTAGCAGTCAGGGGCGCAAAGAGGGAAAGTACACCCTCGATGCTATGCTTGACCAGCTGTGCAAATACCACAAGACCCCGGGCAGGGAAGCGACCCACTCCACGTGTCAGTGCCGGTTCATGAGAGAGCTGGAGCAACGCGCTCGGCAGCTCCCTGGAGCATCGCAAGCGCAGCCGGCTGGAGGTCAGGAGGACCAACAGCATGGTCCGGCTGGAGGCGAGCCGGACCAAGGTGATGACGACTTCCCGGCGGATGTTGAGCAGTATCACATCTTTACTACCCCAGTCAAGGATAAAAGGAACGACCTTTGGCATGAGGCAGAGGTGAACGCTGCCATGCCTACACAACCCCAGTTCATGCACTGGTCTGAGGCGGCCATCACCTGGGGACGCGAAGACCATCCGCGACTGATGCCCAGCCCTGGAGAATACGCTCTGGTCCTGGACCCTGTCATGTGCTCTGACACGCATACGTGCCGGTTCTCACGCGTACTCGTCGACGGCGGCAGCAGCATTAACCTGCTTTACCGAAGCTCTCTGGAGAAGTTGGGCATCCCGCTTGCTCAGCTGAAACTGAGCCGGCTCACCTTCCATGGCATCGTGCCTGGGCGTTCGTGTACCACTTTGGGCAGGGTGCAGTTGGAGGTTCTCTTCGGGAAGAAAGGAAATAGCCGCCGCGAGCCCATCTGGTTCAAGGTGGTGGACATCAGCAGTCCCTACCATGCGCTGCTTGGCCGTTCAGCCCTGGCCAAGTTCATGGCGGTGCCACATTACGCCTATCTGAAGATAAAGTTCCCAGGACCCAGAGGTGTGATCACAGTCTTGAGAAGCTTCAAGAAGTCTCTGGCCTGCGCCAAGGAGAGCTCGCAGCTGGCAGAGGCACTGGTCATCGCCGAGGAAAAGCGTCAGCTTCTACATCGCGTGGAGCTAGCCCAGCAAGATGTGCCGGTTCGCCAGTCACCGGTGGAGCAGTTCAAGCTGGCCAACGACACCAAGAAGATCCTGCTGAACGAGAGTGATCCCACCAAGTATGTCATCATCGGCACCGGCCTGTCTACCAAATAGGAAGGCGAGCTCACCAGCTTCCTCCGTGAGAATCGGGACATCTTTGCATGGTCTCCAAAGGACATGCCAGGTGTATCGAGGGAGCTGGCTAAGCACTCACTCAACGTCCGGCCAGATGCCAAGCCGGTCAAGCAACCGCTGCGGTGTTTTGCAGAAGAGAAAAGGAAGGCCATTGGTGAAGAGATTGCCCGGCTCCTCGCAGTCGGCTTCATCATGGAGGTATTTTACCCTGACTGGTTGGCAAACCCAGTCTTGGTCCTGAAGAAGAATAACACTTGGCGTATGTGTATCGACTACACCAGCCTCAACAAGGCTTGCCCCAAGGATCCTTTCATACTACCACGCATCGACCAGGTGATCGATTCCATAGCCGGTTGTGACTTGCTGTCCTTCCTGGACGCCTATTCAGGCTATCACCAGATCTCACTCTACCAGCCGGATCAGATCAAGACGTCCTTCATCACCCCATATGGAGCCTACTGCTACGTCACCATGCCATTTGGCCTGAAGAACGCTGGAGCCACTTACCAGCGAACCATGCAACGATGTATGCAAGGGCAGATTGGGAGGAACCTGCACATTTATGTGGACGACGTGGTGGTGAAGACCAAGCAAAGCGGCATGCTCCTGGACGATCTCAAGGAGACCTTTGCCAACCTGCGGCGCTATCGCATGAAGCTCAATCCGGAGAAGTGCACCTTTGGCGTGCCGGCTATCGTGGTTTCGTCAACAGATCTGCCATAGAGGTAGGGGTATGGCGGTTTGTGGAAGGGGGTGAACACGGCGGAGCGATCCGGGACGGTGGTAGCACGAGTTTACCCAGGTTCAGATCCCGCAATGGTGGCGAGACCCTACGTGCTGCTATAATTCACTATATGGCAACAAGTGCTCGGTTACAATGATGAGATTGGCTGTTTCGCTATGCGATTGGCCGTATGAATCGAACGTGACTCAAGGGCTGCTCCACGCCGGGCTTATAAAGGCGCCTGGCGTGGGCTACACGTTGGTACCGGAGCAGATACAACTTGGAGTCCTAGACTAAGTCCTATGCGTGTACTTCAAGGCAACCCGCCATGGGCCTATCTCCGGGCCTGCCATGGGCCTGTCGTCGGTGGTCCGCCATGGGCCTGTTTCCGGATCCGCCATGGACCTGTCTAAGGATCCGCCATAAGCGCCTGCGTCCAGTACCGCCGTGGCAACTTCAGCAACTGGGCCGACCGGTATGGCGAATCCGCCATACCACCCCTGATGGGCCACCCGGGCTTGCTGATTTAGGACTACGTCGCTGGTATACCTATTTGGTATATCCCCAACAGTAGCCCCCAGGGAACTTCAAGATTGTCATCTACATCCGCCATGCATGTTCTTGGTGAGGTACTTCCGCCATAGCGCTTCTTCCCTTCTGTGCTGGGATGGCGGTCATCTTGATGTTCCTTCTTCCATCTATTAATCCGCCATAAATAACGGATCAGGCGACGTAGTTATCTTTGCGAGATTTTCGGGATCCATTGGATCATACCGTGGAAATCCGCCGTAAATTCCGGCACGCAGTGCCTTCTAGGGCAAGACTTACAATGCACGCACTGTTTTCACCAAGTTACTTTTTTACCCCTGGACACGCGTCACCGGATTAGGGTTTCTGCGATCAGGACGAGCGGCGGTGATGGTGGGCACGAATCTCGAGGCCCGGGGTCTATATATACCCCGGCCTCTCTCCCCCGGCCGGTCACCCCTCATTCGCCCCCATCGCATTCTCTCTCTTCAGCGCCGCCACGAGAGCTACGTCATCTCCGATGAGCCGCCGCGGAAAATCCTCGCCGCCGGTGACGTTTTCCGCCACAAGCTGGCATCGTCTTCCTCGTCTTCGCTTGAAATCTTGGAAGTTATTACCGCTACGCCACTAGCCGCCATGGAACCAGAATTGCCTCGCCAAGCCTCTAAGTCTGAAGCTGCTGAGGGCTCAGCGCGGTCTTCTGATACAGAGTCCGCCATGCCCGAGACCTCAGGAGGAGACTGGGACTCCCGTAACATAAATGAGGAGATTCTATCTTCCTTGGAGCAGGAAGGCCGCATAGCTGCTACGGAGATCTCCAGATGGCGGGTCGAACCTGGTGCAGCAATGCCAGCTCCTTCAGATGAAGAGGTCATCATACTGAAGTCCCACATCGATCGTGGCCTTAGTCTTCCGCCATCCTACTTCCTGAAAGGTGTTCTTCGGCACTACAGGTTACAGCTACACCACATTGCTCCAAATAGCTTCACTGCCTTAGCGGGATTTGTTGCGCTATGCGAGGGGTATCTGGGTATCAGCCCACGCGGAGATTTATTCCGCTTATACTTTAATATCCGCCACAACCGGGACGCGAACGGAGATCCTCGCAATTGCGGATCGATCTCCTTTGTTCCTCGGAGCGGGAAATCCTACCCCTATATTATCCCTCATGACTCTGCAAAGGGATGGCGGGGATCCTTCTTCTATCTGGCTGACTAGGTCCCTCCTGAAAGGAAGTTCGGCCTGCGGTCTTTTGTTGATGGCCCCGCCGAGGAGCAGGATAGCTGGGGCGTCAAGGACGATTTTACAATGGATGATGAATGCCAACTATGCTCACGACGGATTTCGAAACTTGTCTTCTCTGGACTGACAGGTGCTGATACCATCCACTGCTGGGTCTCACGGCGGATTCAGCCTCTTCAATACCGCCCAGCCCTGATGTGCGAATATAGCGGAGTTGATGATCCTCAGCGCTATTCCAAGGAGGAACTATCCGCTGAAGAGATCGAGCTTTGAATCCGCAACATCATTAAGGTGGGGCGGGATGAGCCTTTGAAGCTAAAGATTCCTATGTGTGAGAATGGCAGTTGTCCAAAGGTGAGTGTCTTTTCTTATTCCGCCATAACAGCTGGTTTTTCTTAAATAACTTCGCATCTCTCCGCAGCTTTCTTCCCTACCACCTTCCGAGTTGAGCCATCTCGTCCGTTACCCTTGGATGAAAGAGCTTACTGACGATGAGGACGAGACATCCTCATCTCCCAAAAGACAAAAGGTGGCGGAAGAGGAGGTAGTGGCGGATGAGCCCATAACAGCGGTTCGTCGCGGTGTTCGCGGTGCCGGCGGGCGTATTCATGGACTAGGCAAGAGAGTCATCTCCCGCCATCCGTCCCCTGCTCTTCGCGGCCATCTAGACACCGTGCCCGAACATTCCGCCACTATCAATCTGCCAGAGCGGAAGTAAGGATAATCATAACATGCCTTCATACCACGTATAACTTGACTGTTCTAATCTGTGACTGTTTTCTGCGCACAGAAGAAGAAGAAAAGTTCCTGGCCAGAAACCTCCAAGGGCCAAGCCATCTCCTGCTGCCATTCCACCTACACCGGACGCTCCTGACCGCCCAACTGGGCCTTCCACTTCTTCTCAGCATGTTAGCAAGGTGGCGGATGCTCCAGAGAAAAATGCTAGACCATCAGATCGCCCCGCTAAAAGTGCCAAGAAGGTGAGTTTTAGCGGAAAAATGGTCCAGATGGACGCAGGAGCTGGGGAGGCCTTAAAGTGGAAGAAGAAATCAGAAGCTCTTTTCCGCCTTGACAATTTACAAGAGGAGGCCAGTAACCATGTGTCATCTGCTATGGCAGCGTTTGTTCAGAGAACCAGTCTTGTCAAAGAGGTATGTACTCCCAGTAGCCCCCGAGCACCATGGCGGATTCTTAAATTCTATCCGCTATGGGGCTTCAAGAGTGAGTTTTGTAAGTTTTTTGAATAGCACAACCCTCGAGCGCTGGTAGTTCACACAGTGCTCTATAGAGAACTTTTAAATTTCATACTGAGTAGCCCCCGAGCGTTATGGCGGATGAATATCCGGCGTAAAGCTCTTAGGAAGATAAAAAATCAGCATAAGTAGCCCCCGAGCATTATGGCGGATTCTATCCAGCATGATGCTCTAAGAGTGACTAAAAAATCATCGTGAGTAGCCCCCGAGCGTTATGGCGGATAATTATCCGGCATAAAGCTCTAAGAGTGACTAACATTTCAAATTTATTTTGCCAGAACTATGAGAAGGTGGTAGAGGACCTGGTCCAGGTTGTCAGCTCGCAAGAGAAGGGACTGGCAACCAAAAGCGCTCTTGTGGCGGACTTGCAGCAACAGCTTGAGAATAGCGGTAATTTACTTAACAAGCTTTAATTCCCTTATGCTTATTCGATCAATGCTGTGCTGATACTTCCGCCATGCAGATGTTTGCAAGCTCAAGTCCACACTTGAGGGGGTGGAGAAAGGCCACGCCATTGCGATGGATGGGCTGCAACAGCAGCTCCAGAAATCTCTGGCCACAAACACCCTCCTTGAAGAGCAGCTGAAGGACCAGGAGCGCCAGAACCTGAAGAAAGACAAGGAGATAGAGGATCTCCGCAAAGCCGCCGCTGAATTTGAAAAGCGGCGTGAAGGCTTTAACGAGCTCCTCCATCATTTCCAGGACACCCTGCTAGGTACCATTTCTTCTTATACCGTAAAGTTTTTTAATTTCTGCTATACCTTGCGTGATGCATCTTCTTTTTCCGCTATGCAGTCGCCTTGGGGCAAGGCGAGGTGGATACCGCCGAGGGCTTGCGCGTGGCCACCGACGCAGCGAAGAAGGAGCTTGATGGCCTTCTCAACGCTGGTCGCCAGGCGTGCGGGAGCCTGCAGATAGCGGGTTCTTCCAGCCTCTCCGCCATTGCGCTCACCCAGAAGCTGCTGCTAGTGCCAGGGCTAATGGCGGACTGGAAACAGTCCTCTGCTCTGGGTGGTGCCAGGACAGCTCTAACCTTGGCGAAGGCCCACTACCCCGAGATGGACCTGGACCTGCTCACCTCCGGCATCCCAGAGAGCGGCGAGGACGGTGCGCCGGTGGACGAGGCCGCCATCCGGCAAAGCGTGCTTAGATACGATCAGCTGTGTGCCCTTGGCACTCAGTTGAATGTATACTATGAAGCATACGAGCTGCCAGGGTCGCCAAGCCAGGCTTCGGCATCAGCCTCCGCGGCTACTGCAGGTGGTGATGGCGGTGACGAGGTGTCCTCCAAGGTTCCGCCGTCTTCTTAGGACATGCCCTGCAATATGGCAGGAAAAATACTTTGCATCAATTCGGCCCCTGAGTGGGTCTGTAAGTTAAACTTAAACTACGTGCGAATGTTTCTGCACTGTGACTGATCTGCTTGTGGCGGATCAGTGGAATGCTTTTGAACTTTTGCAGCTTGTTTTTATGAAGTGGTTTAATTGTGCGAAGAAACTGCCAGGCCTAGTTTTATGCAACTTGCAGTTTTTGACATGCCCAAAAAACAACACTGAAATTTTTTTCACGCGTAGGATTATGCGATCCGCCACCCGGCTTTCTGTGCTTGACTTTTCGTGAGATGGCGAAATCTTCGCACGAACAATCCACTAGGGCAACGATACTTAATAGCAACCGTCCAAAACCCTGAGCAGATGGCGGCTTAGATCGTCAAAAAAGTCACTACTCGGGAATCCACACAGAAAACATCGAATGAAGATCAAAACATAAAAAAGCTACGCGGACCGGTTATGGCGGATTTTAAAAAAGACGCAAGTGCAAAGCACAATTGCGCAAAAGGTTCTATACGATCTAAATGAACAACAAAGGAGGTAAAAGACTCAGAAAAAATCAAGAGTGAACCAAATGCTTTATTTCATTGATCATATAGAGGTGCCTATTACATAGCTAGGTAAGTGCTAAGTGTAGAAAGGACGTAGCTGCGCGATGTTCCATGGACGATCTGTTTCATCATAGATATCGTCAGGGTCTCTTCGTTTGCGCTTCTTACTGGGTCGCTTATCTAGCTCGCGAATATCAACGAGGTAGTAGGAACCATTCAGTAGAGCTTTGCTGATGACGAAGGGTCCTTCCCAAGGCGGAGATAGCTTGTGGGACTTCTGCTGTTTGAGGCGTAGCACCAGGTCCCCTTCTTTGAACGAGCGTTGGCGAACTCGCCGGCTGTGATAGCGGCGGAGATTCTGCTGGTAGATGGCGGATCGCTGGGCTGCTAAGTCTCGTTCTTCTTCCAGCAAGTCCACAGATAGTTGTCTGGACGCTTCTGCATCTTCCTCCTCGTAGGCCTCGACTCTAGGGGAATTGTACTGAACATCACTGGGCAAGATTGCCTCTGCTCCATAGACTAAGAAGAAAGGGGTGAGGCCAGTTGATCTGTTTGGTGTTGTCCGTAGACTCCATAACACAGATGGCAACTCTTCTGCCCAAGCTCCAGCTGCTCTATGTAGCGGTGCTTCCAGGCGTGGCTTGATCCCTGACATGATTAGTCCGTTGGTCCGCTCAACTTGGCCATTAGACTGTGGATGTGCCACAGATGCTAGGTCAAGGCGGATTCCGTTGTGATGGCAGTATTCTTCAACTTCTCCCTGAGACAAGTTAGTGCCATTGTCGGTGATGATGCTATGTGGGATGCCAAATCTGACCACAATGCCCTTGACAAATTTAGGGCGGTTTTGCCATCAAGATTTCTGATGGTCTTAGCTTCCACCCACTTCGTGAATTTGTCTACCGCTACCAGGAGGTTCATGAATCCCGAAGGTGCTGTTTTTAGCGGACCCACCATGTCCAGCCCCCAGACTGCAAAGGGCCAGGTGATAGGGATCGTATGCAGTGCTGTGGCGGGCATATGGGTTTGCTTGGAGTACATCTGGCAACCTTGGCAGAGCTCCACGATGCGGTCTGCATCTGCCTTGGCTGTTGGCCAGTAGAATCCATGGCGGAATGCCTTAGCTACTAGGGATCTGGCTGCGGCGTGATGCCCACACTCGCCTTCGTCGATCTCTCTTAGTATTTCGATTCCGTCCACTTAGGATATGCACTTCATGAAAACTCCCGAGGTGCTTCGTTTGTAGAGCTGGCCATCTATGATGGTGTATGCTTTGGCTCTACGCTCGATTTGTCTCCTTTGGACTTCGTCTTCGGGTAGCTTCTTAGTCGTCAGATACTCCAAGTAGGGCTCTGCCCATGGCGGATTGCTTGGCAAAACCGCCATAACAGGGGAGCTCGCTAACTCCAGATTTTCTGGATCCACCATCTTGACTGATGGTACGCGCAGATGCTCGAGGAATACGCCTGGCGGAACTGCCTTGCGGCTAGATCCTAACTTAGACAGGGTGTCGGCCGCCATGTTATCTTCTTGTTGTACGTGCTTTATATCGTAGCCGAGGAAACTTTTGGCCATCTCGTCTACTTCGTCTCTGTATGCCGCCATGACTTCGTTCCGAGCTTTGTATGTGCCAGCCACCTGCTGAGCGACAAGGTCAGAGTCTCCACAACACATAATGTGTTGTACGCCGATCTCCTTTGCGACACGTAGCCCGTGCAGTAGCGCTTCATACTCCGCGATGTTGTTGGTGGTGGGGAAGTGGATCTGGAGAACGTAGCTAAGATCATCTCCCTTGGGAGATTTGAGTGTCACTCTAGCCCCCGAGCCGTGCAGCAGCTTTGAACCATCAAAGTGCATCACCCAATGCTCTGGTTCTGGGACGGGCGTAGTCTCCTGTGCTTCCTTCCAATCCGCCATAAATTCCGCCAAAGCCTGAGACTTGATGGCGGTGCGAGGCTTGTAGTCGATGTCGAAAGAGGCCAATTCAATGCCCCACTTCGCAACTCTTCCTGTTGCATCGCTGTTGTTGATGATGTCCTTCAGTGGAGCCTTGCTTACCACTGTGATCTTATGGTCGTAGAAGTAATGCCTTAACTTACGAGAAGCTAGGAAAACTCCGTATGCCAATTTTTGGTAGTGAGGGTAGCGCTGCTTGGACTCCGTCAGGACCTCGCTGACATAGTAGACTGGTCGCTGTACGCCGTACTCCTGCGCTTCTTCCTTACGTTCTACCACGATGACGATGCTGATGACCCTGTTGGTTGCCGCCATGTACAGTAACATGGGTTCCTGGTCTTCGGGAGCTGCTAGGACTGGTGCAGTGGATAGCACTCTCTTGAGATCCTTAAGCGCAGCGTCTGCCTCGTCGGTCCAAATGAATTCGTCTGATTTCTTCATCAGCTTGTAGAGTGGCAAAGCCTTCTCACCAAGACGACTGATGAATCTGCTCACTGCTGCCACGCAGCCTGTGAGTCGCTGTACATCTTTTAAGTCTTTGGGCCGGGAGATGTCGAGGATTGCCTTGATCTTCTCCGGGTTAACCTCAATTCCGCGGTGGGAGACGATGAATCCCAGAAGTTCTCCAGCTGGTACCCCAAAGACGCACTTGGTGGGGTTGAGCATCATGTTGTACTTCCTCAGATTATTGAACGTCTCTTGCAAATCCGCTATAAGGACTTCTTGCTTCTTGGACATAACAACGATGTCGTCCACATATGCGTGGATATTCCTTCCGATTTGATCCGCCAGGCACTTTTGCATGGTGCGCTGATACGTTGCTCCTGCGTTTTTCAGACCGAATGGCATTGTGACATAGCATATGTACCATAAGGTGTTACGAACGACGTAGCGAGCTGATCGGACTCTTTCATCTTGATTTGGTGGTATCCTGAGTAGGCGTCTAAGAAACATAGCAGTTCCAATCCCGCCGTCGAATCAATGACTTGGTCAATGCGCGGCAAGGCAAGGGAAAGGGTCTTTGGACACGCTTTGTTCAGGCCAGTGTAATCTACACACATGCGCAGAACTTTTGTGTTTTTCTTAGGAACTAGCACCGGATTTGCCACCCACTTATATGGATCACTTCCTTGATGAAGCCTGCTTTCAACTTGGAAATTTCCTTTGCTATGGCGCGGCGCTTTTCATCTCCGAAGCGTCTCATGGCTTGTCTTACTGGCTTGGAGCCAGGAATTATCTGCAGAGCGTGCTCGGCGAGTTCCCTGGGTACACCCTCATGTCAGATGGCTGCCATGCGAAGATGTCCCGGTTCTCACGGAGGAACTCGACGAGCGCGCTTTCCTATTTGGGGGACAAGTTTGTCCCAATGGGGTGGTCTTGGCGGCATCGCCAGCGACAAGTTCCACCTGTTTTGTATCGACTGTAGGCTTGAAGGTGGGCGGGGAGGCGGAAACTCCTGCTTGGATGCCGGCATCTCCGCGGGGTCCGTAGCGGCATGGATTTCTTTGAATCCTCACCGAAGAACACTGCTTCCGCGAAGGCGGCTTCTCCTTCCTCGCACTCCTTTGCCTTTCTGAACTGCCATAAACGGTATATGCCATCCGGGCCTGGCATCTTCAGCTGATTGTAGATGTACATGGCCTGGCATGGAAGCTGTGGAAGGCAGGGCGACCGAAGATCACGTGGTATGTGCTTTTGAACGGGACTACCTCAAAGGTTATAGGCTCTTCTCTGTAATTTTCCTCACTACCGAAGGCAACCTTGAGTGTGATGGACCCGAGGGACTTGGCTTGGCGACCAGGAACCACCCATAAAAGGTGACCGCGCTATGGCGGAGTTGGGTCTTGGTAAGGCCGAGCTTTTCAAAGTTTCCACGTACATGATGTTCAGGCTGCTGCCGCCATCCATTAAGCATTTGGAGAACTCATAGCCAGGGATTACAGGGCATACCACCATGGCGTAATATCCATCTGGGATGTGCTCTGGATGATCATCGCGGCTCCAGTGCACCGGTACTTCGGACCATCGGACGTACTGGCGGATTTTTGGCACGGTGGCTTGAGGGAGCGCATAGCAGCTCTCTGTGCCTTAGCCGTGGGGGGTCCAAGGAATGTGTGAAAGGCACCTTTTTTGTCCTTGATTGGGTTGCCCTTGCCAGCGCCACCCTCTGCCTTTTCGGCGGGTTTGGGCGCAGGGTCTTC
>QXEO01001287.1:0-100193 GCA_007115705.1 Dactylis glomerata | reverse complement strand
CTGGCATTCTCATAAGCTTCGTTTCTCCACTCATCTAAAGAACTCAAATCAAGCAACCTTTTCTTACCGGCAAGTTTAAAATCCCTATTAAGCTCTCTCACTGCCCAAAAAGCTTTGTGTTCTAATTCTAAAGGCAAGTGACACGCTTTTCCGTAAACCATTTTATAAGGAGACATGCCCATGGGGTTCTTATAAGCAGTTCTATAAGCCCATAAAGCATCGTTCAACTTGCTAGCCCAATTTTTCCTAGATCTATTAACAGTCTTCTGCAAGATAGACTTGATCTCTCTATTTGATAGCTCTACTTGCCCACTAGTTTGGGGATGATAAGTAGAAGCAATTCTATGATTAACGTCATATCTAGCAAGAGTTTTCCTAAAACCGCCATGAATAAAATGAGAACCTCCGTCAGTCATAAGATATCTAGGCACACCAAACCTAGGAAAAATAACATCCTTAAGCATTTTTAACGAGATCTCACCATTGGCACTCTTCGTAGGTATGGCTTCTACCCATTTAGTAACATAATCAACAGCTATGAGTATATGAGTATAACCTTCTGAAGGAGGAAAAGGACCCATAAAGTCAAATCCCCAACAATCAAATGGTTCAATAACAAGAGAATAACTTATAGGCATTTCATTGCGTCTAGAAATATTACCAACTCTTTGGCATTCATCACAAGATAAAACAAACTTTCTAGCATCTTTAAAAAGGGTAGGCCAATAAAAACCTGATTGTAGAACTTTTTGTTCAGTTCTGTCTCGAGCATGATGCCCTCCATAAGCACTACCATGACATTTTCTCAATATCTCTTGTTGTTCATACTCTGGAACACATCTTTGCATAATACCATCCACTCCTTCTTTATATAAGTGTGGGTCATCCCAAAAGTAATGCCTCAAGTCATAAAAGAATTTCCTTCTTTGCTGAGATGTAAAGGTTGGAGGCAAATACTTGGAAACAATAAAGTTAGCATAATCAGCATACCAAGGTATTTCTTGTGAAGTTACCTTTATTGAAGCCAACTGTTCATTTGGAAAACTATCATTAACAAGAATAGGATCAAAAGAAATGTTTTCCAATCTAGACAAATTATTAGCAACAGGATTTTCAGCACCTTTCCTATCTACAATATGCAGATCAAACTCTTGTAAAAGCAACACCCATCTAATAAGCCTAGGCTTAGCATCCTTCTTTGACATAAGATATCTAATAGCAGCGTGATCAGTATGAATAGTAACTTTTGAATCAACGATATAAGGTCTAAACTTATCACATGCAAAAACAACAGCAAGCAACTCATTCTCAGTAGTAGCATAATTCTTCTAAGCAGCACCAAGAGTCTTGCTAGCATAATGAATAACATTCAACTTCTTATCTACGTGCTGCCCAAGAACAGCACCTACAGCAAAATCACTAGCATCGCACATAATCTCAAAGGGTAAATTCCAATCAGGTGGTTGAACAATAGGAGCAGTAGTTAAAGACTTCTTAAGAGTTTTGAAAGCTTCCTTAAATCATCATCAAAAACAAATGGAACATCTTTTTGAAGAAGGTTAGTAAGAGGCTTCAAAATCTTAGAGAAATCTTTAATAAACCTTCTATAGAAACCAGCATGACCAAGAATATTACGAATACCTTTAACATCCCTAGGAGAGGGCATTTTTCTCAATTGCTTTAATCTTTGCTCTGTCAACTTCAATACCTCTTTCGGAGATTTCATGTCCAAGAACAATTCCTTCATTCACCATAAAGTGGCATTTCTCCCAATTAAGAACAAGATTAGTTTCTTCACATCTCTGCAAAACTTTATCAAGATTGTGCAAACAGTTATCAAAAGAAGTTCCATAGATGGAGAAATCGTCCATGAATACCTCCACAATTTCTTCACAAAAACCATGAAAAATAGTAGACATGCATCTTTGAAAAGTAGCAGGAGCATTGCACAAACCAAAAGGCATACGTCTATAAGCATAAGTTCCGTAAGGACAAGTAAAAGTGGTTTTCTCTTGATCTTGCTTTTTAATAGCAATCTGAGAGAAACCAGAATAACCATCAAGAAAACAAAAATGAGTTTTCTTAGATAACCTCTCTAGCATTTGATCAATAAACGATAAAGGATAATGATCTTTCTTAGTAACTTTGTTTACATTTCTAAAATCAATGCACATCCTATAACCAACTACTACCCTTTGAGGAATAAGATCGTTATTCTCATTAGGCACAACACTGATACCTCCTTTCTTAGGAACACAATGAACAGGACTAACCCATCTACTATCAACAATAGGATAAATAATACTAGCATCAAGGAGCTTCAATACCTCATTTCTTACCACTTCCTTCATCTTAGGAATTAAACGGCGTTGATGTTTAACAACTAGCTTTGCATCTGGCTCCATGTTAATAGCATGCTGACATATAGTAGGAGAAATCCCTTTTAAGTCATCAAGAGTATATCCCATAGCTCCTCGGTGTTTCCTCAATATTTCCAATAATCTTTCTTCTTCCTTTCCTGAAAGTTTAGAGCTAGTAATAACAAGATATATTTTCTTATCATCAATATAAGCATATTTAAGATCATCAGGTAAAGGCTTTAATTCAAAAACAGGATCTTCCTTAGGTGGCAAAGTGGTACCCAAATCCTCCATAGGTAAATTGTGTTTAATCAACGCTGGTTGATGAAGAAGAATATCGTCAATCTCTTCTCTTTCTTCCATGAAGATCTCACTTTCATGATCCTCCATAAATTGCTGCAAAGCATTATTAGGAGCAAGAGCAATAGAGGCAAGCTGTTCAACTCGAAAATTTTCATCAGGCAATTCACTTTCATAAGGAGCTTTGGTAAACTTAGAAAAATTAAACTCATAAGATTCTCCATCAAACTTAGTCAAAATTTTCTCCTTCTTACAATCTATAACAGCACCGCAAGTGTTCAAAAAGGGTCTACCAAAAATAATAGGGCAAGTTTTACTAACCTCTGTACCAAGTATTAGAAAATCAGCAGGGTACTTAGTCTTACCGCATAAAACTTCCACATCTCTAACAATACCGATTGGAGAGATAGTTTTTCTATTAGCAAGCTGAATAACCAAATCGATTTCCTCTAGTTCACAAGGGCCAATCTCATGCATGATTTCTCTATAAAGCTTGAAAGGAATAGCACTTGCACTTGCACCAATGTCGCATAAACCATAATAGCAATGATCACCAATACTGACAGAAAGCACAGGAACACTTGTTTTCCTAGGTCTACTAGGATGAGAAACAATGTTAGAAGCATCTTCACAAAATACAATATGTTTATCTCCTATATTTTTAGTAACAAGGTCCTTCACTATAGCTACAGGAGACTTAATAATAATTTGCTCATCAGGTTCTAAAGCTTTCTTTGCACTTTTCTTAAGTACACTAATTAAAGTAGAATGTTCCTTTACCTCAGCAGGGAAAGGTGTTCTCAAAATAAGGCTCAAGCAAAATGCAATCAACAGTACAAACTTCAGTAGTTCTAGCAGGAATACAACTAGTAATATCTTTATAAGGCGCATGGTACTTGCTCCAATCTTTCTTTGGAACATCAAGATAAGAGGCAAAGGCCTTAAAACAGTTAGCAAGTATTTGGGAATCAAGACCATAAATAGCACTAACATTAAGAAAGTCATTAGTTCCCATAAAAGCTTTAATGCATTCATAATCATAATTTATACCTGACTTTCTACCTTTGTCGTTCTCCCATCCTTCAGTATTTTCTTGAATACGGTCTAGAAGATCCCATTTAGCTTCTTCTTTCATACGTGTGAATGATCCAGAGCAAGAAGCATCTAATAAATCCTTGTCGTGAAGAGTAAGCCTTGCATAAAAGTTATTAATAACAATATTACTAGGAAGCTCATGAATGGGGCATTTGAGCATTAGTGACTTCAATCTCCCCCACGCTTGGGAAATACTCTCTCCATCATGAGGCCAAAAATTATATATCTGATTATGATCTTTATGAATCTCACTTGGAGGATAGAATTTAGAATAAAAGAGAGGTACAATTTCCTCCCAGCCAATAGATGGACCATCCTTTAGCAGCCTATACCACTCCGCAGCTCTGCCCTTCAGTGATAAAGAGAATAGCTTCCTCTTAACTTGGCTTGATGAAATACCTGCACACTTGAACAACTCGCATAATTCATGTATAAAGAGTAAATGATCACCCGGATGGACAGTTCCATCTCCTGAATAGCGGTTATTCATAACATGTTCAACAATTTTCACAGGTATTTTAAAAGGATCTAATTGAGCAGGCGGTGGTTCATCCTCTACCGTAACAGAGGCAGTATTGTTCCCAAATAGGGAACCAAATGGAGAATTCTCCATAGCAAAATAAAATAAAAGACAAAAATAAAAACAATACTCACAGCTAAAGTTACCTTTACCAATTCCACCCTTCAATAGCGCTTCACTCCCCGGCAACGGCGCCAGAAAATAGTCTTGATGACCCACAAGTATAGGGGGTGTATCGTAGTACTTTCGATAAATAAGAGTGTCGAACCCAACAAGGAGCAGAAGGTGTTGACAAGCAGTTTTGATCAGGGATTCACTGTAAATACTAGCAAACGGGTTTTCAAGGGTATTTGGTAATGCAAGTAAATAAAGTACGAGTAAATAAAAGACAATAATAGTAATTGCTGCAAGTGGACCAATCCTTTCTAGAGCAAAGGACAAGCCGGTTGTGTAACTTATGATTACTAAACGTTCCTGAGAACACACGGGAGTTTCTGTCGAGAGCTTTCGCTTCATGCTGCTAAGTAATCTTCATTGGTTTGATAAGTGTTATGGGGGTGAACCTGTGCTAGCGTACTACCCTTACTAGGACTAATACACACTTCTGATTATACCCCTGCAAGCATCTGCAAATACAAGAAAGTAATTAAGATAAATCTAACCACAGCCTTAAACTCTGAGATCCTACGCTCCCTGGTGCAATGGTTTCCTAATGGGGGTTTAGGTTTCTGTCGCTCTGGCAACCCCACAATTAGTAGCCAAATACAAAATGCATTCCACTAGGCCCATAAATGGTGAAGTATCATGTAGTCGACGTTCACATGACACCACTAGTAGAATAACACCATAACGTAAATATCAAACCATTAAATATTACTCAACATAGTTTCACTACTAACATCTTGACTTCTCCCATGTCGTCAAGAATTAAACAAACTACTCACAAGACATCATATGGATCATGACCAGAGGTGAAACAATGGTAAATAAAAATCTGAACATAAACCTTAATTCAACGGTTCCACTCAATAGCATCAACTACAAGAGTAATTAACACCGGGAAAGTTTCTCCTAAGAATTTGACAAGATTCAACCCAAGATGTTACAGCGGGATGGCATGGTGATGGTGGAGATGCAGGTGCTGATGATGATGGTGGTGGTGATGATGATCCCGATGAAGTCCAGCGCGATGGTGATGATGATGGCGATGATCTCCCCTCTCCGGGAAGGAATTTCCCTGGCAGATTTCTCCCTGCCGGAGAGCTTTTCTCTCTTGGTGTTTTCGCCCCGCAGAGGCGTCGGTGTCTATCTCTGACCTTCCCCCTTGACTTAGGTTTTTTGGGACGACAATATACGCGAGGGGGCGATGACAGTAGTGGGCCAGGGTGGCCTCACCACAGGGCGGCGCGACCAAGGGTGGGCCCGCGCCACCTGGTGGTGAGCCCACCCTGCTACTCCTCTCTCTTCCTCCTTCTGGCTACTTTCGTATTCTTATAATATATGAATTTCTAGGTATTTCTCTAGAATTGTTGATCTTCAGAAATATGGTGTCTTGACGGTCCTTTTTCCAGCAGAATCCTGACTCCGGCAGCAAGTTCTCCAATGATCATCAAACATGTAAAAAACAGAGGGAACAACATAAGTATCATCTCTAAATATGAAATATATCAATGAATAACAGTAAATTATGATATAAAATAGTGATGCAAAATGGACGTATCAGCAGCCTGACTTCCTGGCCGCATGGTTTGTTCCATATACCCCCTCGTGGGTCCCACTGCTTCAAACTTCCGTTTCACAAAACCGTCCTAACATAAAACCGACAATAAAAGGTACCCCCCATGCGATCTCGTGAGGGAGTGTTGGAGAAACACAAAATCCACAATACGGATCTGCAGCCTACAAGGATAGGGGGGAAGACATTGCTGGAGCCGCTCCCTGTTGCCCCTTCCCCTCCATCAACACCATCTCCTTCAACACCATGATGAAGAGGGAGTAGTTCATCCCTGAACTATAGGATTATGGAAATAACTTGTGTCAACCTCTCTCTTGTGCATCACTAAGGAGTCACATGAGCTACCTATCATGATGGTAACCATATTTGTATTACCCCTATGGTGGATCTTTTCTTTATGAGATGCAAAGATATTTTTGTGCTTGATGTATTAATAGATGTACGTGTTATCCCGTTCTTGTATGCTTGTTCTGATCAAATTGTATGCTAGGGCTTGTGAGGGGGATGTGTGCATTAGTTCTAGTGATATGGTAGTGAGCTTGGGGAAGTAACAACAATCTTCGAGCTACTATAGTTTTTACCTTTCTATGATTGCCTCAATAGGGAGAAAGGATTACTTTTGCATAAACCATCTAGTGACAGAAATGATGGCCTTGTTTGAAAGGATGCATATTGTTTTCAACATCATGTTACAATTCTTAATGTAATATATACTCTATTAGTTTTTAAATTTGACTTGAGGTGGATTCCCTTGTCAAAGGAGTATTAGTGAGTTGTGTTGCATCAAGTCTATGTTAGAATGTCATGTCCATATTTATGCTTATCTACTACATCATATATATTTGCATGCTCTTAATTTGTTGTTTGTGCTATTACCACCACCATGTATACGAGAGAGAGAGAGAGAGAGAGAGAGATCAAGTGAAACCATGATCCCCGGCTCTATTTTAACCATAAGAAAAGCCCTCCATTACTGCGCATGTTGTTTTACTATCAATTCTTACACACAAAATCACAAGAAAACTATATGTTAATAATTCCTTCTTTGTGCAAACTCGCGAGGTGTGGGTGCCTGACAACCACCACGGTTAATTGGGGATGCTAAACTGTTGTTCTTCTATTACAGGTTGCTTAAAGAGTCTGGAGAAAGAACCACCTTTCTTTCCTCTGATAGTTCAATATAAACCCCCGAGTCACCCTTGTGGGAAAAACTTCTCTTGTTGCATCACTCTATGATTAGAGTCCAGATGAGTGGCATTTTAAAGAGTAGAATCGCTGCCATCAGGCATCGAAATGGGAATTAAGCCCTACAAATTGTAGAATCTTCCATGGGATTGATAGTCCTGTTTGTGAAGGAAGTGCCCCATAAAAGTTTGGTATTGGGTTTTAATGAAGAACACCACCCTCGTATAAAAATATTAGGACCCCATGCAAGTGGGGATGATTTCTGGCGATTCCTCACACGTTTTTGCATGAAACCCTGATTCGTAGGCCGCCTGTTGTCCAACCTAGAAAATCCTCCGAAATCGGATAGCTCATGTAAGTTTTCAGCTTATTTTGTTAGGATAGGCTATATATATGGACTTGGAAAATAAAAAAGAGCCTAGTATCTTACTAGAGGTGTGTTGAGCCTAGTATCTTACAAGAGTTGTGTTTTCACCTTATTTGTGTTAGGATAGGCATCGAATTGGGAGTTAAGCCCTACAAAGTTCAGAATCTTCCTTAGAGATCGATAATCATGTTTGGGATGGAAGTGTGACATCAGAGTTGGGTATTAGCTCCTAATCAAGCACACGGCCCTCACATACATATATTAGGACCAAATGAAAGTTTTGGAGAGATTTCAAACCTCCCTCATGCGGTTTCAAACGAAACCGTTATTTGTGGGCCTCGATCGTCTACCCCGTAGAAATCCTTCAAAGCGGGGTAGCCCATGTGTCTTTTCACCTTGTTTGTGTTAGGATGGGTCATAGGGACTTGGACAACCCAGATAATTCCAAGTTCTTACAAGAGTTGTGTTGGTGGCGTCGAAGTGGGAGTTAACCTTCCAAGTGCAGAATCTTTGTAAGGGATAGTCCTCTTTGTGAAGGAAGTGCCACATCAAATTTGGGTAGTGGTTCTTAGTCAAGCACATGACTAGTGGCGAATCTAGGATGAAATCAGTGGGGGTGCCAAGCTTAAAAACTCTCTATTAAACTTTGCATTTGGCTATGATTAGTACAAATATTAGTAGGTAAAAGAGCATTCATATTTTTTAGAGGGGGTGCCCTGGCAACCGTGGCACCCCCACTAGATACGCCACTGCATGACACGTCGGAAACGTATCAATGAGATTTTTAGTTTATTAGATCATTACCCATCATATATTCATCATATTTAGAGTTTATACCATGTATATTTAATAATTTACAAGATTTCCCATAAAATCACTTTATTTGTATTATAACCCTGAACTGCAGGAATTGCCTATATTGACATTTGTTTTTACCTTTAGGAACCATGCATGTCCCAAAAGGACGTAGGATTTTGGAGCGTCATTTTTTATGAAGATAAGAAGTTATGCAAGGAGAGACGAAAATGGGAAAAGAAATGCCTAGAACCACCCCTACCATGTCCGGACGCTGTGCGTGCCTAGGATAGGTTGAGCTTTCACATGCCTCTTCGTATTTACCTAAAGTCATCTCTACCAATTTAAAAGAGTAGAATATACATGTTCTAAATTGGTATATCATGAATCCACATTTTAAGTGGGATATAATAATACTTAGTGTCATAAATGTTGGCACTTTTCCATATAAAGTTGGCCAAGTTAACAAAGTTTGACTTAGGGGAGTGAATATGCACGTACATTATTTGCCCTGAGAGAAATAAATCCATAAATCTTGGTTCCCCAAAGTACTGAGTTCAAACTGTGGATGTGTATTTCACATGTCCAATCACACTTGTGGGTCCTGGGCAGGTATGTCTCTCAACATACCCATGTATTGGTTTCAGCCCATTTTCCTTATAAACTGGTCATTTCTCTTCTTCTTAATAAAAAAGCATAGCTTCTGCCGGTTGCTCCAAAAAAATGTCCAATCACACTCAGGAAGTAACTTTATTGATATTAACTTGTTATTACACGTACCAGCACAACAGCCAGCACACAGTACCCGCATACGAGCTCTTATCGTCCGACCTTCTATATGTCATCTGCGTGGATCGAATCATCGGAAGGCAGGAGACGGCGTCTCCGTTATTCTTCAGTGTACGTAGGGAGACATCGCTCTGCAGTAATATGTATGCTCCATACGGACCAAGCATGGCTGGCTGGCTCAGTAGTATGGCTGGATCTTCCAGCGCTGGTTGTCGCCCTCGCACCACTTCCAGAGCACGACCTCGGTGCCGTCGCGGACGCCGCCGTGGTACTTGTCGCCGTTGAGGGCGTCGAAGTTGAGGTAGATGTTGTTCACCATACGCACGCAGCGGAAGCCGTTGCCCACGTCCCTGCTCTCCGTCCACAGCACCGACTCGTCCATGAAGTCAGGGTTGTACGGCACAAGCCGAACCTGCATGTACGATACAAATTCTCAGTCACATATATACTTTATTTTTGGTATGTCAGATTACGAATATCAGAAATCAAAGGGAGAAGGAAACTTCGTTACAGCGTGGGACTGGCCAAGGGAGTGCTTGATGGCCTCCCCTGTGGCCTTGTTCACCAGGGCGAAGGCAGGGTACCCTTCCTCGTCCTTGATGCTAGTGCTCCATCTCATGTCCTTGATCCAGTGCTGCAAGCAGGTAACCACACACATAAAGATTTAACTGATCAGTAAAACAATGACGCAGGACGCTGGACGCGTAGATGAAACCTTAGTATAACTCTGATGTCTTAGCTAGTTAATTAGGCTTGCCTGATACTCGTCCTTAGGGTTGGCCGGCGCGAGCACGACCTTGCCGTTGCGGACGGACATGGCATAGTTGGGGTTCGCCCGGCAGTACACCTTCACTGTGGGCTGCGGCGGCAGCGTCCGCCCGCCGCAGTTGCCCTCGATATTCACCTGGGACATGCCGTATGGCACCGGAGGCGCGTACCCCGGCGTCGCCATCCCGTACCCTGGCGTCGCCATCCCGTACCCACCGTAGTTGTCATGGCGACGGTAGTAGTCCATGGCTAGCTGCTCGATCTGCACAATGCATGGCGACGCTCGGGACGGGGCATTTATAGGAGACGGGCCTGGGTACATCCATTGCTGTACATGGCGTTAGCCTTACGCTGTCAGGTGATAAGCGAATGAGGACAATGTCGATGTGGGTGGTGCGATTCGATCGGATAGGTGATGCCATGCCACACTAGGCACGATCAAGAAGTTGAAGTTGTGTGCGAACCGAACCAAGAAAGCTCTGGGCGTAGCTTTGTGTGATTCGATCAATTTCTGGTAGTTTTGGTAAGAATCTATCGGTGGAGAGATAGAGAAGTAGCTAGTGGCCTTCATACGAGGCAGCCCGGCGAATCTTATGTGTGCTCATGCTGATCAACGATCTGTCGAAAGAAAAGAAACGATTTGTCACTCAGTTCAAAAGAAGGGAACGATTTTTCAGTACACCAGGATGCTAGAACTACGGAGACTCCTAGAACTACTGCTGAAATTGCGGGACAATGCCGTTCAAAAAATAAAAAATGATCGCGCTAAAAATAACAAATTACAGTCCAAGACTCGAAATGAAACGGCCCATTTATACAATCCGGATCGCATGCTTGCACCTACCTGAGTTGGGCCGGACTCGATTATATTTGTAAACTGAGATTTGGTTCCCAGCAAGAAAATATGAACCCCTAAAAACAAAGCAAGAAAATATGAGGCTGGATTCGTTTGACATTGAACTTGGTTTACTGAAGTTAGGCCAAGTTCTTTTTTTTTTGAAAACTCTGTCAATCTATCAATAATCATCAACATCACTACAAACAGTCCAAAAAGTAATAAAATTACAAATCGGAGCTTAGACCACCTAGCGATGACTACAGACACTAGCACGAGCAGAAGGCGTTCCTCACTACAAGCAAACATGACTAATACCTAGTTCTTTTGCTGGCTTAAAAATAAGCTCCCCCTCCCCAACTTCTCCCATAAGCCACTCATCTTATTATTTTTGGGCAATTAATTATGTGATAACTAGTTTAGGCCTTCTTTGATTCATAAGAATTTTGAAGGAAAATTATAGGATTCCTATTTCTATAGGAATTTATACAGTAGCAGCGTATGGTTCATAGAAATACATGGAAGGAAATTTGTAGGAAATTTCCCTTTGGAGCCAGATTCCTATGCAAAACAGCCCAAGGAAACAATTCAGTCTGACCTCATTTTTTCTTTCCTTTGAAGGAATTATTCCTTTGAAGTTTGTCACTTGCATTCCTATCAAATTCCTATTCCTATTCCTACAATTTAAGGGCTTTTTTAATTTATAGGATAGGAAACCATATAAATAGGAAAGACATAGGATTGGAATTGCATGCCCACTTGAATGCTATAGAAAGATGAAGTGACTTTGATTGTAGCAAAGGAATTTTTCCATGAGGTATGACCTAATTCTTTTTTTCTATAGGATTTACACTACTAGATTCCTATAGGATATGTTCCTATGAATCAAATATGTGTGTAGAAATTTTTTCTGTAGGATCCAAATCCTACACAATTCCTATGCAAATTCTATGAATCAAAGGAGACCTAAGATCCTACGAATCAAAGAAGCCCTTAGAAGCTCTAACTAATAAGCCAAGAAGCTTATGGAAGAAACTCGGGAGAGAGAAGCTTTTTTCTATCAAAAGAACCGGGCCTAATAGTGTAAACGGATCTGATTAGATCCAATATTGATTGTATTGTATCCTTTACCTTTTTACTCGGATTAAAAGGGGAGAGGATAATTACTGGTTCCTAATTTAAATATGGATATAAAGTGTGGATTCAAATCAGAAATAGGACGTACTCTGACAAAAAACAGAAGTTGTCAAAAGAACACTCATATGTTGAAAAAAAAATTCTAGAAAACTTAAAGAGGCATTTAAGCTTTCAGCTTCAGAAAAATCAATTAGTTATGAAACAGAGACATGGCTTAGACTAAAATCCAAGCATTGACAAGATGGTATAAATAAAAATTGATTAGTTGAACCATAAGTCTGCTGGCGATAGAATTCTAAGCTAGACATGGTTGCCAATGAACTAGTAACTCAATAACCACTAACTGCATTTGGTTGACCCTGGTTTCTGAATGGAAAATAACATAAAATGATTTGAATTATTTGGATAATCCATCCACGCGTAATTCTACTCCCTCCATTCCAAAATAATTGTCACAACTTTTTTATAAAATGAGCGAAGCTACGCACTAAATGCATCAAGATACATCTGTATCTAGACTAAATTTAACCAAGTCAGTTAATTGGGAACGCATGGAGTATATCATATCCTACATCGTATTCGAATGACACTTTGAAATCATATCTTTATCCTTGAGGTTTTTTTAAAAATTGGTTATGGATTCTTAAAAAAAGGTTTGGAAATGGATTCGGTAGGGAAATTATTCTAGCCGTTTACATCCTTATTCTGATAGAAGCTGGTGGTGGACGACTAAATGTTATATGCACCTCCATATAACTTATGCAAATGTACATTCGAGAAACAAGTGTTGACTTGATTTATTTATTTTGCAAAAGTAACACTTCATATTCCCTTGCCATATCCTTTTCACTAGATTATCCTTTGTTAGTAAAACCTGATGAAGAACCACATGGAAATATTGATTTTCATGGGAACTTTTATTTTCCATATATATTTCAAAGAAATCGTGTGTGCATGTTCATGTGATCAAGATACACAGATTTAGCAGAGAAACTACCTTATTGGGTTAGCTTCCAAACAAAAACATCTTGCTCATTTGACAACCTAACATGCATCAAATGATGGACTAGGTCTAGCATCGAGTTCATTTATTCCCCTTCTAAAAGAGATGTTAAGAGTGGTTTTGGGCATAACATTGACCACGAAGACTTGTTGTCGTTGCACAATATTGCGTACGGAAGTATGTTTATTGGATAAGGGCATGTCGCCTAAGCATATATCCTCCCAAAAACTTAGTACTCATTCCATTTCCAAAGTCAAAAGAACCTCTACTAAAGAAATCCTATTTTACTTCATGAGAACTTTCAAAATGGCAGTTTTGTTGGCTTCGAGTTACCTTGAGATAAAGTTTTAGATTATACATAATTACTATGTAGTAGCTCTTCACACATCTTCTTAATTTTAAACAACCACTTACTAAGCAAACATTTGTTTTTTAGATCTAAAACCTCTACACCAACACACACCCTTGAACTTTTGAATGGCATGTGATATTTCACGTAGGTATTCAATACTTTCTTTTATGACTATTAAGAATATTGGATGTGGGAGATTCATTCTATTTTAGAAAGATAACTAGAAGGATCAACCTTTGGGTGGACAATTCCCTGAGTTACATCCCTATGCCATTAATGATCAAACTTTTAGCTATAGTACTTCAATTTGAAGAGTTGGGGGAACACGTCCAAAAACCACTCTCTGTTTAAGCATATGATCAGTTTAACCTAATACAATATTCTTCCCTTCAAGTACATCTTTCCGACAATTGTGATGAATGTCTATACATCTTGCCCACCAATTTCTATGTACAAAGCATTAATGGAAACGAGTAAAAAAATTCATGATCTATTAAAGATAACTTAGAAAAGAACATTCAAACCAAAGGATACAATTTTATTAAGGCTCCTTCTCCATGACATAATTAACACAAGAAATCTTCTTCAGCGCATATCATCTTCAAGGTTACAATTCTGTGCTCTGTCACAAGGATAGTTGGCACACTATCATGCCCAATAATAAAAGGGTCATATATTTCTATGATCAAACTGAATTAGCAAGGAGTTTGTTGCACAAGCATACAAGTATATGGCATTCTCACCATGGGATGTTGGAATATCTGGATTCATAGAAATGGGAATCCTGGAACAATGTAAATATAAGAATTCATGGATAGAGGCGGGTTCTAAAGGAAGACCTCGCCGTTGTTATCCGTCACATAGCATATAAGATTGGATAAAACATCTTGGTATTTTTATTTTCTATTTTCTTCTTTTTATACCTCTGCATATGCTCTCTTACTATGTAGACATATATTATATAGTAGATAAATACTCTTTTGCATAAAATTTTAGATGCTGGGCTTATAGCTACACTACTAGTCTTTGTGTACTAGCACCTCTCGTTTCTTTACTTTTGTTTGTAAATAAATCTCTTTCCTTATGTAGTATTCAAGGGAGGATCTAGGCCTGGTGCTACCAGTGCTACTGGCCTAGCAAATCCGCAGAGAAGAAAATGTCGCCCACGTAGGTGATTCCCAAGAGCATAGAACTACTAAAACAAACATAACATTGTGAAATATGGTGTATGTTAAGGCTAATCCAGTATATTCATGCATACACGTGTTGTTTGTGGCTCCGCGCTAGCAGTGTTCATGTTGATGTTGGGTGTCGGTCTATTTTCTAGAAGTAATTGTCGTAAATCGTGTTTGGTGGGGAGGGGGTGGTAGAGCGGTGAAAACAAATGCTTAACGTTTATTCTATAATTTTAGCCATACATGTCGTACACAACTTGTGGAAGTGGTCTTTGAAAATTATATAAAATATTTTTAGACCCGGAGTTCCCGATGAGAAAATAAAGAATATCACCTTGTTCGTACTATCTTCATCGTTTTCCCAATAGTCAATGTTAGTGTTGTCTTAGAATTTGCCAGATCTACATTTTGGTCAAAGATGAGTGGGGGAGGGGTTATAAGTTTGTTTCTTGGAGAGAAAATAAATATGTAGCCAATATGTATGAGTAATAAACAAGGATAGAAGTTGTGCTCTTGAACAAATTCGCACCCTTTAGTTTAGGAACAAAATATTACTATGTTTTATAGCTTCTAAAAGAACTAAAAAAGTACATGCATGCACATACGGTCTTGTAGTAAGCACTCACAGATTTAGTGAGAAAACATGTTTGTTTGTTTTCTTGAGAAAACATGTTTGTTTGTTTTCTTGAGAAAACAAGACAATAATGAGCGGCTAGAATCGCAGCATTTTTTGCATTTTTTATGGGACAGTAGAATGGATATGTTTGCATAGAATAAAATAAAATTTAGCTACATTTAATATTCGATCATGTTCACATGTTGTTGTTTGAAAATGTAAGAAAATAAAGTTGTTTGTTGAGCCAGGATAAAGCAATCCTGAGCTCACCTAGGAGTTAAGAAACAGCTAAAATCTTTGTGAATGGCAATCATTATTAAGCCCACATGCAATATTTTACTTTTTTGTTAACTAAAGAACAAACTATTGGACTTTTTTTTGCATAAATTTTGTTTTTATTCCACTTATGTTCTAGAAAATATGTTTCCATTTCTTCCCTGTATCACGCTATGAAAAGTCCAAACTAAGAAAATAAACTATGAGCATAACAATTAGACGACCGCCACGACAAGTTTTAGCTGTCGCCGAAGCATAAGGGTGCTTAGTCGTTTCCGCGTAGTAAATGATCACAATCAGTCACACCATCACGACACCGGCAAACAAATAACAATGCAGAACAATTGATCTCAGAAAGTGCGCAGCAGCAAGCAGATGACCAACCAAGGGGAACAACAAACGTACGACAAAGGTGCATGATAGGTGAGCCCATTCATTGATCCCAGAGTAGTACAGACCACAGTACTTGAAACATAGAGGAGTTATCAGAGTTCAGAATCAGGGCTCCTACTCTCTCCTACACGCTCCTGACTCGCAGAATCAGGGCCTCAATCAATCACAACGCAACCATCACTCAGACACCATTGCCATACATCGCACACGTTTTATTCTGACAGCAAAATTATTAGATACCAGAAGCATAGGATTACGACGACGATGGGGAGGGACTCGTCCCCAAGACTTAATTCATAGCGATCGACAGCAATGCAGCTCTCCCGGTTCAACATCTCTGCAAGAAACAGTTTACTCGTCAGAACTCAGAACACAAATTCAAGAAATGGATGCACACAGATCTTTGGCACTTACACCAGGGGAGGATCTTCCAGCGCTGGTTGTCGCCCTCGCACCACTTCCAGAGCACGATCTCGGTGCCGTCGTGAACGCCGCCGTGAGCCTTGTCGCCGTGGAAGGCGTCGAAGTTGAGGTAGATGTTGTTCACCATGCGCACGCAGCGGAAGCCCTTGCCGACGTCGCGGCTCTCGGTCCACAGCACCGACTCGTCCTGGTACGCCGGGTTGTACGGCACCAGCTTCACCGGGTGGCCCTGGCCGGTGGAGTGCTTGATGCACTCGCCGGTGACCTTGTTCACTATTGCGAAGGCGGGGTACCCTTCCTCGTCCCTGATCTTGTTGCCGTGCCTCATGTCCTTGACCCAGTGCTGCACATACAGATCCAGTAATTTCAGAGAAAACAAGCACAACAGAAGAAAATCAAAAATGATGTTTGGTCCTGGCACAGTACCTGGTACTCGTCTCTGGGGTTGGTGGGCGCCAGGACGACGGTGCCGTTGCGGGCGGTGAGGCTGTAGTCCTCGCCGGCCTTGGAGAAGATGCGCACGGCGTGCACGGGTGGCCCTCCGCCGTTGCCGGCACAGGCACCGGAGTCGACGGCGGCGTGCGCCTCGGCCCAGGGCAGGATCTTCCAGCACTGGTTGTCCCCCTTGCACCACTCCCAGAGCACGACGGTGGTGCCGTCGTGCACGCCGCCGTGGTCCTTGTCGCCATTCAAGGCGTCGAAGTTGAGGCGGAAGTTGTTCACCATGCGGATGCAGCGGAACCCCTTGCCCACGTCCTTGCTCTCCGTCCACAGCACCGACGCGTCCTCGTACGCCGGGTTGAACGGCACAAGCTTCACCTGCATAGAGAGAGATCCATCCATGTCGTCAAGATCAATCGAAATCATTCGCAGGATGATTGTGTGGCTGATTCGACCGATGACTTACGGGGTGGGACTGGCCGATGGAGTGCTTGACGGCGAGGCCGGTGCCCTTGTTGACGAGCGCGAACGCCGGCATGCCCTCCTCGTCCTTCACTTTGGTGCTGAACCGCATGTCCTTGAGCCAGTGCTGGGTGTCGTCCTTGGGATTCACGGGTGCGAGCACGACCTCACCGTCGCGGACGGCGAGGACATAGTCCTCGGAGGCGCGGCAGAAGATCTTGAAGATCTGGTTCGGGCCGGACGACGGCGGCGCCTGGTTGTGGTGGTGCCCGAAGCCGAACATCTTCTTTCTTGGGCTTAACGACGACGTGTGTGTGGTGTGATCGACTCAAATGGATTTGTCGCAAGGTGCGATGAGATGAGCTGCACCATGGTGCCATTTTATACACAAAAACGGAGCAGATCAATGAGTATCTGTTTGGCGACGTGGCAATGAGTCACCAAAGGCGGTAAATCTTCGGTGTATCTTTCTGCGTAAATGGCAGGTAGTGATTACGGATACACTCATTAATATTTATATACTAAAAAAGATTTTAGCTGAGATTTCGCAATTTTTGCATTTATAGCCGGTTGGTATGAATGTACTGGAAGATTTTCTTTTTGAGGGAAATGTACTGGAAGATTTGGTAGGATTGACTTAGTACCATGTTTTCTTCGGCATTAAGTTTGCATTAGCTTTTGCTCAAATTTGGTTTTGCTTTGCAAATGTGCAATGGACACTTTGCCAGCACTGAATTTGATTAGTGCAGTATAGTTAATGTTGTTTGTAATTTTCCCAGCATAAAAATAATGTTGTTTGTATTTTTGTGCATGGATCCTTTGCGTCATCCTAGCAGTGTTTTCCTCTATGAAATACCTATGCTTACAGATTAAGTAACCTTCTAACAAAATATAATTTATGCTTTGTCTAGGATTGTTATTTTAACAGTGTTTTTCTCTATAATGACTGAAGTATCATGCTTAGAGAATATAAGTATGTCTGTAGTAAAGAATAATCTTTTGTTTTCTTTGGTGATAAAAAATTATGGGCATGCCTAGATCTTAGTCGACTAAGATTTAACTAAATCTTAGTCCGGTGAAATCTCCCAAGTCTCTACTTCAACATAGATGCAACTCATATACAATTCATAGATTAGCATAAATCGCGAAGCAAATTCAATAGTACCGATACACAACTCAATGTGCAACTGAGATTTGGCAACTGAGAAAATCTCAGTTGCAACTTGCAACCCGTGTGCAACTGAATTTTTTTAAGTTGCAATCCATGTGCAATTGGGAAATTTCATTTGCAAACCATGTGCAACTCATAGGAAAACATGAATCACGAATCTAGCGGTTCAAAACTCGTCTATTATTTAGTTAACTAGCAAGGTTGCCCTCGCAAATGCGAGGGCATCATTTTTACTTTGTTGAGAGTGTCTTGAATCAAATTATTGTTTCACGGAAATCACGATTATGCGATAAGGACTAATATGGATCTACAACCACCACGAATGGTATGGTAATAAAATATAACTTATGTGGGTTACATCTTTAGTTTGTGGACAAATGCTTAGTTTGTCATTTCTAAAAACTTTCGTATGTGTTGTTTTAGTGTTATATCAGTTGAACAAATATACGCGAGGTTAAAATATTTATATTATTATTTGTCAGTACTATATCAATGTGGGTACGCCATACCAAAATCTATTCGATGTTGTAGGTTATATCGATGAAATAGAAGTGTAACTCTTGATGAATTGCAAGCACAACTATCCTCATTGATAGTAATACATAGGGAAATAAGCATCGACTATTTCTATTTTTCTACTCTCTCTTGATTTTTCTTCCTCTCATTTACCCGCTACATTGTAAAATTCTTGACATTTCAGACATGGGCACAATCTCAATGATGAACCATTAACCATTATTTTCATGTAAATATATGGAAATTTAAATATAATTAAGAATTATGAATTTTTTCTTCTAGCTTACTAAGTATGATGCAGATTTGCGCCGCTAGCATGTACCGTTATATATAATCTCCATAAAGCAAATCCGCAAAAATATATATAATGTCTCTATTATGTTCTTTTTGCTACTAATTCTCAGATAATTATGCTAGTGTAAAAATAAATCATAGCACTAAGAAAATTCTGAAAAAATAATATGATACTCCCTCCTATCCATAAAAGTGTCGGTTGCTTAGTACAAATTTGTACTAAGTGCACTAAATCACTCGACACTTATTATGGATCAGAGGGAGTACTATTCTTTGTTTGACCAGTAGATAATTTTATGTATTATTGTCAGTCTATTGTAAAATATATTCCGTATGTGTTTTTCTCAGTATACTCATATGATTCATATCCCGTAGATAATTAGACGCCATCACTTTCGTAAAAGAAATGTCATATTGGTATATAATAAATTGATAAAAGATAGGTACACATTTGTTCATATACTTATACGCATGTATATTCTTTTAACGGACACAACTCGTTCAGATCAACATGCATATAGACTGATCATACTCTTTTAAACGGCCCTCGCAAAAAAAAAAAACTCTTTTAAACGGACACTGCATACGGATTGATTTTTTTTTAAAACGGACACAGCTCCCCGGCAATGCCTACCTAGCGTGTAGTATTGTTGTTCCTTTGAACCAACTTTTTTTGAACGGAAATATCTTGCTTCCTATAGCTAGGTAACACGTAATTTTTTTTAGAAGAAAAAGATGTTGATAAGTCTTCCTATCGGTTCAGGTCTAGACTATTTTTTTTTTAACAACCATGAGCGTGTCAAATACGTTAACTGGACTACATACACAGTTACGTAACTATTAATCTTTTAATAAATTCTAGCCATATATTTTAGATCTAAGTATCAAAATAAATTGGGTGATGTGGTTTAACGTGGTGGCTCTATTTTAGAATCCCGTATTGTGCTTTTAGTATATAGTAGATAGATAGTAGATTCTCAGTCCACCTAGAAATAGGAAAATATTAATCTAGCAAGGTCATCTAGCAAATCTGAATAACTAACTGACATGCAATGTTTGTCTTGCTGAGAGCTAACACTCTATCCCTCTCTAGTCTATAAATGTGAGTGGTGGAAGAATGAAGGAAAAAACAAAGAGGACGAGGAAGGAGGGGACAACGAGGCTTTGTATGTCTCGCTTGCTTATTTTTCTTCGATGAAAGGCATTACTCCCAAATGATATCAAGTGCTTACAAACAACATAATTACATGCAAAAGGAAAAGCAAGCAAACATAAGAAGAAAAGAATCACAACTTCAAATGTGAAGGCAATAGGTGACTGCCCCAACCACACCGCGAGGGAGCTAAGCACTTGGAGAACGGATTAACCGTAGACCAAATGTGTTCTGGTCCGCTCATAGCTTGAAGCATCTGGACACAAAGTCATACGTCTCCACAAACGAAGATGGTCACATACCCTCTTGCGCTGGTTCGAAGGGCGTTGTCTCTGCTCTGCGCGGCATTAGAGCCTCGACGCCGCCGCCGTGACGAACCATCATCGCCAGGGCAGATCGCGCCGCCGCCGCCTCCCACCGCCCTGCACATGGCCCCGAGTATGCAGTTAAGGGAGGACCACTGCCGTCGGGACCGCAAGTGCTTTACCCGACAGCGCATTGCCGGTGAAGCGCGCGGGGGGGGGGGGGGGGGGGGGGGGGGGGAGGGGAGGACGACGAAGGGGAGCTAGGGTTTTGTGCGTCCGGTCACCCACGGGAGCGACAGAGACGACCCCGAAACGTTTAACCAATACTAGTTTGAAAAGTAGTTTTGGCACATGAGCACCAGTGCTCCCGCCAGGTGGAATACATCTCTGCCATTGACTCGTCTCATCTAGCTATCCATCTGTCCGCATGCTTCTACTGTGAAGACAACTACCTTGTGGTATACTGCAGGAGTATCTCCGTATATTGCTGGGAGATGCATTGAATGCACTGCCATGTGAGGCTGAACTGTGCCGACACAGCAGAGGCGTAGCTCCACCTTTTATCTTGTGCAGGACGGAAGCGTGATCTATCCTGCCGTTGGCCTGTTGTATGTCATAGGCATGCTCACTCCGCGTGCGGGTTTTTGCACAGTGCGCTCCGCTGTTGGATATATGTCCATCCCTCACGCTCGTCTCAGTTGCATCCATCTTCTTCCTGCTGGTAGTCTTTTTTCTTGTTCGTCACTGCCTCTTGTCGTCACCAGCTAGCTCACGGCTATGTCGTATGGGTCTTCCTCCTCCGCGCAAAACAACCAATTAGTAACATGAACACACATTCTCAGTGTTTTCATACATCTTAAAATTATAAAACATGAACGCACCGCGCAGCCACATACTAACTCCTGCATGCCCTTCTCCCTTTCGATATTCAATCTGCTTTTGCCATAACGAATTCCAAAACCTACTTCCCATGAATACAAGTTGTAAAAATTATATGCTTCTTCTGTAGAATTAAGCCCTGTCCCAATCTTTGGTTTGATCACTATGTCACTTGGTTTCTCTGCATACATCCTAATTGATTTTTCCAAAGCAGAAAGATGTCCACGACCAGTATCCCTTGCCGGCGGTGCATTTCCGATACAAACTCTGAATATAAACATATAAATCCAGATGTCAGTTTAATTGTACAAATCAAAAAACCTATCACAGAAACCATGGCTAATTCATGTATACAAATAGATCCCAGCCGCAACAAAGAATCATGTTACTGTAATATTTTTGTTGACATTTTTATATACATAAGTTGTAGTCATTTGTTTACATTTTTTCTTCCACAAAAAAGTATGAACCCTGATCTGTCCTCATGCACATGCTACTAATAATATGTATAATGGTTAGTTTTTCAAATTCCTATGACCAATATTTCTTCAATTGCACAACTAAATAGGTTATTGTATTTTACAGATGTACGGACGGTACTTCCATTTCTTAAAAGAGTGAGCAATTATATATATACTTCATACTCGTCAATATTTTGAATAATTATTTTGATCACTCTTAGATTAAAATTCTAGCACATACAGTAGTCTCACATATGGCTGCCGCTGCTGGGTTTTACTTCTCTAGTGTTGTTGCACTGATTTACAGTGTACAGTAAACAAATCCGTCTATTCGTTTTTGATATTTTTGGATGGTGACTTTCTGTTAACGCATATACATTATATTGATAACATTGCTCAATTAAGATTCATCTATCATTTTGCATATCAAGGATTATTAGGTTCATCCTGATATTCTACCTAACAACACAGCAAGTTTCCCACACGACATGTTCATCCACACTCCATTTAGCAATTATCATACATTTTATTAATGCTTGCAAGCTGCAAATAATATCATCTTCTATCATTCATATTTGCAGCTACAAGTTCTTGTTGATACATCAAAATAAATACGGAACACTATAGAAAAATTAGCAGTTCTTCAGATGGTTGCAATCATATTTTACCGTTGCAAAAAATATTGTACAAAAGAGCCAGATATTATGTCAATTCGCAATATACAATCATTAGTTTTATTGTCAGTGAGATACCCTGTCTATCAAATGCATTGGATTCGTACTATCAGTTAACTAATATACATTGTCGCCCTAGTTGTAGTTGCCACTAACTTCTGATATCTGCTGTTATAATCCATATTTTTATATCCACCGACCATCGTCTACCAAAGAAAATCATAAGACAAAAGACTCTGAAATTGCTTGTTGTCCCTAAATTTAAGCATGTCATTTATCAAACGGCTTCGCCATTTGAACATCCACCCTAGGTACTAATATCTAAATTTTTGTCTGATGTACTATATTCAGGAAAAATATTAAGCCAAGTTCCGATCTGCCACTGTGTTGCAAATTAGAAATTATGATAATCTAGCAAGTGTTCTTTAAATATTTCAAGAAATCTCAGAATCGTACCTTTTCTGCCAAGAGGGTGAACCGGGACTGTCTTTCTTCACAGTTATAGGCTTATCAGCATCAGAAAGAGCATCTTTCTCCGCCATTGCATCTGCCTAAAAGCTCTCTATATCCGCCCCCATCCTCTTGCGATCTAAGCTCTCATCAAGGTCTCCAATAGGGTAGTCGTCGTCTGGGTATGTGGCGCTGGACCTCAGAGGCTGTATTTCGAAGGGCACCAAGGAATTCCCTTCCGTAACCGCATCCAGATCCTAGATCCAGACGGGAGTGGATTTAGAAGTTGTTCAACAGTACGAACAGATAAATCGTGATAGATTTGCACTCTTCAGAGGAATTTACATGTGATTGTTCAACTCCTTCGTAATCTCCAGCTCCTCCCCTGCTGCAGCTCCCAGTCTATAAACAACAAGATCTGTGTTCTTCCTCTGTTTTCTCGAGCTTTGTTTGTTCGACGAGAGAACGGATGGAAGAGATGGAGATATGTGCTTTGTTACAGACAATGAAGGGTTGACCCGTCAACTATGCAGTCCCAGCGTCGGTCTGCCATTTTTTAAACCCTTGTGGACGAGAGATGTGCTCTGTTTTCACTGGCACACCTGACGTCTTCGTCAGCAACTCCCACCTACTCAGCGTACAAAGCACTGTTTCCACGTACATGATGACATGTATTAGCATTTGCCACACTCCTGTATTGGTATGGAAAATACAATGGCACACTTACCGATAACCAAGAGGACCTATAGCACACCTACATATGGCAGGAGCACTGGTGCTCAGGTTCATGAAGGCCCCCTTCTTTTCAGCTTATTTTCCAGATTCTCCCAGAAGCTACCCTCCACCAGCTTCTCCCAGAATCTCGTTTCTAAAATTTTCACAACAATCTAGATTAGTCTTCCCAATACTTATCTAGATTGTTGTGCAAATTTTAGAAACGAGATTCTGGGAGAAGCTGGTGGAGGGTAGCTTCTGGGAGAATCTAGAAAATAAGCTGAAAAGAAGGGGGCCGAAATCCCCTTCCATACTAGTTTCTCTTGTTTAAGTTCTTTTCCTTGTGTTTCTGGGTGATCTGTGCGTGTCAGTCTGTTCTCCTTTGTTTTCATTAGAAAAGGAAAGATTTAACGCCTGGGCAAAAAGCAAACTTCAAATCTTGCGCAATTATTTTCTCGAGCAACAAACTTGCTAGAAATTTTGTAAACATCTAAACATATGAACAAGCACCTAAATACCGATCTCTCAGAAGATAAAGCACGCCAGATTTTCGAACAAAATAATAAGCATAAAAAAGAGAAGCATCTTTTAGCCACCAACGGGCAACGGCGTTGGTTTGAAGCGTGCACCCGACGCTGCATGATTCCCCCACAAAACAAGGTGGGATTCCAAGCTCGGATGCCCCCTGTGATGGGTCATGTCGGTCGAACACTAGTCTCACTTGTAGACGACTAGAAACAGAACACTTTACTTTGGTCACGGATTGATTCTTTCGTCTATCTCAGTTTTTTGTTCTCTGCTGTGTAGAGTCTCGATCTGCGTGCCCCCACTTACATAGATAAATCTATCAGTGAAATTCCATAAAAAATACGCAAGACCTTACATGCTGATGGTCCTGGCCATGTAAAAATGATTCGCTAACCAATCTGGTTTTGCCCATCATATTTACCGGCAGGAATTACGGTGCGTGAAAGTACGTTTGTTGGGTGGATGCGGGTGAAGTAGGTTAAACTTGTCCTTCATGATTTTTTCGAGGCCAGATGTTTGTCTTGTGCGAGTAGCGCTTGTTCAGTGAGATGTGATTTGGACGACGGACTTCGGTGATGGCACCATGTGTGCACTAAAAGTCCTTTGAACCGTCGGGAAGTACAACGCCTGGTGAATTGGTATTTGTATATCCAACCTTTTTTATCTTTGTGCGGTTCGGCGTGAAAACAACGCCTGGTGGATTTGGTGAGCCAACCACCATTTTGACTTGATAAAATAGGCTGGAAAATGCTGATCTGTTCGCCGAGCTTGGCAGGTTTTGTATGGAGACCACCAGTTAGGTCGGCGGTCTGCTATGGTAAAGTAACAGGCCTGCTAACATGTGTACGCCATTCGTGGAAATCTCAGTTGAAAACGTGTCCATCTGATGGCGACGAGATGGTACTATCAATCAAAGAGGCAACGAGCATATGAGCGACCGAATCATGACAGTGTTGTCGCAAGGAGCACGGAGATAGTGTACGAGTAGGAAGGGCCGTTGCCAGGCTAGTAGATCGTGAGCGCCAGATTAGGCCTAGGTTAGTCCAGATAACTAAAAACTATTGGTGTACGGTTTGTATTTTCTGGAAAATTACAAGGAGTTAAAGTGGAATTTTAATATCTTGCAGCAAACACATACCGAACCGTCGGAATTTGTAGTGTAGGATGGATAGCAACTTTAGTTTTTTCTGCTACGGATACAAGTTGACATGGCCTACATCCCTAAAAATCTTAGCAACTTTTGTGTTTGCTTGCAAGCAAGAAAATGAACGCACCTGGGATTAGATTCTTTTTTTGTGAGGGGGTATAAGGTTTTGGAGGTGTTAAAGTTAAACAGTTGAAGATTAAGGTTTTTTTTTGGCGAAGCTTGCTTAGAAATTTTTTGTATTTTTTTCTTCATACTGCCGTAGTGTTTACAAACACAAATAAGATAAAAAAGGATAGTTCGCAAATAAAGGACATATATTCTTGATTGATCATTAATTCTGTGTGACATATAACAATATGTTTTGACAAATGTAAGATATCAGAGACAAATGGTAACATTTTTTCTGAGAAGCTGAAAAAGACATGACATGTTGTTGATAATGTCCTTTGCAGACTTAGAAGCGGGATATTCATTTATCGAACGAAAAAATAGAAATTGGGAAGGAACATCGACAAGGAAACGGTGATTGGGTAAGAAAGGCGGTGGAGAGGAGACACACGAGGATTGGTTGCATTATAGGGAAAGCAGAGTGCACTGCATTTGAGTCAAACAATGTAGTATTACCTTCGTTTCAAAATGTAATATGTTTTAATAAGCTAATTTAGTTTTCTAAAATATACTATATTTTTGGAACAGAGGTTGTGTGTACAAATATATCAGTATGATGAGTTGTATAGGAGTCCCGGTTTTCTTGAACAAGTTCGTGAGCTCAACCATATGTCCAATTATTTTATGCATTTGTGCATCACTTCCCGTGTGCCAACAGAAGGAAATAAGTGAACTCATCACTAACTCATTTTCTAGAAATAAGAAAGAAATACACGTTGTCATAGCCCAGAGTTAGAAGTCTATATAATTTTTGTGGGTAACTGCCAGATGACTTGCTTTCTTGTGCAATTTATCTAGCACGTAAATCGATCGATCTAGTCACTCTGACATATGAAAAAATATTTTGCTGAGAGAATTACTTTCTCGCATAGGTGGGTAACTGTCAAATGATTGGTTTTCTTGTAAGATTTATCCAACATGTACTATACTTATTTGACTAAAATGTGGCCATAAATTTTAGATCCAACCTTCAAGATAATTTAGATGATATCACTATTGTGGTGGCTCTGATGGACCACCGTATATTCCTTTTGGTATATATTAGATAGATGCCCCGTTAGATTTAGACTAGGGAACCCAGACCATTTTAAAAAAATTGTAATTTCTTGGCACCTTTCCTTTGTCAGAAAATCTCCTCCTTTCTTTGTCCATATTTTCAATGAAGGTTTTTTAGGAGAAACATTGATAAGGAATAATACTAGAAAGACTGGCATCATGGAGAATAGTTATCTCACCAGAGGATAAAAATTTACTTTTCCAAGCATCAAGACTTTTGATCGTTTACATATGAAGGAAATCCTAATCAGAATTTTTTGAAGTGCAAAAACTAGTAGACACACCAAGGTACTTCATACAAAATGTACCAATCTAACATCAAAACATGTCAGCATAAAATGCAACTATGTCATTATATCTCCTCCTACCGTGAAAGCCACAGTTTTCAAAAAGTTTATTTTTAAATCAGTCAACACTTCAAAAAATATGCATAAGAACCATAAGATTAAGACCTTTCACTAGGTCATGAATTTTGCAAAGAACAAGATCATCAACATACAGAATAATAGCAACACATTTATAAATTAGATCAGGAGATAAACGAAATATACCATTATGGAAACACGTGAACATGTAAACAACATCAGCTTGGACAAATTGGCCTATATTATTGAATTTTTCAGCCACAAACATTTTAGGCAGAATGGCAAATAACACATAGTTCGAAATCCAACATAGCATTATGGAAACACGTGAACATGCATACAACATGAGCTTGGACAATATGGCAACAACGTCGAAACAATCCTGGCAATGTTGTGAGGACCAGGTGCCACATTTTAATCCATGGAGAAGGAAGCATTTTAAATTTGATCAATTGTACAATTCTTAGTTGTATCTTCACTATACGTAAACTTAAAATGTTCATCAACAATACATAGGTCATCAGACGTATGAAACATATTTTTAGGAGTAGGACCAAAGAGATTTTTATAGTAGCATGTACTAACAGGTTCTTAGTTCATTCAGTAACTATCTACCTTATATTAAAGTACGCATAATTTTTCCTGCCATTAGCCACTCTATAAAAATAAGCAGAGTAATGATCATCAAGAAGTAACCATCTCGCATGAGCCTTTGCAACCAAAACAATTCCTCGTTCGCAAAAATGTTATAAAGTTGAGCAAGGATTTCAGCTTTTCTTATAAAGGCTTGTGAAGACACCTCTTTTAAGCATCTCAAGATGAGAAAGTTCTTCCCTAAGATTATTTTTTGGAAATGGCCATATAAGATGGAACCCTATCCCTTAAAATGTTTCTTAATCCTTTTTGCTTAATATTTAAAATATCAATATGATTTAAAGTTTGAGAAACTTTTTTAGAAAGTTCTTCATGTTTAAACCCAGAAAGGTCAAACTTGAATTACTACTTATGGGGAAACGTAGTTGTCACCGAAGATCAGAAGCAGAGGATTATGATGGGATAATCAGTATCTAGGTTTCTCACTAGCTCGCCGCAGCCGCATCATTTCCTCTATGAGCAAGCACATCAAGCGTGACCCGCAAAGAGAGGGACAGAAACCTCCGATGAGCTTGCCAGGAAATCATGTAACGCCTCGTCCGAAACTCCGTAGCACTGGCCCTGGTGATGGACGACAAAACTTATGCTTGGGCGTTTTCTCATTTAAAACGACGTTGCATCCACTACAGGAAGAAAATGCTATGCCGACGGCCAATACCTAAGCCGACGGCCTTTTATCGGGGCCGTCGGCATAGGCCCTGGCCTCGGGCGTGGCCGAAATTCGGCCGTCGGCTTAGGTATGCCGTCGGCGTAGATTATTCAGGGACCTGACCCGACGGCAAAGCCGTCGGCTTAGGTATTTTTGTTTTTTTTCGATCGCTTTTCCTGTTTTGCAAAAAATAGAAGAAAATGGTAAAAAATTCAAAAAATAATATCCTTTGAGGTATAGTTATGTTACATGATCTAGTTGTTAGGAAAATTAGGAAACTTGAATTTTGACATATTTTGCAAAAACTTAAATTAGGAAAATTAAAAAACCCGATTTTGGTACTCCGAAAATGGAAAATGCACTTTTCGCTTTAACGGTAAAAGTTTAGTGAAGAAATGACATGTTGCGGATCAAAAAATGATTTTTGCAAAAATGAGGAGCTCATCTTATTAGAGCTAAAGGGCAAACCCACCTCGGTTCCAGCAAAATCGGCAGGAGCTTGCGTAAAATATAGAAAATAACTCCAAAAGTTTACGCGACGAAATGAGAGCTAATATGTGTATCCCAGGTGGTCTATTATTTATGTGGGGTGTTGTGCCCAGCTTTCTGTTTACCGTTTCAGTAGCTGCCTCACAAAAAAAACCCGATTTCGACACTCTGAAAATGGAAAACATACTTTTCATGGGACAAAACGAAAATCGGCCTCTGTGGCATTCCTCGCCATCCCAAGGGCCAAGCGCGTGTCCGATATGGCCTCATTTTGACAAACTATGCCATGATCAGGACCAAAAAGCCATGCAACCTCGAATGTGGTAGGTCATTTTTGTGAAGAGACTTTTTGGTAAATTGCTTTTATCAAGGTTTGAATTTTTTAGCCATATCTAGGTGATATAAAATGACGCCACGTGAAGGTCTCGCATTTTTTTCGACTTTTTTGAATTAGTTACGCTTGATTCGGGACCCGAATGAAAATGACAACGCATGAAACTCCCGCTCACGGCCAGGCGGTGCGGAGACCCGCTTTAACGGTTAAATTTTAGTGAAGAAATGACATGTTGCGGACCTAAAAATGATTTTTGCAAAAAATTAGGAGCTCGTCTGATTAGAGCTAAAGGGCAAACCCACCCCGGTTTCAGCAAAATCGGCAGGAGTTTGCGTAAAATCCAGAAAATAACTGTGAAGGTTTGGGTGACGAAAAAAGAGCTGATATGTGTATCCCATGTGGTCTATTATTTATGTGGGGTGTTGTGCCTAGCTTTCTGTTTGTCGTTTCGGTAGTTGCCTCACAAAAAAAGTCGATTTCGGCGCTCCGAAAATGGAAAAGACACTTTTCATGGGACGAAAAAAAATCGGCCTCTATGGCATTACTCACTATCCCAAGGGCCACATGCTTGTCCGATATGGCCTCGTTTCGACAAACTATGCCATGATTAGGGCCAAACCTAGCTCATTTAACCTAAAAGCCATGCAACCTCGAACGTAGTAGTTCATTTTTGTGAAGGGACTTTCTGGTAAATTGCTTTTATCAAGGTTTGAATTTTTTTCCCACATCTAGGTGATATAAAATGACATCACGCGAAGGTCTCGCATTTTTTTGATTTTTTTTGAATTAGTTACACCCGATTCTGGACCCGCATGAACATGACAACGCATGAAACTCGCGCTCACGGCCAGGCGGTGTGGAGTCCCGCTATAACGGGAAAAGTTTAGTAAAGAAATGACATATTGCGGATCCAAAAATGATTTTTGCAAAAAATTAGGACCTCATCTTATTAGAGCTAAAGGGCAAACCCACCCCAGTTCCAACGAAATCGGCACGAGCTTGCATAAAATCCAAAAAATAATTCCGAAGGTTTACGCGATGATACGAGAGCTGATATGTGTATCCCAGGTGGTCTATTATTTATGTGGGGTGTTGTGCCCAACTTTTCATTTGTCGTTTCGGTAGTTGCCTAAAAAAACCCGATTTCATCACTCCGAAAATGAAAAACACACTTTTCGTGGGGCGAAAAGAAAATTGGCCTCAGTGGCGTTCCTCACCATCCCAAGGGCCATGTGCGTGTCCGATATGGCCTCCTCTCGACAAACTATGCCATGATCAGGGCCAAATCTGCTCATTTGACCTAAAAGTCATGCAACCTCGGACGTGGTAGGTCATTTTTGTGAAGAGACTTTCTGGTAAATTTCTTTAATCAAGGTTTGAATTTTTTCTCAAATCTAGGTGATATAAAATGAAGCCACGCGAAGGTCTCACATTTTTTCAATTTTTTGAATTAGTTACGTCCGATTCTGGACCCGCATGAACATTACAACGCATGAACATTACAACACACAAAACTCGCGCTCACGACCAGGCGATGCGGAGTCCCGCTTTAACGGGCAAAGTTTAGTGAAGAAATGACATGTTGCGGATCCAAAAATGATTTTTTAATTGTTGTGAAATTTTTGATTTTTGATTTTTTAATGTTATTATTATTATTTTTTGAAAGTTTTAAAATATTTTCAAAATATTAACAAACACATATACACATGCACATACATACCTACACATATATAGACATGTACATTCAAATACTTACACACAGTCATATAGACACACATGCCTTAAGAGGATTGATATGCTACTAATATTAATAAGGACTTAGTAGTGTAGAGATAGCTAGTTCAAATAGAACTTAGGAGTTAAGCGTGCTAGGCTTGTAGCCATCTAAGGATGGGTGACCAAGCGGGAAATCATTGTTTAGGTGTCATTAGAGAGATAAAAAAAAGTTAAAGAAAAGAAAAAATTAAAAGAAAAGAAATAATAACAAAATAATAAAATTTTATTTTTTTCAAAATTTCGAATTTTTCAAAAAAAAACTGAAAATGATCTGACCCGACGGCATTTCTTGGCCGTCGGGTTAGCCTAAGCCGACGGCAAAGTCTGACCCGACGGTATTTAGTCCTAACCCGACGCTCGATTACACCGACGGCACCTAACCCGACGGCATCGGAAAAAAACCGTCGGGTTAGGCTAAGCCGACGGCATTCAAGACCTAATCCGACGGCTTCTGGCCGTCGGCATAGCAGTTTTCTGCTGTAGTGATTTCCTCTCTGCATTGTGGCTTATGCTTCGGCGTTAAGTATTAAGACTGTTTTAACAGTTTCTATATTAATATAATCACTATGTTGGCCGGCATGACTTTGCAACCTAACTAGACTGATAGAGCCTAGAAGTCTCTTCAGTCTTTACCAACGACACGTTGAGAATCGCCGACGTGAGGAATTCCTGCAAAATAACATTAACCTTAATTTCTTCGCTTCACTTAGTCGTGGGTAGCAGTTGTGACCACCATAACTGAGAACTCGTGAGCCCCGGTACCAACGACACCAGCAAGAAAAGCAGGATGACAGTGAGTGCACACCATATGGAAGATTGCCTGTATGCATTCTTCATCAGAAACAAAAAGATACAACAAACTCAGTTCAACTCTCGCCCACGTACACAGGGGACAAGGAGACGAAACATGTGCAAGGATCTAGCCAGCGGTCACACCAAACTACGAAGATTAGCCACCGCGCCCTGCAGCTCACGACATCTCTAAAGAAGAGGCCTGGTCTGGAGTGACACGCCGACATTGATCGTAGCCGCAGACCTTGTTTATTTTCTACTGATTGCGGGGGAAACGGACATGTACATGACGTTGCGCTCTCTGCACCAAGAAACGGAATTGAGCGTTAGCGGTCAGTATACAGAGTATACGTTGAAACCCTGCATGAACAAGTGTAATGTTGATTCAGAGATATAGAGAGTAGGAGCTTACACCAGGGGACGATCTTCCAGCGCTGGTTGTCGCCCTTGCACCACTCCCAGAGCACGACCTCGGTGCCGTCGTGGACGCCGCCGTGGTCCTTGTCGCCGTGGAGGGCGTCGAAGTTGAGGTAGATGTTGTTCACCATGCGGATGCAGCGGAACCCCTTGCCCACGTCCTTGCTCTCCGTCCACAGCACGGACTCGTCCAGGTACTCAGGGTTGTAAGCCACAAGCTTCACCTGCAGTCACAGACACGCCAACCTACGTGTAAAAACTTCCGAAACTGGAGCAGGTTGAGATTGGAGAAGTGCAAATCTTGTGACGCGAATTAGGAAATTCGTAAACGTAGATAGATACATTCGAACCACTAGGTTGACTGACCGAGACTACTAGCATGAAACGAGCACACATATCATTAACCTCGCAATTCTATAAATGTAATCTAGGTAGGTAAGTGGACTGAATTTAGCTTACTGGGTGGTTCTGTCCGAGGGAGTGCTTGATGGCTTCGCCGGTGACCTTGTTTACCAGGGCAAACGCAGGGTAGCTTTCCTCGTCCTTGATGCGGGTGCTGTGCCTCATGTCCTTCACCCAGTGCTGCATTGTGTTTACCACACACATAAAATCAGACAAAATTAAATAGTAGTAAGAGGATATACTGTGATGGAGTAATTCGGAATAGAACAAGCAATCTACGAGGGATTCATTCTGCATGCGTAAGATCACCTGGAATTCGTCCCTGGGGTTGGTGGGCGCGAGGCAGACGGCCCCGTTCCTCACGGTGAGGCTGTAGTCCTCGCCAGCCCTGCAGAAGACGCGCACAGTTTTCTCGGATGCCAGCGAAGGGTGCAGGTTGCCATACCCATAACCAGCACCCGGCGGCGCGTAGGCCTCGGCGCCGTGCGCATTCGGCAACGGTGGGGGCGCGTACCCGCCACCTCCATATGGAGCCGGCGGCGGTGCGTACCCTCCACCTCCATACGCAGGCGGCGGCGGCGGCGCGTAGGGATCCTGGCCGCCGGACGAGCCGCCACCGTACCCATATCCAGAGCCGCCGTATGCCTGCTGCGGCGGCCCGTAGGCGTCGCCACCAGTGCCCCATGGGAGGACCTTCCAGCTCTGGTTGTCCCCCTTGCACCACTCCCAGAGCACGACGCCGGTGCCGTCGTGGACGCCGCCGTGGTCCTTGTCTCCGTGGAGGGCGTCGAAGTTGAGGTGGATGTTGTTGACCATGCGGATGCAGCGGAAGCCCTTGCCCACGTCGTTGCTCTCCGTCCACAGCACCGACTCGTCCAGGTAGTCGGCGTTGTACGGCACCAGCTTCACCGGGTGGGACTGGCCGAGCGAGTGCTTGACTGCGAGCCCCGTGGCGCGGTTCACGAGCGCGAACGCCGGGTGCCCCTCCGCGTCCTTCACCCGCGTGCTATGCCTCATGTCCTTGTACCAGTGCTGAACCCACACATGCAGAGATAAAAAATGTCACACACAAGCCACGAGATTGGAAAGCAAAACGATGATCATATGTAAGCTGAACGTGCCTGGTACTCGTCGCGGGGATTTGTCGGCGCGAGGACGACGGCGTCGTGGCGGATGGTGAGGCAGTAGGCCTCGTCGGCGCGGCAGAAGATCTTAAACGTCGGCTCGTGCTGGGCCATCGGCGCGGGAGGGTAGCCGCCGCCGGCCTGCGGCGGTGGAGGGTGGTGCTGGTGCCCATGCCCAAACATGATGAGGAAGGGGAGTGAGTGAGTGTGGCTGTGTGAGTAGTGTTCCTTGGATCCTATGGTGCGATGCGAGCATGCCGCTGGCCTGCCCTGGTTTTATAGGAGTTCGAAGCTCAACTTGCGACGCGCAGGGACTATCTCCGTAGGCACAGACCACGACATCTCCCCCGTCAATGCTTCATTCTCTTGGTGCTCGAGCAAGGGCGATTGGTTGGTCTACGGATGATCTGGCACAGCGGGAGTTCAGAATTGTGACCAAATTGGATTAGGTCTATGGTGGCGGGTCGGATAGGTTAGAATCGAACGGCCTCCGTTACGACCGAGGAGGGTGCTGGAGCCGGCCACCCACGGCATTGTTAAACGCACGACTCAGATGACTAAAGACACTGTGTTTTGTCATCCGCATCGACGTATCCGCAGCCATGATATGGGGTCACCTGTCGATTAGATGACCACGTACAGATATCGTTTGTCTTGTCTTGGTGGAAAGTGCCGCCCAAGTATAGTTGGTATTCTCTTCTAGACGAAGGCACCTGCTCTCTCCGGGCGTTACTTAGAAGCCATTCGTACGGTGAAAAGTGGTTAGATGGGGCAGGTATGCACGCGACGAACTGACGAACTGCAGGGGGCGAGTCAGAACTCAGAACACAGGTTTTTTGCCAAAGCTAAGGCGACTAAATCTCACTAGTGGGGACAGGGCCTCTAGTCCCGGCCCGTAACGGCCTTTAGTTCCGGTTTGCAAACCGGGACTCCAGAGGCGGTGTTAGGAATAGACAAGTTGTATTCCTTGGGGGCCAAAGGCCACAACATATAGTTACATGTACAGGTGAGAATATGCAGGAAACCCCCTAACAGGTGGGGAAAATACACATATACAAATATACATCTAACACCCCCCCCCCTCAAACTCATGGTGGATCCACAACACTGAGTTTGGAGAGTAAGAAGTCATGTTGCGCTCTAGTTTGTGCCTTTGTAAAGAAATCCGCCAACTGCAAATCCGAAGGCACATACTGAAGCGCAACAACCTGAGCCTGCACCTGAGCACGTGTATAAAAAGCATCAACACCAATATGCTTGGTAAGCTCATGCTTGACCGGATCACGTGCAATACTGATAGCACCTGTACTGTCAGACAAAAGTGGAGTGGGTGTCGTAACAGAGACCCCAAAATCGGCAAGCAACCACCGTAACCATGTCACCTCAGCAATCAACAAAGCCATAGCTCGCAACTCAGCCTCTACACTCGAACGGGAAACTGCAACCTGTTTCTTCGTCTTCCAAGCAACAAGCGAACCACCAAGAAACACACAGTAAGCAAAAAGGGAACGACGATCCGTAGGATCACTCGCCCACGTAGCATCCGAGTAGCACTGGAGCTGGAGAGAGCTGGAACGAGGAAAGAAAAGGCGACGAGTGATCGTGCCACGAAGATAACGAAGAACACGGAGGAGATGACTATAGTGAACAGTGGTAGGAGCTGAGACAAACTGACTCAGAATATGAACAGGATAAGATATATCAGGACGAGTGACAACAAGATAAACAAGACTCCCTACAAGATGGCGATAACGCGTCGGATCAGGAAGAGGATCACCATCAATAGGACAAAGCTTAACATTAAGCTCCATAGGAGTCTCAACAGTGCGCTCATCCCCAAGAGCAGCACGAGCAAGAAGGTCCTGAATATACTTTTCCTGAGAGATAGAAAAGCCATCAGAAGTGGAAGAGACCTCGATCCCAAGAAAGTAGCGGATAGGACCAAGATCAGTCATAAGAAACTGATCACGAAGACGAGCCTTAACAAAGGCAATATACTCAGGATCATCAACAGTAATGATCATATCATCAACATAGAGAAGGAGAAGAGTGCGTCCACGAGGAGAAGTGTGAACGAATAGCGCCGGATCATGAGCGCTGGGAGAGAAACCAGCAGCAGTCACCACAGAGGCAAAACGCTCAAACCAGGCATGAGGGGCCTGTTTCAGGCCATAAAGAGAACGCCGAAGGCGACAGACCATCCCATCAGGGACAGAATACCCGGGAGGAGGCTGCATGTAAACCTCCTTACTCAACTCGCCATTAAGGAAAGCGTTCTGAACATCAAGCTGAGACACAGACCAGTGTTGAACAGAAGCGACAGCAAGAAGAGTACGCACAGTGGTCATATGAGCCACAAGGGCAAAAGTCTCATCATAGTCACGGCCGTGCTCCTGCTGAAAGCCACGAGCCACAAGACGCGCTTTGTAGCGCTCAAGAGATCCATCAGAGCGGGTCTTAATTTTATAGATCCACTTACACGTGATAGGACGAACACCGGGAGGGGGAGAGACAAGATCCCAGGTGCCAGTGCGCTCAAGCGCAGCAATCTCCTCAGCCATAGCAAGCTGCCATTCAGGATGACGCTCAGCATCCCGATAAGAAGTCGGCTCGGAGGCAACAGAAAGACCGTACTGACTAGGAGAGTAACGGTTTGGAGGACGACGCGGACGAGTCGCCGGAAGAGGAGAGGGAAGCTCGTCAGAAGAAGACGACTCATCGGAAGAAGAGGAAGAAGGAATAGCAGAGGAAGACTCCGAAACCGGAGAACGAGGAGAACTAGGGGAACTAGACGGAGTAGAGGATGGCGCCGGGGTCAAAGAGGGCGCATTAGAACAAGGTCCAGGAGGAGGGACAATAGGGACAGAAGGAGGTGTAGCAGGAAACAGAAGAAAGGAGATATCATCCACCGGGTAGGTACCAGAGGTGGGGCGAGGGTAGAAGGGACGCGTCTCATCAAACGTGACGTCATGAGAGATGCGCATCCGACGACCAACAGGGTCCCAACAGCGATAGCCCTTATGCTCATCACTGTAGCCGAGAAAAACACACTCAACAGACTGAGCGGTCAGTTTGGTGCGTTCACGAGGAGGGAGAAGAACATAGCAAACGCAACCAAACGAACGAAGAGTCGAGTAGTCTGGAGAACCACCAGAGAGACGCTCGAGAGGGATGCCACCTTGGAGGGCAGCAGAAGGCTGGATGTTAATGAGGTAAGTCGACGTAGCGACAGCCTCAGCCCAGAAATGCGGCGGAAGAGAAGAAGCAATCATCATAGCACGGGTGGTCTCAAGAATATGACAATGCTTACGCTCAGCGACACCATTTTGAGCATGTGCACCGGGATAAGAAAACTGAGCAAGGGTTCCCTGCTCAGCAAGAACACCACGCAGGTGCTGAGAGATATACTCACCAGCAGAATCAGCACGGAACACACGAATGGGCGAGGAATACTGAGTGTGGACCATGGCCGCAAAGCGCTGATAAATGGAAAGCACCTCACTGCGAGAGCGCATAAAAAACAACCAGGTGTACCGTGAAAAATCATCAATGAATAAAATATAGTAGCGATGACCCCCTTTTGAACCAAAGGGAGCCGGACCCCAAACATCAGAATGAACTAAATCAAAAGGTTGCTGAGATACAGACACACTGGTAGGATAGGGAAGCTGAATCTGTTTGCCTAACCTACAACCCTGACAGTTCAAAGACACATCTCCTGAGACAGACCCCAGAAGACCACGACGGACTAAAGACGATAAACGGGAGCCACAAAGGTGACCCAGCCGATGATGCCACTGCTGGAAAGAGCCAGTGACGGAAGCAGCGACCGCAGTAGAACTGGCCGATGAAGAGGCAGCAGATGGAACACGAAGCCAGTCTAACTCCCAGAGCCCTGGAGACTCACACCTGCGAGGGCCAGCTCCAACCAGGGCCTGTGTGCGGCGGTCCTGAACAGCACAAGAATCAGCGTCAAGAATGACGCGACAACCAGAATTAGTAAGCTGACTAGCAGAAAAAAGATTCATCTTAAGGCTAGGAACATGAGAAACATCAGGAACAGAGAAAGAGGAAGTAGAGAGGGTGCCTCGACTGGAAATAGGAAGAGATGTACCATCAGCCGTGATAACACGGACAGGAGAAACAAGAGAACGAAGAGCAGAAAGAATAGAAGATGCAGAAGTCATATGAAAGGAAGCTCCAGAATCCAGATACCACGGGGACATACCTGACTGTGCAGAAGGTGGTGGTCGCGCGGTGCCAGAAGAAGTAGACACAGGACCAGCAGTGCCTGACGAGGAAGAGCCTGTAGCAGCAAGCAGACCACGAATGCCCCGAATAATATCCTGCTCAGAGAGTGCAACGGCAGAAGATCCTGTAGAACCAGCCTGCTGACGAGCGTGAAACTGCTGACGTAAACTGGGATCCCTCCTCCAACAGCTAGAGAAATCGTGGCCAGGCTTGCCACAGTAGGAGCAGGGAGGACGAGGATTGCGGTTCTGACCGCGAGGCTGCTGAGGCTGACTCTGGCCCTGGACCAGAGGAGTAGAGAGTATCGGCGGCACTGGAGACCGCAACTGAGCCGACGGCACAGGAGGACCGCGAGCAGCAAGTACAGAGGGAACCTCAAGAAGACCAGCACCATGAAGACGAGTCTCCTCAGCACGAAGCTCAGACAACACCTCAGAGAGCGGGACACGACCACGAGCAAGTAGCTGGGCGCGACGAGGCTCGAACTCCTTGCGGAGCCGAGACAAGAACTCATATACATGCTGAAACTCCAGATCAGCGCACACAGTCAGACAGCAGGGACAAGTGGCACACACAGCTGTACGAAGAGAATCAAGCTGGCGCCAGATAGCAGCACTCTGAGTGTAGAACTCATCAATAGTAGAATCGCCCTGCTGAAGAGCATGCTCCTGGCGAACCACAGATAGGTAAAGAGCATCGCCAGACGGCTGATAGCGCTGACGAAGAAAAGCCCACTGAGCAGCAACAGTAGGAATACCCATAAACTCAGCAGCATACTAAGGAAGAACACTGGACATAAGAACAGCAGCAGCACGAGCATGCCTCATCTATCCACTGAGTGTAGTCAGTCAGATCCAGCCGGTAGGTCGCAAGAACGTCAGAATACTCCTGGACCTGCCGGTCATACTCAGCCAGAGCAGCATCATCAGCACTCTTGGCTGCATCCTTCGCCTCCTGAGTAGCATCGGGGGCAAGGGCAACGGGCGTCGGTGGAATAGGCGCCGTAGGAGCAGTGGGGCGCGGCGGACATGGGACCTCGCCAGAAAGCACACCCCAAAGACGAAGACCGCGCATGTGGACGCGCATAAAGGCAGCGAAATCAGGGTAATTCGCGCCATCAAAGATCACCGGGCAGCGAGGAATCGCAAGGTAGCCCGACGACGATGAAGAAGAAGACATAGCTCGGTCGATTTTTTTTTCTGGGACGAAACAGAACAGAGGTCAACGCCCGATCGAAAACGGCGGTCGGGACAGCGAGCTCGGGGAAGAGGACCGCGGCGGCGGACTTGGGGGCCGGCGGCCGGGCGCGGACGGGGCAGATGGCCGGGGCGGCGGGCGACCGAGGCGGGCGACGGAGGCGGCGGCCGGGGCGACGGGCTGCCGGGGCGGCGGCCGGGCGCGAATCGAGGAGCAGCGGCGGCGGGGGAAGCTCGCTGACGGCGAGAGAGAGGCGGCGGCGGCTGCGAGGAGAGGAGGAGCTAACCTATTGCTCTGATACCATGTTAGGAATAGACAAGTTGTATTCCCTAGGGGCCAAAGGCCATAACATATAGTTACATGTACATGTGAGAATATGCAGGAAACCCCCTAACAGGTGGGGAAAATACACATATAGAAATATACATCTAACAGGCGGGACTAAAGGCTAAACCTTTAGTCCCGGTCCTGTTACCAGCCGGGACTAGAGGGCCTCCACGTGGGCGCCACGGAGAGCCTTCAGGGACAGGCCCTTTAGTCCCCGTTTGTAACACGGACCGGGACTAAAGAGCATCTACAAATTTTGTTTTTTTAGGGTTTTAGGGTTTAGGTGTTCGGAGGAATTATTTTTGTTGTATTTTATTTTATTTCTTTCTTCATTTTAAAAACACTTTTTATATAATTCTACGCATACATGTTAGTGCATATATATGTAAGATAACTTATCTTACGATCGAGTATATATATACAATTATATGGAGATCACAATTACCGGGACTAGAGCCCGTCTATTCGATTACATGGACCAACATTAGTAATGGCCCCTAGCTACACTAAATCTTCCTTTATCATCTACAGCTTCTGTCCTTAAAAAGGCCGCTAGCTCATCTACAACAGCGATCGCGCGTTGCTCTGGTAGGTACTTCTCCCGCATGGCCGCGAACTATATAAGAAAAGAAGATCAATATGAATGTCAATCATGATAACAAAGAATGACGGGTAAAAATAGAGGTGTGAATGTTTATTGCTTACGTCGTATCTGTAATCCTTGTGCTCAGAGGTAAACGTGCGAATGAACTCGCAAACGTAGTATCCACATAGATGCGTCCTCTGTGGCTGCTGGTCGCACTTTACGAGAATAGAATATAATCAAAATAATAATCTAGCATCATAAATGTATTGAAAATAGAAGTATCTCGTACTACTTACCTGAACCGCTCTAAAGGTTAGCTTCTCATGAGAGATACCGTCAGTCACGCACTTGAACCGCTTCCAAACCCTGCCCGACAACGAAAATGATTTGCTAAGTTTTTCATTACTTGATATCTCAGAAAATCATCGAAAGAGACCGATAGAGCACAAGAATGATTGAAATTACCCTTGGAACATGTCCTGCAGGCTTTGGAATTGTTCCATGTTTCTCGATAATGGGTCGAAGACATCAACTCTTCCCTTATCAATTTGAATGTCCAACAGAATCCAGTGGTAGCTGCACATGTATATATATATATATATCAGTAACTTATCAATTACACTTATAAGTGAATGGACACAACAGAGTAAGACCCTCACTTGAAGTTGTATGGAAACAGTATGTGGTCACATAAATTTTGATCCGTTAGAAACCTTAGAAGGTTTTCCTCCGTCTCCTTGGGTTTATCAGTTAGCGTCTTTATATGTATTTGATCTGGGTCAATAAACCCAATATTTATGATGTTCCTACTTTTACAGACCAGGATCTTCATTCTGCATAATAGAGTACAAAAGTTATAACTGAACAAGTTATATGTAGACAATGAATTGAAATAACTGAACAAGTTATATGTAGACAACGAATTGAAAAACTTACAGACAATAGCAACTCATGAGAGATTTGTCGAGGGCGTCGCAATTGTACATTTGGAAGAGTTCGTCAAAGTCGACATGGATCTCTTCGGGACGGCCGTAGTACTCCTGTGGGACACGCGCCACGATCATTATTCTCCCATTCTTTGCTTCATTCATGTACCATGTATGCAAGTAACGCATATTTGTTGGGAGATCTTCCAACCTTTCTTTCCTGACCAAAGGCCCTCCCATGACAAATTTAGGCTTAGGGGATACAATAGCCTTGGGAAACCTCTCGTCTTGGGAAGCCAGAATGTCTTCAACACTCATACCCCATTCAGCCGCCCACTTCTCTGCTATTTCCAATTTTTTTCCCTGCACCAGAGAGGGAGCATTCTCGGATAACACCCTGAGGGGTGGGATCGATTGTTTGGCCTGTTGTCCAAGCTGAGGAACGTCTGATCTTTTTTTGCTTGTACTTGTACTTGATTTGCTCCCACTTGCACTTGCACGTGATCTGCTCTTTTTCCCTTCCTTCTGCAATGTGCGTAGATAGTCATCAGGCTTATGGTGCAAGTCATACTGCGATGGAAGGGTCAGTAAGTATTTTGCATATTCTTTTTGCTTCTCGGTGTATTCTGGGCGGGGCTCGGGTTCCTTCTTTTTCATCTGCGCATCATAATGTTCCTTTCCGATCCTGGCGTTTTCCTCGGGGGTACGATCATAAGGTCTGATGAGAAGATTAGGATGAGGTACCTTTGGGAGGGGCGACAGTTTGCGCTTTGGGGAGCTCCGTCGCTTAGAACTCATCGATGGAGCGTTCTTGTTGGCACGCTTCCGCTTAGTATCCTTAGCGGCCGGCGGCGGAGACGGCCGACCCAAGTCCGGCGGCGGTGATCGAGATGGACTCGTGTTGTGGTGGCCGTAGTCATGTGGAGGGCTTGGAGGTGATGGAGGTGTAGGTGACCTGCGACGACTTGGAGGCGATGTTATCCTTAGGGCCGAGCCTGGAAGCTTGATGTAGTTCTTGTCCCATAGAATGACTCCACCCAGTACTTCTCCGAGTGTCCTCTCATCTTTAGGTCCAGCGATGTCAAGCTCCATATCATGAAACCCCGGCACGATTTCATCCACCCCGACTTTAGCATAGCCAGCTGGAATCTCATGGCCATGCCAGCGTACATCAGGGCCAGAAGGTAAAGCTTGTCCGACGGCCACCTTCATGGATATGTTCTTCATTCTCTCATGGAGTTCACATGATGTTGACTCCTTGATTCCATCCACGGGGTAACCGGGACCGCCCTCTATCATTCGTCGTGCATCGTCAGTCGGGGCCTCAGATTCAGCCACGCTACTTTTCCGCTTAGATGGGCCGGCGGTAATATCGAGTGCAGGATCTTGCTGGCGCACTACTCCTCTAAGTTCGTCAATCTACTGCTATTGCTCGTTAAGTGTGGCAAGCAACTGGTTGAACTTGTCATTTTCCTCATCCTGCTGTCGCTTCTTTGCTCTCGCTCGGCTTCTGTAAGTCTCTTGGTCTTTGGCAAACCCAAGCCACCACGGGTAAGAAGGACCAAAGCCTCGCGTTCGTCCTCCGTCTTCATCATTCCCGAGGACCAGTGTGAGCAAGTCTTTCTCTCTATCTGGAGTGAACTATCTTTTTCCCTCTTTAATTTCTTTCACTATTTTTTTCCAATTTTCCCTGGGTATCCTAAGACCGTCACTGCAGATAAGGTCCCCTGTTAGTTTGTCGTACAAACCACCATGTGCAAGGAACCAATTTCTTGCTCTCATTTCCCACTCATCACGGATGGGTTCAGGTGTGATTCCTTTAGCAATCATCTCTTGCTCTTTCTTATCCCACTTTGGGATGGCAGTCTCGTAGCCCCTGGCCCCAGCGTGTGGTGATATTTCTTCTTGTCGGCATTTTTCTTGTTCTTTTCTGATAATGCCTTGGCATCTTCTGACTCCTTGTACTCCTGAAATGCCTTCCAGTGATTCGCCTGCTTCGCTAGATACCTTTCGAATACTGGCACTTTATTTGTCTTCAGATAGTTTTTCCATAATTTCTTCTTCCACACCCGGAACAGTTCGGCCATGTTCTTTAGAGTCCACTGCTTGAATTTGGCCCTCGGTTCTCTTGCGGCATCTTCATTCTCATATTCTGGCAGGTTGAAATGTGCCATGAGATCATTCCAAAGACTCTCTTTGTACCTTTTGGCGACATACTCACTATCGTCTGCCCCTTTGCGCTTGTTCCACTCCCGAACGCTGATCGGTACGTGATCCCTAACCAGAACTCTGCATTGCTTCTTGAATGTGTCGGCAACCTTCTTAGGAATCTTGGGTTCGCCCGTAGGCAATATGACCTCAAAGGTGTAATGCGTTCGTGCATCCAACTTTTTGGTCGGGCCTCATTTCGTAGCTTTGCTCGATGTGGAGGCCTAAGAGGAGAAACATTCGTCGATGTATATGTATACAATATACAACTATCTCCAATATTTTCACATATTACAAGCGATTGTCGAACTTCATATACATACCTCGCCGGACTTCGTTAATTGTCCACCGGCTTCTCCATCAGCGGAGCTATCGCCAGCTCCATCATCGGAGCTATCGCCTTCTCCGTCGGCTTCATCTTCATGTCGGTCGACCTCCATTCCATCCCCGGAGGGGTTCAGATACGACGACGGAGATTCAGCTGGTTCAACATCGGGGGCGTCTTTGATTATATCTTCGAGAAGTTCTTCCTCTTCTAGGTTCCTCCTATGTGGATCCATAGTTTCTACAAAATACCGACATTTTCAAAATGATATATCAAATAACTTAATCTAACTAAATAACTAAGAAACTTAATCTAACTAATAATAACAATTAAAAAAAACCTAGCTAAGAAACTAACTAATTAAAAAAACTAACTAAACTAGCTAAGAAAAACCCTAGCTAAGAAACTAATTAATAACAATTAAACTAATAATAACAATTAAAAAACCCTAGCTAAGGAACTTAATCTAACTAATAATAACAATTAAAAATACCTAGCTAAGAAACTAACTAATTAAAAAAACTAACTAAAGTAGCTAAGAAAAACCCTAGCTAAGAAAAACCCTAGCTAAAAACTAACCTAATTAAACTAACTAAACTAACCTAATTAACCTAACTAAACTAACTAACCTAATTAACCTAACTAAACTAACTAAACTAACCTAATTAACCTAACTAAACTAACTAACTAAACTAACCTAATTAACCTAACTAAACTAACTAAACTAACCTAATTAACCTAACTAAACTAACCTAATTAAACTAACTAAACTAACTTAATTAACCTATTTAAAAAGCTAACTAAAAAAATAACTAACCTAGCTAGGGTTGTCGGTTACCTGCAGAGAGGTGCGGGCTCGATCGGCCGGGAGCGGGCGCGGACGGCCGGGCTCGGCCGGGAGGGGAGCGGGCGTGGACGGCAGCGGCACGGGGCGGCGGCAGCACTTGGGCTACGGCGGCGGTGATTCGGGCGCACGTGGCGAGGGCGGAGGCGTCGGCGGCGAGCGGAGGCGCGCGCGGGAGCGGAGGCATCGGCGGCGGCGGGCTCCGGCAGCCTGACGACGTGCTAGTTTTCTCCTCGCACACGATTTCTCCTAAGTCCCGGTCGTATGAACCGACCGGGGACGAAGGGACCTTGTTTATACCCCAGACCCTTTAGTCCCGGACGGTGGCTCAAACCGGGACTAAAGGGGGGTCTTTAGTCCCAGTTTGAACCACGGACCGGGACTAAAGGGCTTGGGCGGGGGGTTCCCAGAAAGAGGCCTTTAGTCCCGGTCTGTGGTTCGGGCCGGGACTAAAGGCCCAAAACATGGATAAACGCTAAACCCTATTTTCTATTTTCTGTTTTATGTGTTTTATAAATAATTATCTATTTTAATAAGTAATTCAAATCTATTTTCTGTTTTATGTGCTTAAATTTGAATAAGTAATTCAAATCTATTTTCTGTTTTATAAAATAATTTTTTTAACTTATCAAACTATTAACAAAATTGTCATTTTCAATTAAATAATAGATTAACTAATATTTTTTGCATATTTTGGAATCTTATTAAACTTTTAACTTGAAATGTGCTTGAATTTGAATAAGTAATTCAAATCTATTTTCTGTTTTATAAAATAATTGTTTTAACTTATCAAACTATTAACAAAATTGCCATTTTCAATTAAATAATAGATTAACTAATATTTTTTGCATATTTTGGAATCTTATTAAACTTTTAACTTGAAATGTGCTTGAATTTGAATAAGTAATTCAAATCTATTTTCTATTTTATAAAATAATTGTTTTAACTTATCAAACTATTAACAAAATTACCATTTTCAATTAAATAATAGATTAACTAATATTTGAATCAATAATTGCTAATTGAGAGTCACTTCATTATTAACACACATGCTCCTTAAATAAAGGTTTAGTACATTCCATACATGCATTACATAAAAGGTTTAATACATTATTACATTATTGCACCAACATTCCTATCTATTATTTATGTTTTCTTCTGGGTCGTAGCCATGGAGAATCTTCATCATTCAGTAGGATGCTTGGGTCAGTTTTCACTTTGAAGGGCGGAATTTCATGAAACTTATTATAATGGGATTTCTATTTTCATGCCCCTGGGTCGTTAGTTGTACTCAGTTTTCCCCAGCCGCTTAACTTTTCCTCAGTTTTCCCCTCGCTCTAGTTTGAAACCCCTCGCAGACGCTCGGACGGGAGGGTTGCCGTTTAGTTGACCGTTCCGTGCTGACGTGTGGGACCGCGTCGCGTGGGGCTGGTAGAACGGGACCGCGTGGGACAGGACGAGACCGCGTTTGGTTGTACGTGAGAGCTCGGTTTTGTCTCTCTCGACCCAAATTGGCATTTTTTAGAGCGCATTTTTCCCCTCTCTCTCTCTGTAACAGTTCTCTCTCTTTTCACCAAATTACTATCAAATCTAGAAAAGCTTCTATTTCTGTCTTTCTTTAATGATTGTTGCCTTTTGGCCCTCGTTTTTTGCCCAATATGTTCACAAATCTAGTAGCAAATCTAGAAGCTAGTAGAGGATAAATTCACAGCAGCATAATAAATCGAGAAAATATAGGATAAGCTGCATACAGCAGCCAGCATAGCATATATATATATATATATATATATATATATATATATATTCAGGACAGATCCAACAGTACTACCGATCCCTAGATGCAACATAAGCTACATTTTACATGGGATTAAGCTTGGAGGCTGCGCAGGTGAATTCCAAATGCTTTGTGTTTGGCCATGAACGCATGCACGTTCACGGTCGTTCCAATTCTAGCGCCGCCAGGGGCACTGCCAAGGGATTCGGCATGGTTCACCAAGCAGTTGAAGTCGGTGGCGCGGAGCCTCCTGTTGCAGAAGGGGCACCTGTAAACGCCTCGAGCAAAGTGGCGGTCGTAATGGCCGGACTGCAGGCTCCCGAGGACGTGACGAGTCTTGGTGTGGAAGGACTCGTCGTCGCTGTCGACGTCGCTGCTCTGCACCTGTCACGTAGCACCAAAGATCGAAAAACACGGAGTCAATTGCAGCGATGATGGAACAAAGAGTGAACAAAAGATCATGCATGATAATATGGGCACGAAAAAAAGAAACCTCAGTTACATTGGACACACTTATATCCAGGATTTGGGTCAGTGAACCAAAGATCATGCACAACAAATTTGTACACACCAATTGTTCACAGACCAAACCCTGAATCAATTTGTGCCCAAATATTCATCATCATCGGCACAAATTAACCGGATGGGATTGATTACTCACATAAGTTAACTGAATCTTAAACAAAAGCAAATCGAAAACACTAATAACGCTAGATCTATCATAATAACGCTAGATCTATCATAAAAGGATTGAACTAGGAATAGACTAACCCTAATAACGCTAGATCTATCATAAAAGGATTGAACTAGGAACAGACGAACCCTAATAACGCTAGATCTAACACAAAAGGATTGAAATGGCATAAGAACAAGGGAACAAAGGGTTACCTCCGGGTAGTCGTCGACGATGCTGGTGTCGTAGGGGTTCGCCGGCGCGACGTACGGCACTGGTTCGTACGGGTCTTCATATAGGTCCCAATCGACGGGGGCCTCGACGGGTGCCTGGACGGGTGCCTGGACGGGTTCCTGGACGGGGGCCTGGACGGGGGGCGGCGGCTGATGCGCCGGCGCCTACGTCGGAAGCAGCGATGGGGGCCTGGACGGGGGCGGTGGCCGATGCGCCGGCGGCCGATGCGCCGGCGGCTATGTCGGCGATGGGCATCTCATGCTTCTCCATCGCCGGGGTTTTTTCTTAGGGGTTTTTTCAACGCGAAGTGGAGAAGATGATGGGACAGGAGAGGCGGTTGCAGTGAGAATGAGAGAGTGGGCAAGCGTCGAGAGAGAGAAAGAGGGGCTCTATAAAGACGAAGGTGGCGTTTGGTGTACCGCAACACGCGTCCGCTATGCACGGCTGCAGCGTGCACCGCGACACGAGGCTAACCGTTCGACGTTTGGTGTACTCAGTTCTACCCTCGGGCCTTATACAGAAATTTTATATGTACTCAGTTTTCCCCTCGAGTACTTAGACTGGCAAGTGCAATATACTCAGTTCTACCCTCAAGTAGCTGGTCAACAGAGAGTCAACAAATGAGATTAACATAGCTAATTGAGTCATTTCATGCGCAAAAAAATCCAAAAAAATAAAAACATAGTGGCACCTACTCATGGAGTCTTCCTACGCAACCTGCCACCTTAACAAACATAGATAAATCATGTTTTACCACAAATTGCCACTTCTCATAATCACTAGTAGCTATGAAGATGCATGGTTTTCCACTCAAACCCCTTTGCAAAACATCTTCCCCAAAACATAGTTTGTCTAAATGAGGCCATAATTGTCACACTCATGTATATTTGAATTGCAAATAATTTGATGTAGCCCAATATGAATTATATTGTACAAAACACGCATTTTTCATTTTGTAATTATTTTGTTTGAATCCCTTAGTCTATTTACTATTTACGTGCCCTTGGTTTCTTAGTACTACTCAGTTTTGCCCTCAAGTACTGTCACAAATGCTCACAGAAACCCAAACATATCCTGATTGGTTGAGCAGTTGTCACACGGATCGACTCCACCAACTGTTGATCCACTGATTTAACGGGCAGTATACCCCTATCCGTCTCTTCGTGGCCACCCTTCTCTCTCTCTTCGTGGCCACCCCTCACTCTCTCTGTCTGTCGGTGGATAAACGGTTGGTGGAGTCGATCCGTGTGCATTTATGGATTATTTTGCCACGTAACTATATTCCCTCTATTTATGCATTATTTTCCATGATTTAAAAATGTTAAACTAAAAAGTGGGAAACAAGAGACATACATATTTATCACCCCTCTAACAATTATCAACTATCTTTAGCATTCCTTTTCATTTAGGGAATTTAGTTTTGCTAATTTGAAACGGCCCAAAAGTGGTATAATTTTGGTAGAAACATGAGACATACATATTTATCACCCCTCTAACAATTATCAACTATCTTTAGCATTCCTTTTCTTTTAGGGAATACAATTTTCGTAATTTGAAACGGCCCAAAAGTGGTATAATTTTGGTAGAAACATGAGACATACATGTTTGGCATATTTGGGGCATTTCGGTGAATGAATTATTTATCACCCCTCTAACAATTATCAACTATCTTTAGCATTCCTTTTCTTTTAGGGAATATAGTTTTGGCAATTTGAAATGGCCCAAAAATGGTATAATTTTGGTAGAAACATGAGACATACATATTTGGCATATTTGTGGGATTTCGGTGAATGGATTATTTATCACCCCTCTAACAATTATCAACTTTCTTTAGCATTCCTTTTCTTTTAGGGAATATAGTTTGGGATATAGTTTTGGTTATTTGAAACGTCCCAAAAGTGGTATAATTTTGGTATAAACATGAGACATACATATTTGTGGGATTTTGGTGAATGCATTATTTGTCACCCCTCTAACAATTATCAACTATCTTTAGCATTCCTATATTCCCTAACACTAATTTTTTTTGGTAATTTCGGTTAATGCACACACTAACTTTGAAAACAACTACAAGTACATGTAACTGAATAATGGATTTGTAACAAGGGATCCCTTGTAACAACTTCTAGCGCTTGACGAGCAATGATAAGAATCCGATCGCAATTATACAACAAAAAAAACAACCAGCCATCAGATTAGCTTGCTTCTTCAACTCGATCAGCTGCTTTAACTGCTTGTTCATTTTCTTCAGTTCTCCCTTCACTTCCACCAGTTCTGCATTGGGAGCATTAGGCATAATTGGGACGGCCCCTCTCTCCGCTGCATTCTCTACAGCAAGTACCCCCCCCCCTCCCAAATTGCGCTCCCCAATACCGCCAATTGATTCCTGCAATTTTGGCCTCTGAACATACACATCGATCCACTCGAAATACCTGCATTTCTTCAGGATCTGAAAACAACAACGTGAACCCTAAATCCCAAATTCGAGGGAATAACAAGAAAATCAAGAGAAAACAGAGCAATTGGAGCGAGATCTAACCTTATCCCCCTCTCTATATGGCAAGCTCTCGCATGCAAGGAACTCACGTCCACGGTTGCCGTTGTCGTTCGTCTTACAGATCGACCGCTTCAGAGGCTCTTGGCGTGGGCAGTCAGGGCATCTTGTCAAAGGCACGGGTCCATACTGCGGCCATGAAGAACGGGAGGTCGAAGAGAAACTAGACATCACCTGCCTGCCGGAGAAGGGCTGCCGCTGGCAGAGAAGAAGAACAATGGGGCGCGGGGAAAGAAGGGGGAAGCAATGGCACGGGCACGGGCGCGGGCGCGGGGCTGGCTCAGGCTCCCATTTTGCAACGGGCACCTGGGTAAGCTGTGGGTCCGGTGCGCTAACGTGGACAAGTTGCGGGTCCCACGATGATCTGGATAAGTGGAGGCGTGTCCACTGCGGGGCACCAACAGTGGCCCCACTTGCCAGCACCAACCAACGGTCAACTTAACGGGATTCCTCCTGTCCGAGCTCCTTGTGAGAGTTTCAAACAAGGGCTTGGGCAAAACTGAGGAAAAACTAAGCGGCTGGGGAAAACTGAGCACAACTAAGGACCCGAGGGCACGAAAATAGAAATCCCTATTATAATCTACTGACATGTTTGTCTTGTCATCTACTCCCACGATGTTTCTTTTCCCTGAAAGAACTATGTGGTGCTTTGGCTCATCGGACGATGTCTTCTTTTGCTGATTTCTTTTTCTCTTTTTTTAGACATGTTCCTCACATAGAAAACCTGAGCGACATTGTTGGCTAGGACGAATGGTTCGTCCATGTACGCAAGATTGTTGAGATTCACTGTTGTCATGCTGTACTTTTGGTCTACAACTACCCCGCCTCCCGTCAGCTTCACCCATTTGCACTGAAACAAAGGGATCTTAAAAGTAGGTCCATAGTCAAGTTCCCATATCTCCTCTATGTACCCGTAATATGTGTCCTTCTGCCCATTATCGTCTATTGCATCAAAGCGGACACCACTGTTTTGGTTGGTGCTCTTTTTATCTTGGGCGACCGTGTAAAATGTATTCCCATTTATCTCGTACCCTTGGAAAGTGAAGGAAATATGCCCTAGAGGCAATAATAATATTGTTATTATCATATTTCTTGTTCATGATAATGTTTATACTCCATGCTATAATTGTATTAAGCGGAAACATTAATACTTGTGTGGTTTATGAACAACACCGTGTCCCTAGTACGCCTCTACTAGACTAGCTCATTGATTAATGATGGTTAAGGTTTCCTAACCATAGACATGAGTTGTCGATTAATAATGAGGTCATATCATTAGGAGAATGATATGATGGACAGACCCAAATAAAGGAGAGCAATTAGATCGTGTCATCGTGTTCATCTTTGTGAAGCTTTTCTTATGTCAAGTATTGTATTCCTTAGACCATGAGATAATACAACTCCCTGGTATTATCATGAAGGGTTTCGCAGCATAGTAAATCAAAAAATTTCCTACGGATGCGAACAAGAAAGCCAAGATCTAATCTAGGAGATGTAATCAACGAGAGAGGTAGATGAGATCTTCATACCCTTCAAGAAATCGCACAGCGGAAACGTTCAACAGAACGTGGATGATGTAGTCGTACTAGCCGTCTCCTCCCCGCGATCCGATCCGATCCGATCCGATCCTACGCCGCAAGTGGCGGTGCCTCCGAGAGATGCACACGTACGGTGCAGCGACGTCTCCTCCTTCCTTGGTCCAGCAAGTATGGTGGAGAGATAGATTGGATCTGCAGCACGACGGCGTGGTGCTTATGGTGGAGAGTTTCTGCGGCAGGGCTTCGCCTACGCACAGTCGCGCGAGAGAGAGGTGGAGGGGCAGTAGTTGGCCGGTGGCTAGGGTTGGAGTGGGAGAGGAGGCTGCACCCCTGCCCTCCTTATATAGGGGTCTGGCCGGCCCCCTTGACCCCTCCTCCAAGCCCTAGGGCGGCGGCCCAAGGGGGAAGAGTGGGGGGCAAGTTTCCCCCCTCCTTCTGGAAGGTTCCCTTAGGGTTTCCCCTAAGGGCTGGCCAGCTGGGCCTTAGGGGCCTTGTGCGCCTGGCCCAAAGTGGCCAGGACACTTCCCCTTAGGCCCACATAGGCCTCTGACAAGTGGGCCCACGTTGGTCCTACTCCGGAACCTTCTAGAACCTTCCGGTACAATACCGATAAACTCCGAAACGATTCCGGAATCCAAAAACTACTTTCCTTTATATGAATCTTATTCTCCAGACCATTCCGGAACCTCTCGTGATGTCCTGGATCTCATCCGAGACTCCGACCAAAAACTCACAAACCAATTATCCATTCTATCCTAGCGTCGATGCACGTTAAGTGTGTGACCCTACGGGTTCGAGAATATGCAGACATGATCTTCTATCAATAATCAACAGCGGGATCTGGAAACCCATATTGACTCCCACATATTCATCGAGGATCATATCGGATGAACCACAATGCCAGGATTCAATTAATATCGTATATGTATTCCCTTCGTCACGCGATATTTTACTTGCCCGAGATTCGATCGTCGGTATCGCCATACCTAGTTCAATCTCGTTCACAGCAAGTACTTTACTCGTTCCGTAATCCGATATCACTTTGTGATTAACTCCTTAACCACGTGCTTGCAAGCGGTGTTGATATCGATTACCGAGTGGGCCCGAAGTATATCTCTCCGACTCGGGAGGGACAAATTCCATCTCGATACATACAACCTAACAAGTACTTTCCGATCACCTGAGAGACACCTTTATGATCACCCTATCATAGGATGACGTTTGATGACCTCAAAGCTTTCTTCCGATACCAGCGAGTTGTATTATCTCATGGTCTAAGGAATACAATACTTGACATAGGAAAAAGCTTCGCAAAGATGAACACAATGACACGATCTAATGGCTCTGCTTTATTTGGGTCTGTCCATCACATCATTCTCCTAATGACATGATCTCATTATTAATTGACAACTCATGTCTATGGTTAGGAAACATTAACCATCATTAATCAATGAGCTAGTCCATAGAGGCATACTAGGGACACGGTGTTGTTCATAAACCACACAAGTATTAAAGTTTCCGCTTAATACAATTCTAGCATGGAATATAAACATTATCATGAACAAGAATTATAATAATAACATCTTTATTATTGCCTCTAGGGCATAATTCCAACAGTCTCCCACTTGCACTAGAGTCAATAATCTAGTTTACATCTGGCAACAATCTAACACCCATGGCATTAAGGTGCTGATCATGTTTTGCTCGTGGAAGAGGTTTAGTCAACGGATTTGCGACATTCAGATCCGTATGTACTTTGCTAATCTTCAGATCTCCATCTGATATATAATCTCGAATTATATGGAAACGGCGGTTGATGTGCTTGGTCTTTGGATGATATCTTGGTTCCTTAGCCAGTGCTATGGCGCCAGTGTTGTCGCACAATATCTCCAGTGGGTCCAAGGCATTTGGAAACACACCAAGCTCAGTGATGAAGTTCCTGATCCAAACTCCTTCACTTGATGCTTCCGAAGAAGCCATGTATTCCGCTTCTGTTGTAGATCCTGCGATCACGCTTTGCTTGCAGCTTCTCCAGCTCACAGATCCACCATTCAAAATATAAACGTATCCTGTGTGAGATTTAGAATCATCCGGGTCGGTGTCGAAGCTAGCGTCGACGTAACCTTTTACGACGAGCTCCTCATCACCTCCATAGACCAAGAACATTTCTTTAGTCCTATTTAAATACTTTAGGATGTTCTTTACGGCTGTCCAGTGTTCCACTCCTGGATCACTTTGGTATCTGCTCGTCAAACTAAGAGCATTGGACACATCCGGTCTAGTACACAGCATGGCATACATGATAGAACCTATGGCCGAGGCATATGGCACTTTGCTCATAGTATCTCTATCTTTTACCGTAGCTGGACACTGAGCCTTGCTCAATATCTTACCTGACAACATGGGCAATGAACCTTTCTTTGCTTTATCCATTCTGAACCTTTTCAGAACTTTGTCCAGGTATGTACTTTGGCTTAAAGCTATTAGGCGTCTTTGTCTATCTCTATAGATTTTGATGCCTAATATATAAGCAGCTTCTCCTAGGTCTTTCATTGAAAAACATTTATTCAAATAACTCTTCACATCGTTAAGCATACCGATGTCATTTCCCATAATCAATATGTCATCCACATATAGTACTAAAAATGTCACCGAGCTCCCACTCACTTTCTTGTAGATACAAGCTTCGTAGCAATTTGGAACAAATCCAAAACTCTTGATCACTTGATCAAAACAAAGGTTCCAACTCCGAGATGCTTGCTTCAGTCCATAAATGGAACGCTGAAGTTTGCACACCTTATTAGCATCCTTAAGATCGACAAAACCTTCGGGCTGCATCATATACAACTCTTCATCAATGTTGTCATTGAGGAACGCAGTCTTGACATCCATCTGCCATATTTCATAATCATGAAATGCAGCAATTGCTAATAAAATCCGAATGGACTTAAACATCGCTATGAGAGAGAAAGTCTCATCGTAGTCAACACCTTGAACTTGCCGAAAACCTTTTGCGACAAGCCAAGCTTTATAGACAGTAACATTACCATCTGCGTCCGTTTTCTTCTTGAAAATCCATTTGCACTCAACGGCCTTACGGTCGCTAGGAGGGTCCACCAAAGTCCATACTTGGTTTTCGCTCATGGATCCCAATTCGGATTTCATGGCCTCTAGCCATTTCTCAGAGTCTGGGCTCATCATTGCTTCCTCATAGTTCGCAGGTTCACTGTTGTCTAACAACAAGACGGTTAAGACAGGGTTGCCGTACCATTCAGCAGTGGTACGTGACCTTGTTGACCTGCGAAGTTCAGTAGTAGCATCGTTTGAAGTTTTATGATCCTCATCATTAGCTTCCTCTCTTGTTGGTGCAGACGGCACCGGAACAACTTCAGGTGCTGCGCTACTCTCCAACTCGAGAGAAGGTTCAATAACCTCGTCTAGCTCTACCTTCCTCCCACTCACTTCTTTCGAGAGAAACTCCTTCTCAAGAAAGGATCCGTTCTTAGCAACAAAGACTTTGCCTTCGGATCTATGGTAGAAGGTATACCCAATCGTTTCTTTAGGGTATCCTATGAAGACGCATTTCTCCGCTTTGGGTTCGAGCTTGTCCGGCATCAACTTCTTGACGTAAGCTTCGCATCCCCAAACTTTAAGAAATGACAACTTAGGTTTAGCACCAAACCATAGTTCATACGGTGTCATCTCAACGGATTTAGATGGTGCCCTATTTAAAGTGAATGCAGCGGTTTCTAATGCATAACCCCAAAATGATAACGGCAAATCTGTAAGAGACATCATCGATCGCACCATATCTAATAGAGTTCGATTCCGGCGTTCAGACACACCATTGCGCTGTGGTGTTCCGGGTGGCGTGAGTTGCGAAACGATTCCGCTTGCTTTAAGATGCGTGAGAAAATCATAACTCAAATACTCACCTCCACGATCAGATCGCAGAAATTTAATTTTCCTGTTTCGATGGTTTTCCACTTCGTTCTGAAATTCTTTGAACTTTTCAAACGTTTCAGATTTATGTTTCATTAAATAGATATACCCATATCTACTTAAGTCATCAGTAAAAGTGAGAAAATAGCGATATCCACCGCGCGTCGAAATACTCATTGGTCCGCACACATCGGTATGCATGATTTCCAACAAGTCCGTTGCTCGCTCCATTATTCCGGAGAACGGGGTTTTGATCATCTTGCCCATGAGGCACGGCTCGCACGTGTCAAATGATTCAAAATCAAGAGACTCCAAAAGTCCATCAGAATGGAGTTTCTTCATGCGTTTTACACCAATATGACCTAGACGGCAGTGCCACAAATAAGTTGGATTATCACTATCTACTTTGCATCTTTTAGCCTCAATGTTATGGATGTGCGTTTCATTGCTTTCGAGATTCAGAAGAAATAAACCATTCACAACAGGTGCATGACCATAAAAGATGTTATTCATATAAATAGAACAACCATTATTCTCAGATTTAAATGAATAACCGTCTTGCAATAAACACGATCCAGATATAATGTTTATGCTCAACGCAGGCACATAATAACATTTATTAAGGTTTAAAACTAATCCCGAAGGTAAAACTAAGGAGAGCGTGCCGACGGCCATCACATCAACTTTTGATCCATTGCCAACGCGCATCGTCACCTCATCCCTTGCTAGCCGCCGTCTATTCCGTAGCTCCTGTTTTGAGTTACAAATATTAGCAACTGAACCAGTATCATATACCCAGGCACTACAACGAGCGCTAGTAAGGTAAACATCAATAACATGTATATCAAATATACCTTTAATGGTGCCAGCCTTCTTGTCCGCTATGTACTTCGGACAGTTGCTCTTCCAGTGACCCTTGTCCTTGCAATAGAAGCACTCAGTGTCCGGCTTAGGTCCAGACTTGAGCTTCTTCTCAGCAGGGGCAACGCGCTTGCCGCTGCCTTTCTCGAAGGATCCCTTTGCACCCTTAGCTTTCTTAAAGCTAGTGGTCTTGTTGACCATCAACACATGATTGTCTTTCTTGATATCCACCTCCGCAGCTTTAAGCTTTGCGAAGAGCTCAGTGATCGTATCAGTGGAACCAATTTGATTGTGAGTAACTACAAAGCCTTTGTAGCTAGGAGGGAGTGATTGCAGAACTCTGTCAATCTTGAGCTCCTCTGGAATCTTGCAGTCCAGTTGCTCAAGGCGTTGAGTGTAGCCCGACATCTTAATGGCGTGCTCACTAACGGAACTCCCTTCCTCCATCTTGCAGTTAAGAACTTCTCAGAGATCTCATATCTCTCAGAACGGGCTTGAGTCTGAAACATGGTTTTCAGTTCCTCAAGAATCTCATAAGGCCCACGGTACTTCTCAAAACGATTTTGAAGTTCTGGTTCCATAGAAAACAGCATGGTACTCATAATCGCATCACAATCATCTCTGCGAGCATTGAAGTCAGCGAGTTCTTCAGTTTTCGTTGTTGCAGCAGGGGTGTCACCTAACGCTTCCTCAAGTACATAGGCTTTTTGTCCGCCAGCGAGAATGATTCTCAGATTGCGGAACCAGTTGGTGAAGTTAGACCCATTGTTCTTAAGCTTTTCTTTCTCAGCAAACACGTTGAAGTTGAAGTTGGACTTAGCCATTTGATCTAGAACATTGCAAGTACAATTTAGACTATGTTCATGATAACTAGTTCAACTTAATCAAATTACTAGATGAACTCCCACTAAATTCAACATCCCTCAAGTTGTTTAGTGAACACAATCCAAATTCACCACACCTAATCCGATCTTCACGAGAAGAGATGTGGTTTCAATGGTGGACAACTAAGTGTCGATCATATCATTCATATGACTCATGTTTAACCTTTCGGTTCGTGTGTTCCGAGGCCATGTCTGTACATGCTAGGCTCGTCAAGTCAAACCCAAGTATCTCTGCATGTGCAAAACTGGCTTGCACCCGTTGTATGTGAACGTAGAGTTTATAGCACCCGATCATCACGAGGTGCTTGAAAACGACGAACTTTCGCAACGGCGCATACGAGGGGAGAACACAATTTTATCTTGATCTTTAAGTGAGGAATCATCTTATAATGCTACCGTCGCGATCTAAGCATAATAAGATACATAAAAGGATAAACATCACATGCATATAATTTTATGTGACATGGTATAGCCAATCTCCGCGCAATGATCTCCATCTTGTGCGCGCCGGCATGATCTCCATCACTCCACCATGATTGCCTCCACCACGAATAGCAACTACAACTATTGCTAACTACTTAGCGATAAAGTAAAGCAATTACATGGTGTATAAGAAGTTGACACGCAGGTCATACACAATTATAAAGACAACCATATGGCTCCTGCCGGTTGTGAACTCATCGACATGCAAGTCGTGAAAGATTACAAAACATGATCATCGCATACATCTCAATTCATACACATCATGTCTTGGGCCATACCATATCACAAAACACTCCCTGCAAAAACAAGTTAGACGCCTCTACTTTGTTATTGCATGTTTTACGTGGCTTATGGGAGTAACAAGTTAAGAACGATTCTTACCTACGAAAAGCCACAACGGTGATATTATGGTTGCTAACATCCGTTGTAAATCTCATGACTACTATAGTGAGAGAAACTGGCATCCACCAGCCGCATGTGTGGAACAAGACACACGTCAAGTGCGGAGCCGGTCTCGCGAACGAGGTCACGTAAAGTTGGCCTGGACCGCTTCGATCTCACTATGCCGCGCCATAAGAAATTCAAAACAAAGAGGTTTGCAACAGAAAATATCAACGCCTGCAACAAGCATGTTGCGTTCTACTCGTGAAACACATCTACGCATAGATCTAGCTCTGATACCACTGAAGGGTTTCGCAGCATAGTAAATCAAAAAAATTCCTACGGATGCGAACAAGAAAGCCGAGATCTAATCTAGGAGATGTAATCAACGAGAGAGGTAGATGAGATCTTCATACCCTTGAAGAAATCGCACAGCGGAAACGTTCAACAGAACGTGGATGATGTAGTCATACTAGCCGTCTCCTCCCCGCGATCCGATCCGATCCTACGCCGCAAGTGGCGGCGCCTCCGAGAGATGCACACGTACGGTGCAGCGACGTCTCCTCCTTCCTTGGTCCAGCAAGTATGGTGGAGAGATAGATTGGATCTGCAGCACGACGGCGTGGTGCTTATGGTGGAGAGTTTCTGCGGCAGGGCTTCGCCTACGCACAGTCGCGAGAGAGAGAGGTGGAGGGGCAGTAGTTGGCCGGCGGCTAGGGTTGGAGTGGGAGAGGAGGCTGCACCCCTGCCCTCCTTATATAGGGGTTTGGCCGGCCCCCTTGACCCCTCCTCCAAGCCCTAGGGCGGCGGCCCAAGGGGGAAGAGTGGGGGGCAAGTTTCCCCCCTCCTTCTGGAAGGTTCCCTTAGGGTTTCCCCTAAGGGCTGGCCGGCTGGGCCTTAGGGGCCTTGTGCGCCTGGCCCAAAGTGGCCAGGACACTTCCCCTTAGGCCCACATAGGCCTCCGACAAGTGGGCCCACGTTGGTCCTACTCCGGAACCTTCTAGAACCTTCCGGTACAATACCGATAAACTCCGAAACGATTCCGGAATCCAAAAACTGCTTTCCTTTATATGAATCTTATTCTCCGGACCATTCCGGAACCTCTCGTGATGTCCTGGATCTCATCCGAGACTCCGACCAAAAACTCACAAACCAATTATCCATTCTATCCTAGCGTCGATGCACGTTAAGTGTGTGACCCTACGGGTTCGAGAATATGCAGACATGATCTTCTATCAATAATCAACAGCGGGATCTGGAAACCCATATTGACTCCCACATATTCATCGATGATCATATCGGATGAACCACGATGCCAGGATTCAATTAATACCGTATATGTATTCCCTTCGTCACACGATATTTTACTTGCCCGAGATTCGATCGTCGGTATCGCCATACCTAGTTCAATCTCGTTCACAGCAAGTACTTTACTCGTTCCGTAATCCGATATCACTTTGTGATTAACTCCTTAACCACGTGCTTGCAAGCGGTGTTGATATCGATTACCGAGTGGGCCCGAAGTATATCTCTCCGACTCGGGAGGGACAAATTCCATCTCGATACATACAACCCAACAAGTACTTTCCGATCACCTGAGAGACACCTTTATGATCACCCTATCATAGGATGACGTTTGATGACCTCAAAGCTTTCTTCCGATACCAGGGAGTTGTATTATCTCATGGTCTAAGGAATACAATACTTGACACAGGAAAAAGCTTCGCAAAGATGAACACAATGACACGATCTAATGGCTCTGCTTTATTTGGGTCTGTCCATCACATCATTCTCCTAATGACATGATCTCATTATTAATTGACAACTCATGTCTATGGTTAGGAAACATTAACCATCATTAATCAATGAGCTAGTCCATAGAGGCATACTAGGGACACGGTGTTGTTCATAAACCACACAAGTATTAAAGTTTCCGCTTAATACAATTCTAGCATGGAATATAAACATTATCATGAACAAGAATTATAATAATAACATCTTTATTATTGCCTCTAGGGCATAATTCCAACAGTCTCCCACTTGCACTAGAGTCAATAATCTAGTTTACATCTGGCAACAATCTAACACCCATGGCATTAAGGTGCTGATCATGTTTTGCTCGTGGAAGAGGTTTAGTCAACGGATCTGCGACATTCAGATCCGTATGTACTTTGCTAATCTTCAGATCTCCATCTGATATATAATCTCGAATTATATGGAAACGGCGGTTGATGTGCTTGGTCTTTGGATGATATCTTGGTTCCTTAGCCAGTGCTATGGCGCCAGTGTTGTCGCACAATATCTCCAGTGGGTCCAAGGCATTTGGAACCACACCAAGCTCAGTGATGAAGTTCCTGATCCAAACTCCTTCACTTGATGCTTCCGAAGCAGCCATGTATTCCGCTTCTGTTGTAGATCCTGCGATCACGCTTTGCTTGCAGCTTCTCCAGCTCACAGCTCCACCATTCAAAATATAAACGTATCCTGTCTGAGATTTAGAATCATCCGGGTCGGTGTCGAAGCTAGCGTCGACGTAACCTTTTACGACGAGCTCCTCATCACCTCCATAGACCAAGAACATTTCTTTAGTCCTATTTAAATACTTTAGGATGTTCTTTACGGCTGTCCAGTGTTCCACTCCTGGATCACTTTGGTATCTGCTCGTCAAACTAAGAGCATTGGACACATCCGGTCTAGTACACAGCATGGCATACATGATAGAACCTATGGCCGAGGCATATGGCACTTTGCTCATAGTATCTCTATCTTTTACCGTAGCTGGACACTAAGCCTTGCTCAATATCTTACCTGACAACATGGGCAATGAACCTTTCTTTGCTTTATCCATTCTGAACCTTTTCAGAACTTTGTCCAGGTATGTACTTTGGCTTAAAGCTATTAGGCGTCTTTGTCTATCTCTATAGATTTTGATGCCTAATATATAAGCAGCTTCTCCTAGGTCTTTCATTGAAAAACATTTATTCAAATAACTCTTCACATCGTTAAGCATACCGATGTCATTTCCAATAATCAATATGTCATCCACATATAGTACTAAAAATGTCACCGAGCTCCCACTCACTTTATTGTAGATACAAGCTTCGTAGCAATTTGGAACAAATCCAAAACTCTTGATCACTTGATCAAAACGAAGGTTCCAACTCCGAGATGCTTGCTTCAGTCCATAAATGGAACGCTGAAGTTTGCACACCTTATTAGCATCCTTAGGATCGACAAAACCTTCGGGCTGCATCATATACAACTCTTCATCAATGTTGCCATTGAGGAATGCAGTCTTGACATCCATCTGCCATATTTCATAATCATGAAACGCAGCAATTGCTAATAAAATCCGAATGGACTTAAACATCGCTACGGGAGAGAAAGTCTCATCGTAGTCAACACCTTGAACTTGCCGAAAACCTTTTGCGACAAGCCGAGCTTTATAGACAGTAACATTACCATCTGCGTCCGTTTTCTTCTTGAAAATCCATTTGCACTTAACGTGCATCGACGCTGGGATAGAATGGATAATTAGTTTATGATTTTTTTGGTCGGAGTCTCGGATGAGATCCAGGACATCACGAGAGGTTCAGGAATGGTCCGGAGAATAAGATTCATATAAAGGAAAGCAGTTTTTGGATTCCGGAATCGTTTCGGAGTTTATCGGTATTGTACCGGAAGGTTCTAGAAGGTTCCGGATTGGGACCAACGTGGGCCCACTTGTCGGAGGCCTATGTGGGCCTAAGGGGAAGTGTCCTGGCCATTTTGGGCCAGGCGCACAAGGCCCCTAAGGCCCAGCCGGCCAGCCCTTAGGGGAAACCCTAAGGGAACCTTCCAGAAGGAGGGGGGAAACTTGCCCCCCACTCTTCCCCCTAGGCCGCCGCCCTAGGGCTTGGAGGAGGGGCCAAGATAGCCGGCCAGCCCCCCATATAAGGAGGGGCTGGGGCGCAGCCTCTCCCACTCCAACCCTAGCCGCCGGCCAACTGCTGCCCCTCCACCTCTCTCTCTCTCGCGACTGTGCGTAGGCGAAGCCCTGCCGCAGAAACTCTCCACCATAAGCACCACACCATCGTGCTGCAGATCCAATCTATCGCTCCACCATACTTGCTGGACCAAGGAAGGAGGAGACGTCGCTGCACCGTACGTGTGCATCTCTTGGAGGCGCCGCCACTTGCGGCGTAGGATCGGATCGGATCGCGGGGAGGAGACGGCTAGTACGACTACATCATCCACGTTCTGTTGAACGTTTCCGCTGTGCAATTTCTTCAAGGGTATGAAGATCTCATCTACCTCTCTCATTGATTACATCTCCTAGATTAGATCTTGGCTTTCTTGTTCGCATCCGTAGGAAATTTTTTGATTTACTATGCTGCGAAACCCTTCAGTGGTATCAGAGCTAGATCTATGCGTAGATGTGTTTCACGAGTAGAACGCAACATGCTTGTTGCGGGCGTTGATGTTTTCTGTTGCAAACCTCTATGTTGTGTATTTCTTATGGCGCGGCATAGTGAGATCGAAGCGGTCCAAGCCAACTTTACGCGACCTCGTTCGCGAGACCGGCTCCGCACTTGACGTGTGGCTTGTTCCACACATGCGGCTGGTGGATGCCAGTTTCTCTCACTATAGTAGTCATGGGATTTACAACGGATGTTAGCAACCATAATATCACCGTTGTGGCTTTTCGTAGGTAAGAATCGTTCTTAACTTGCTACTCCCATAAGCCACGTAAAACATGCAACAACAAAGTAGAGGCGTCTAACTTGTTTTTGCAGGGAGTGTTTTGTGATATGGTATGGCCACAAGATGTGATGTGATATATGTGATGTATGCGATGATCATGTTTTGTAATATTTCACGACTTGCATGTCGATGAGTTCACAACCGGCAGGAGCCATGTGGTTGTCTTTATAATTGTGTATGACCTGCGTGTCAACTTCTTATACGCCATGTAATAGCTTTACTTTATCGCTAAGTAGTTAGGAATAGTTGTAGTTGCTATTTGTGGTGGAGGCAATCATGGTGGAGTGATGGAGATCATGCCGGCGCGCACAAGATGGAGATCATTGCGCGGAGATTGGCTATACCATGTCACATGAAATTATATGCATGTGATGTTTATCCTTTTATGTATCTTATTATGCTTTGATCGCGATGGTAGCATTATAAGATGATTCCTCACTTAAAGATCAAGATAAAATTGTGTTCTCCCCTCGTATGCGCCGTTGCGAAAGTTCATCGTGTTCAAGCATCTCGTGATGATCGGGTGCTATAAACTCTACGTTCACATACAACGGGTGCAAGCCAGTATTTGCACATGCGGAGATACTTGGGTTTGACCTGACGAGCCTAGCATGTACAGACATGGCCTCGGAACACACAGACCAAAAGGTCAAGCATGAGTCATATGGATGATATGATCAACATGTTGATGTTCACCATTAAAGCTACATCATTCACGTGATGATCGGTCTCGGTGTAGTGAATTTGGATCATGCTTCACTAAACAACTTTGAGGGATGTTGAATTTAGTGGGAGTTCATTAGTAATTTGATTAACTTGAACTAATTATCATGAACTAAATCTTAGTGTATTTGCATAAATCATTGTAGTCTTTGGCAACCGTTTTCCACCGACACTTAGTTTTAATTGAGTTAAAAGAACTATAGAATTCTGGATAATCACTTTTCGGACTAGTGCCGTTTAGTTAAAATATCAAGATCAAAGATTAAGTCTTATTGCAAACTTTAGCAAACCTCACTTGCTCCATGCGATTTAATAAGTTGTATTAATCTAAGAGCAATGATTCAAGTTTAGCATCTAAGATCATGTTTGCCTCCATGAGAAATTGATCTTCAAAATTGTTTGAGAATCAAAGTGATCTTGGAGCTGAAAGAATTGTTTCAGAAACTAACAAGAAGTGAAAGATATTTGATATCTAAAACTTTGATTGTTTGCAAAATGATTAAGTATAATTTAGTAAAAGAACATATTCTCATATTGTATGAATATATGCGAAGATTGAAGATGCTAGGCATCCCGAGCACCCAAAAGTTTGGGAAACTAATATTATACTTGCATTTGTCCTTAAGAGCTATAGTAGTTTCATCATAAAAGTTGTCATGATAAGATGAATGAAAAAGTATCGGCTAAATTGTTTTGCCATACCAAAAGAATACTAAAGAATGGAATCTGGAAGAATACCAATCATATGATGATGGCGATCCACTTCAAAGTGCAAAATCCAAGGCTATTAGTATTTGACTAACATCCTTTGGACTATGTGTCAAATGATTGATGCCACTATTGATGTCGATAGATTCTTCTAAAAGGAGAGGAAATGCTAAATAGGATCTACAAAAGTATTTGGTAGAAAAGGAAAAGACTGGAAATGTCCAGCACAGGTATATAAATGATATACATGTTATAGATGTATTCTTTGCTAGTACATAATGTAATTCTTGGGTATTGGATACTAGATTGTTGGTATGAAATGTCATACAAAGCAACAATACAAGAACTATTATGGCCTAAGTAACTAGCAAAAGAATGTGGTAACAATGCGCATCGAGAAACAAATAAATGTGTTATTGTGTTTTTTTCGTCGGCATAAAACCTAGCCTTCTAGATTTGTTAAGAACTTAATAATTGTTATTTTGTTCTGGTATGATGAGAGCAATGGTTGTTCAAATTATTACCGTCTTCCATAATCGATGGATAGATTATTATTATCTTGTTGGTAAAATAGACATTTATAACACTGATGCTAAAGGTCGCAAGACAAAATGAATTTCACTTATATATGACACCGCCGTTTAAGTCATATTGGAAACAAAACATGAAAGAAATTCTATATTGATAGATTTTCGAGTCAATTGATTTTGAATTGATTGACGCTTGTGAGACTTTTCCTAAAGATGATTAAACTCCGTTCATGGGCCATGGACAGAACAAGTGACTAACTAAATGGAGATCGTACATGTTGATGTATGTAGTCCATGGTGTGAAGTCGATCATGGTGTATTTTCTATTTCATCAATGACTCGAATAGATATATGGTATATCTGCTTGATGAGATAGAAGTATGAAACAATTGAAATTGTTCCATTTATGAAGTGGAAATTGTTGTAACAAGAAAAATTCAAGTTTTTATGATTGGATCATAAAGAAGAATATTTGAGTTACAAGTTTAGCAAACATCTAAGAGTTAGAGGAATTGTTCCACAAACTTGCATCATGATAAACACCATAGTAGTATGGAGTTTTTGATGGATGTAATCAAACCTTGTTTGACATGGTTAGATCAATGATGAAATAAAACTACCAATATAATTTGTGGATTATGCTTTAGAGACTACCGCTTTTCACTGAATAGAGCGCCATCATAATCCGCTGAAATGACACCGTACAAGTTATAGTTGTCTTTTATTAAATTTTGGTATGCATGGCATATGTAAAATGTTTACAACCAAAATCGGATTAGTAAGTCTTTGTAGGTCATCCCAAAGAATGTCGATGGGTATTCCTTCTACTATGAACCCAAACACATAGTGATTGTCACTTAAAAGTGAATTTCTTATGAAGGAGTTTTCTCGCGAAAGGTTTAAGTGGGAGGAAAATAGAACTTGATGAGGTTATTGAACCTGAGCAAGATGAGCAAAGTAGCGCAGCACGGAAAATGTTCTGGAAGCGGCAACTGCATTCATGGCTCCCGCACCTACAATATGTTGTACTCATGGACATCAAAGTTCCTATTTAACCAAGTTGGTCGTAATCAAATAGTAAGATTTGAGGACGAGATATTATTAGATAATAGTAACCAACAATATACAAAGAAGCGATGATGGGCCCTGACTTCGTCATATGAATTATTCTAGCAACAATTACATATTGAGATATGATAGTTGAATAAATGACATGACCCAATGGGTTTTGTTGATTCAAAGGTTGCTAGATATGTATGCAAACTTCTATGGTAGAAGTAAGCATAGCGAAGTTGGAATCTTCAATGATGAAAATGTTAAAGTGTTAATTTCATCAAGATATTTGAAGATGCTTGTATTACAAGAAAGTAAGTGGGAGCGCTAAGACATATTTCTAATGCTTTATGTAGGTGACATATCGTTTATTGGAAATAATGTGTTTTTCTTGATATTGTTAAGTTTTCATTAAAATTAGTTTTTTGATGAAAGACTTAGGTAAAACCAGAATATTAAGCATCAATGTCTATGCAGATAGATTGAGGCACTAATATAGTTTTGCCAGAGTACATAGATGAAATATTGAATTTGTTCAATATGGAAACAATAAGAACGGTTCTTGTTGCATGGAAGAGGTTGGAGCAAGAATCAATTGTTTTGACACTTGATGAGTGAAACCGCAAGAATGATTTTATCAATCTTGTGTTCCATGATATGTATATCCAGATATGTCCAATGCGCTGAAAGGTTACGAGCATTCATATGATGATCGTTGGACAATAGTAAGAATATTCTTATGTACTTTCGAAGAACTAAGAATATATTCTGTATGCGAAAGTGACAAATGGTTCATTGCAATGTGTTACATTGGCTTTGTCACATATACAGGTAAAATTTTATCTCAATTTTAAGCTATTTGTTTGAGTTAGAAGGTGGCACAATAAGATGGAAGAAAGTTCCATGATGACTTGGATGAGTTCCAATGTTAACATTGTGGCGGACACTGCAACAAGGACTAAGTATATAATCGCTTTAGAAGCGGCATAAAAGATGCAAAGTAGATAGTGATAATCCAACTTCTTTGTGGCACTGTCGTCTAGGTCATATTGGCGTAAAACGCATGAAGAAACTCCATTCTGATGGACTTTTGGAGTCTCTTGATTTTGAATCATTTGACACGTGCGAGCCATGCCTCATGGGCAAGATGATCAAAACCTCGTTCTCCGGAATAATGGAGCGAGCAACGGACTTATTGAAAATCATACATACCGATGTGTGTGGACCAATGAGTATTTCGACGCGCGGTGGATATCGCTATTTCTCACTTTTACTGATGAGTTAAATAGATATGGGTATGTCTATTTAATGAAACATAAATCTGAAACGTTTGAAAAGTTCAAAGAATTTCAGAACAAAGTGGAAAACCATCGTAACAGGAAAATTAAATTTCCACGATCCGATCATGGAGGTTTAGTTCCAAGTGTGCTAGTACTATGTAGTTCTATTGTATGACAATAGTGACAACACAGTCTCGGCAAAGAAATTGAGGTCTCGCCAGAAGACCAAGTTTATACGATGCCATCTCATGTCAAGATGAGTAATGCGTGATGACGCAAAAGATATGCAAATACAAACGGACCTGAAAGTGTCAGACCCGTAGATAAGGTTTACCACGTGCAACGCGTATGAGTAACACCGGAATGCCATAGGTGTTGAATGCGCAAGTATTGACTAGATTATTGACTCTAGTGCAAGTGGGAGACTGAAGGAAATATGCCCTAGAGGCAATAAAAATATTGTTATTATCATATTTCTTGTTCATGATAATGTTTATACTCCATGCTATAATTGTATTAAGCGGAAACATTAATACTTGTGTAGTTTATGAACAACACCGTGTCCCTAGTACGCCTCTACTAGACTAGCTCATTGATTAATGATGGTTAAGGTTTCCTAACCATAGACATGAGTTGTCGATTAATAATGAGGTCATATCATTAGGAGAATGATATGATGGACAGACCCAAATAAAGCAGAGCAATTAGATCGTGTCATCATGTTCATCTTTGCGAAGCTTTTCTTATGTCAAGTATTGTATTCCTTAGACCATGAGATAATACAACTCCCTGGTATCGGAAGAAAGCTTTGAGGTCATCAAACGTCATCCTATGTGAGGGTGATCATAAAGGTGTATCTCAGGTGATCGGAAAGTACTTGTTGGGTTGTATGTATCGAGATGGAATTTGTCCCTCCCGAGTCGGAGAGATATACTTCGGGCCCACTCGGTAATCGATATCAACACCGCTTGCAAGCACGTGGTTAAGGAGTTAATCACAAAGTGATATCGGATTACGGAACGAGTAAAGTACTTGCTGTGAACAAGATTGAACTAGGTATGGCGATACCGACGATCGAATCTCGGGCAAGTAAAATATCGCGTGACGAAGGGAATACATATACGGGATTAATTGAATCCTGGCATCGTGGTTCATCCGATATGATCATCGATGAATATGTGGGAGTCAATATGGGTTTCCAGATCCCGCTGTTGATTATTTATAGAAGATCATGTCTGCATATTCTCGAACCCGTAGGGTCACACACTTAACGTGCATCGACGCTAGGATAGAATGGATAATTGGTTTATGAGCTTTTTGGTCGGAGTCTCGGATGAGATCCAGGACATCACGAGAGGTTCCGGAATGGTCCGGAGAATAAGATTCATATAAAGGAAAGCAGTTTTTGGATTCCGGAATCGTTTCGGAATTTATCGGTATTGTACCGGAAGGTTCTAGAAGGTTCCGGATTGGGACCAACGTGGGCCCACTTGTCGGAGGCCTATGTGGGCCTAAGGGGAAGTGTCCTGGCCACTTTGGGCCAGGCGCACAAGGCCCCTAAGGCCCAGCCGGCCAGCCCTTAGGGGAAACCCTAAGGGAACCTTCCAGAAGGAGGGGGGAAACTTGCCCCCCACTCTTCCCCCTAGACCGCCGCCCTAGGGCTTGGAGGAGGGGCCAAGACAGCCGGCCAGCCCCCCATATAAGGAGGGGCTGGGGCGCAGCCTCTCCCACTCCAACCCTAGCCCCCGGCCAACTGCTGCCCCTCCACCTCTCTCTCTCGCGACTATGCGTAGGCGAAGCCCTGCCACAGAAACTCTCCACCATAAGCACCACGCCGTCGTGCTGCAGATCCAATCTATCTCTCCACCATACTTGCTGGACCAAGGAAGGAGGAGACGTCGCTGCACCGTACGTGTGCATCTCTCGGAGGCGCCGCCTCTTGCGGCGTAGGATCGGATCGGATCGCGGGGAGGAGACGGCTAGTACGACTACATCATCCACGTTCTGTTGAACGTTTCCGCTGTGCAATTTCTTCAAGGGTATGAAGACCTCATCTACCTCTCTCGTTGATTACATCTCCTAGATTAGATCTTGGCTTTCTTGTTCGCATCCGTAGGAATTTTTTGATTTACTATGCTGCGAAACCTTTCAGAAAGTACATATAGTCGAAGATGGTGGCCTGGCTAAACAGTATAGCTGATCTCCAACGGTGTTGTTATTCATGATATGTGTCTGATATGTGTCTGCAACCAACTACCGAAAGTCTTCTCGTGTTTCCCTTTAATCCAAGAGTCAGCCTTCCCCGGGTTTTCGGAGCGTAGAATATTCTTGTGTCTCTCGATATATGGAGCCACCACGGCGGAATTGTGTAGAACTGTGTAGTGTGCTTGAGTGAATGAATGCCCATCCATACATACTTTTGCTTTCCTTCCTAGTGTGCCTTTTCCTGTCAGCCTACCCTCATACCGAGATTCAGGAACACCAATCGGCTTAAGGTCAGAAAGAAAGTCCACACAAAACTCAATGACCTCCTCTGTTCCATAGCCCTTGGAGATGCTTCCTTCTGGCCTAGCACGGTTACGAACATATTTCTTTAAGACTCCCATGAACCTCTCGAAGGGGAACATATTGTGTAGAAACACAGGACCGAGAATTCTAATCTCTTCGACTAGGTGAACTAGGAGGTGTGTCATTATATTGAAGAAGGATGGCGGGAACAACAACTCGAAGCTGACCAGACATTGGACCACATCAATCTGTAACCCTGATAGACTTTCTCGATCGATTACCTTCTGAGATATTGCATTGAGGAATGCACATACCTTCACAATTGCCAGGCGAACATTTTCTGGTAGAATTCCCCTCAATGCAATCGGAAGCAATTGCGTCATAAGCACGTGGCAGTCATGAGACTTTAGGTTTTGGAATTTTTTGTCTTTCATATTTACGATTCCCTTTATATTCGACGAGAAGCCAGTCGGGACCTTGATACTGAAAAGGACTTCAAAGAAGATTTCCTTCTCTTCGTAAGAGCGTAGCTGGCACGCCCTTGAAACTGCCCTGGATGCATGCCGTCTCGTCCTTTATGACGTTCCTGGTCCTCCCGTGCTTCCGGTGTATCTTTTGACTTCCCATACAAGCCCAGGAAGCCTAGAATATTCATGCAGAGATTCTTCGTCAGGTGCATCGCGTCGATTGCGGAGCGGACCTCATGGACTTCCCAATAGGGTAGCTCCCAAAATATAGATTTCTTCTTCCACATGGGTGCGCGCTTATCAGGGCCGTTAGGAACAGGTTGGCTGCCAGGACCCTTTCCAAAGATTACTTTTAAATCTTTGACCATATCAAATACTTCAGCACCAGTAAGGGTGACAGGCTTCCCCCGGGTTTCTGCCTTGCCATTGAAATGCTTGCCTTTTTCCTTTAAGGGATGCTTGGGCGGAAGAAAACGACGATTGTACGGGTACACATTCTTCCTATATTTGTCCAGATATATACTTTCTGTCTGATCCAAACAGTGTGTGCATGCATTGTATCCCTTGTTTGACTGTCCTGAAATGTTACTAAGAGTAGGACAATCATTGATGGTTACGAAAAGCAACGCTCGAAGGTCAAATTCCTCTTGTTTGTGCTCGTCCCACACACGTACACCTAGTTTGGCCCATAGCTATAAACGTTCATCAACTAATGGCCTTAGGTACACATCAATGTCGTTGCCGGGTTGCTTTGGACCTTGGATAAGCACTGGCATCATAATGAACTTCCGCTTCATGCACAACCAAGGAGGAATGTTGTAGATACATAGAGTAACGGGCCAGGTGCTGTGACTGCAACTCTGCTCCCCAAAAGGATTCATGCCATCTGTACTTAGACCAAACCATAAGTTCCTTGCGTCATCTGGAAATCTCGGGAACTCTCTCTCGATTTTTCTCCACTGCCGACCATCAGCGGGGTGCCTCAACTTGTCATCTTTCATACGATCTTCCATGTGCCATCGCAACAACTTTGCATGCTCTTTATTTCTGAATAGACATTTCAACCGTGGTATTATAGGAGCATACCACATCACCTTGGCAGGAACTCTCTTCCTAGGTGGCTCGCCCTCAATATCACCAGGGTCATCTTTTCTGATCTTATACCGCAATGTAGTGCATACCGGGCATTTATCCATGAAGGGAATATGCCCGAGAGGCAATAATAAAGTGGTTATTATCATATTCCATGTTTATGATAAATGTTTATTTCTCATGCTAGAATTGTATTAATCGGAAACATTAATACATGTGTGATTAATAAACTAAAAGGTTCCTAGTAAAGCCTCTCTTTTATACTAGCTCGTTGATTAACTGATGATCAAGGTTTCCTGATCATGAACATTGGATGTTGTTAATAACGAGGTCATATCATTAGAAGAATGATGTGATGAACACTCACACCCATAGTATGAATAGCAATACGATCAAGTCATCAAGTTCATTGCTATATCAGACTCATGCGAAGTAGTTCTAATCCTTAGACCATGAGATCATGTTAATCACTGATACCGGAAGGGTACTTTGATGATATCAAACGTCACACCGTAATAGGGTGATTATAAAGGTTGATTTGGGTACTCTGAAAGTATTAGTTGAGGCTCATGGATCAAGAATGGGATTTGTCCATCCGGATGACGGAAAGATATTCTCTGGGCCCTTCTCGGTGATATTGCATTGGAATCGCTTGCAAGCATGTGACTAGGTCACAGGAATGCATTATCACGGAACGAGTAAAGAGACTTGTCGGGAACGAGATCGAACTAGGTATGGTTGATACCAAATGATCGGATCTCGGACAAGTAATAATATCGCGAGACAAAAGGAATTAACTATGTTCGTTACCGGTTCACACGATCACTAGTTCATCGTTGAGTAAGTGGGAGTCATCATGGATTTCCAGATCCCGCTGTTGATTATTGATCGGAGAGGAGTCTCGATCATGTCCACATTATTCACGAACCGTAGGGTGACACACTTAAGGCTCGTCGTCGTTTTTGAGTGGATACGATACTCCGATCGAATTACAGGACAGCATAAGGGTTGTTTCAGAAAAGCACCGAAACTGTTTCGGGATATCGAAATAACTCAAGGGTGTATTTGTTAATGTTTGTTAATTGAATGAATTAACAAATATTAAAGAAATAAAAATGTTTTATTAAATCAATAAGTGTGAATTTTAATTGGCATGAATGTCATGCATTAAAATGGGGGTTACCTCATGTTGATGAGGGATTAATCTCCATAAAGGGAATAAAGAGGGGAAATGAAGAGGAGGGGAGGCCCTTGGCCGGCCAGCCCCTTGGCTGCCCTCCTCCTCTATATAAACCCCCCCTCTCTCCCTTGGTCACACACTTCTTGATCCTCCCTCCTTTGCATAGTTGCTGCCCACTTTCCGTCTTGGCTTAGCGAAGCTCTGCCGGAATAGTAGTTCGTAGTTCACACACTTGGAGAAGTGTGTGGAGGAGTGTCCGGCGGATCCCTTCTTCTGCTGCCCCGCTGGACCGAGGGCGTGGAGGAGTCGACGTCGAGCTGCACGTGTGTGCGAGTACGGGGGCGCTGCCACTTGTGGCGCCGGCTACACGATCTTGTGATCGTCAAGTGAACCACGACGTCGACTACATCAAGTGAACAACTACGTCGACTACGTGCGTCTTCACCAACTCTCCATCGTCAACGTTTGTGCGGGAACGTAATCCCCGCTCACGGTCGTCGAGGGTGAGTATCCGTTGCTACCATCTCGTAGAGTTTCTTGGCCAGTTTATGCGTTCACGCGTAGGAAAATTTTTGTTTTCTATGCTACGAACCCATCAGTGGTATCAGAGCCATCTCTATGCGTAGTTGGTATGCACGGTTAGAACACATGTGGATGTGGGCGTTGATGATCATGTTATTGCAATTTTTTGGTATTTTGGATCATAGTGGCATAGTGGGATTGAAGCTGCCCGAGACTAACCTTACGTGACCGCGTTCACGAGACTTGTCCCACACTTGACATGCTTCGGCATATGTGGCTTTGCGGGTGCACGTTTCTCCCACTATAGTTATGATCTATTATACAAAGAATTGTTAATAATATTTTTATCACCGTTGTGGTTCTTGTTCGTAGGTAAGAACGGTTCTTCCTAGAAAGCCCCAAACCACGTAAAATATGCAAGACAAATTAGAAACGTCTAACTTGTTTTTGCAGGGGGCATGTGATGTGATATGGTCAAATTGTTTATGTTACAAATTGGATGCGATGATCCTTTTTGTAAGTTATAAACAACCGGCAGGAGCCATGTGGTTGTCTTTACATTTAAATGGCCTGCGTGCCGTATATATATCCAAGTGATATATTGTAATGGAGGAAGACAACCAAGTTGGCGCGCCATGGACCTTGGTGCTGCGCCGGTGGAATGATGGAGATCATACCATGACGCACAAGATGGAGATCGAGTGCATGAAGGACCATATCATATCACATTATTTATGCATGTGATGTTTATCCTTTTATGCATCTTATTCTGCTTAGATTTGATCGCGCGGTAGCATTATAAGATGATCCCTCTCACATAAATATCAAGATAAAATGTGTTCTCCCATAACATGCACCGTCACAAAAGTTCGTCGTTTTGAGACACCTCGTGATGATCGGGTGTGATAGACTCTACGTTCACATATGACGGGTGTAAGACAGTTTTACACACGCAAATGTTGTGGTTCTACTTGGCGAGCCTAGCATGTACAGACATGGCCTCGGAACACGAACCGAAAGGTTAAGCATGAGTCATATGGTTGATATGATGAACATGGCGATGTTCGCCTTTGAAACTATACCGTTGCACGTGATGATCGGTTGCGGTATAGTGGATTTGGTTCGTGTAATCACTTAAGAAAACTAGGAGGGATGTTGTTTTTAAGTGGGAGTTCATTTAGTAATTTTGAATTATAGAACTCAATTTATCATGAACTAAATCAAAGTGAATTTGCATAGTTTGTTGTAGTTATTGGCATCCGTTTACTACCATGCGATTAGCTATAATTGAGATAATAGAACTATAGAATTCTGGATGTTAACTTTACGAACTGGTATCGTATTGTTTGAATGTCAATCTAAAGTTTAAAGTTCTATTGCAAACTTTTAGCAAACCTTGGTTACTCGATAAAATTTAATAAGTAGTATTAAATCAAGAGTAACAATTCCAGTGTTAGTATCTAAGTATCACACTTGCCTCCATGATCCTTGATATTCAAAAGTTGTTTTTAGTATCAAGGTTATCTAGGAGTTGAAAGAATTGTTTCATAAACTATCATGTGTGGAAGATATTGTGATATCTGAAACAATGTTTGGTTGCAATGTGATAGAGTATAATTTCGTAAGACACATGTTCTCATATTGTATGAGAATTTGTGAAGATTGGAGATGCTAGGCGTCTAGATCTCCTAAAAAGGTTTTAGGAACTAACATTATACTCAAAATTCGTCCTCATGAGCTATAGTAGCTTGATCATGAAAGTTGTCATGATAGGATGAATGGAAGATGTAGGTAAAATGTTTACTACACTAAAAGATTACTAAAGAATGGAATTTGGAAGAACGCCAAATATTTGATTATGGTGATCTACTTCAAAGTGTGAGTCCAAGGGTATTAGTGTTTGACTAATCATGCCTTGAACTATGTGCCATGTGTATGGCGCCACTATTGATGTTGATAGATTCTTCTAGATGAAAAAGAATTGCTAAAAGAGAATCCGAAATTTATTCTGGCGGAAAAGAAAAGACTGGAAATGTCCAGCTCAGGTATATAGAAGATATACATGTTATGGTTGTATTCGTTGCTTGTTAAAACAATGTGGTTCTTGGGTATTTGATACTAAATTGGTTGGTATGAACTGTCATACAACGCAATACAAGAACTACAATGGCCTAATTAACTAGCAAATGAATATCGGATGATTCTCATCGAAAACAAATAAAGTGTTATTGTGTTTCGTTGGAATTAAACCTAGCCTTCAAGATTTATTTGAATAATTGTTATTTTGTTCTGGTATTATGAGAACAATGGTTGTTCAAATTATTACCGCATTCATAAAAGATGAATGAACGCTTATCTTGTTGGAGAAATCACATCCATAACACTGATGCTAAAAATGTCTTAAGACAAATGATTAGAAGATCACTTATGAGTGACACCACCGTTTAAATCATATTGGAAAGTAAACATGAAGAAACTCCATGTTGATGGAATTTTGGAGTCTTTTGATTTTGAATCAATTGACGCTTGTGAAAATTTCCTAGAGATGATTAAAACTCCGTTTGTAGGCCAAAGAAGAACGGACGACTAACTTATTGGATATTATACATGTTGATGTATATAGTCCATTATGTGTGGTCGTGTGTGGTGAATTCTTGAACTTCATTTACTTTAACCGATGATTTGAGTAGATATATGTGTATATTTACTTGATAAGGAAGAAGCATGAAATATTTGAATATTGTTCAAAGTATTTCTAGTTGAAGTTGAAAATCATTGTAACAAGAGAATAAAGAATTTATGATTTGATCATAAAGGAATATATTTGAGTTACAAGTTTAGCAAACACCTAAAAGTTGAGGAATCGTTCCATAGACTTGTATTTCTCGAAACACCATAGGAGTATGGAGTGTTCGAGAGATGAAATCAAACTTTGTTTGACATCGTTGGATCAAAGGTGTCGTCTATAAAACTGCCATTATATTTTAAGGATAAAGCTTTAGAGACTACCGCTTTTACACTGAAAAGAGCGCCATCATGATCCGTTGAAATGACACCATATGAGTTATGGCATGGGATAAAACCCAAATTGTCTTTTCTAAAATTTTGGTATGCTATGCATATGTAAAATGTTTACAACCAAAGTCGGATAAATACGTCTTTGTAGGTTATCCCAAAGTAAATATTGGGTATTCCTCCAGAACACTGAAGACAAAAGTGTTTGTCGCTGAAAACGTCAAGTTTCTTGAGAAGGAATTTTTCGCAAAAAGTCAAGTGGGAGGACAATAGAACTTTGATTGGGTTATTGAACCTAAGCTATATGTGCTGAGTAGCGCAGCGCTGGGAAGTGTCCCGGAGGCGGCCACAATGCGCATGGCTGTCGTACCTCAAAGGTTGTGGTCACATAGATCAAAGTTCCTATTGAACCGCGTGAGTCGGGTAACAATCAAATAAGTTAGATTTGAGAATGAATCATTATTGTTTGACAATGATGAACCGACTGCATGCAAAGAAGCGATGATGGGCCCTGACTCCGTCAAATGGCTAGAAGCCATAGAATCCGTGATAGTTCCATATACGAGAAACCGAGTTTCTGAACTTGGAAGACCCTCAAAAGGCATGAAGCCTAATGAACGTATTTGGATCTATAAAGACAGACATGGATGTTTAACATCTTTGAAATAGTCGACACATTGTTAAAAGAGTTTACGATTGTGTTCAATGAGTTGACTATGACAAGATTTGATCTTTCATAGCGATATTTTGTCTGGACGGATTACTGTAGCAACCCCTACATATGCCAAGGTTGGTATATGTTTGTTGAACAAACAAGAAAACATTCTTCTAATAGAATGGTTACCTAGGACATGTACATGACATGGTCCAATGGGTTTTGTAATTCAAAGGATGCTAAAAGGCATGCAAACTTCAATGGTTGAAGTAAGCATCGCGGAGTTGGAATATTCACCGTGATGAAATAATTAAAAGGTTTAGTTTCATCAGATACGATGAATATGCTTGCATTTGCAAGAAATTAAGTGGGAGCGCTGAGACATATTTTCAGTACATTATGTAGAAGACATATTGTTAATTGGAAATGATGTATCTTTTATTGACATAGGTTAAGAATTTCATTAAAATTAGATTTCAATGAAAGACTTAGGCAAAACCAAAATATTGGGTCTCGATGTCTATATAGATAGATCGAGGTACCAATATGGTTGTGCCAAAGTACATAGATGAAATATTGAATGAAGTTCAATATGGAAACGACAAGAAAAGTTCTTGTCGCATGGAAGAGGTTGAAACAAGATTCAGGTGTTTTTGACACTTGATGAGTGAAGTCACATGAATGATTTGATCGATCATGTATACCATGATATGTACATATCCAGATATGTCCTATGCTCTAAATGTTATGAGCATATACCAGAGTGATAAAAGTCATAAGATGATCACTGGACAATAGTAGAGATATCCTTATGTGCTTTGGAAGGACTAAGGATATATATTATGTATGACAAAGTGACACATAATTCATTGTAAAGTGTTACATTGATACTAAGTTTGTCACAAGATACAAATTAAGTTTATCTCAATTTTAGCTATACGTTAGGTGGCACAATGTAATGGAAGGAAGTTCCATGATGGATTTGGATGAGTTCCAAAGTTAAGACATTGTGATGGATTCTACAACAAAGGTTGAGTATATGGCTGCTTTAGAAGTAGCAAAGGAGGGCATTTGTGTCAAGAAGTTTGTTATCAAACTAGGTGTAGTTCCAAGCGGGCTATTACTATGAAGATCTATTGTGTGACAATAGTGACAACATAATTTTAGCTAAAGGAACTAAGGTCTCACCTAAGGACCAAATTTATACCCAACTGTCTCATTTGAGAATGAGTGATGCGTAGAGACGCAAAGACATGCAAATACACACAGAACTGAAAGTGTCAGATCTGGAGATCAGATTAACCACTGCAACGCGTACGGATAACACGTGAAAGCCATAAGTGTTATATACGCAAGTATCAACTAGATTATTGACTCTAGTGCAAGTGGGAGACTGAAGGGAATATGCCCGAGAGGCAATAATAAAGTGGTTATTATCATATTCCATGTTTATGATAAATGTTTATTTCTCATGCTAGAATTGTATTAATCGGAAACATTAATACATGTGTGATTAATAAACTAAAAGGTTCCTAGTAAAGCCTCTCTTTTATACTAGCTCGTTGATTAACTGATGATCAAGGTTTCCTGATCATGAACATTGGATGTTGTTAATAACGAGGTCATATCATTAGAAGAATGATGTGATGAACACTCACACCCATAGTATGAATAGCAATACGATCAAGTCATCAAGTTCATTGCTATATCAGACTCATGCGAAGTAGTTCTAATCCTTAGACCATGAGATCATGTTAATCACTGATACCGGAAGGGTACTTTGATGATATCAAACGTCACACCGTAATAGGGTGATTATAAAGGTTGATTTGGGTACTCTGAAAGTATTAGTTGAGGCTCATGGATCAAGAATGGGATTTGTCCATCCGGATGACGGAAAGATATTCTCTGGGCCCTTCTCGGTGATATTGCATTGGAATCGCTTGCAAGCATGTGACTAGGTCACAGGAATGCATTATCACGGAACGAGTAAAGAGACTTGTCGGGAACGAGATCGAACTAGGTATGGTTGATACCAAATGATCGGATCTCGGACAAGTAATAATATCGCGAGACAAAAGGAATTAACTATGTTCGTTACCGGTTCACACGATCACTAGTTCATCGTTGAGTAAGTGGGAGTCATCATGGATTTCCAGATCCCGCTGTTGATTATTGATCGGAGAGGAGTCTCGATCATGTCCACATTATTCACGAACCGTAGGGTGACACACTTAAGGCTCGTCGTCGTTTTTGAGTGGATACGATACTCCGATCGAATTACAGGACAGCATAAGGGTTGTTTCAGAAAAGCACCGAAACTGTTTCGGGATATCGAAATAACTCAAGGGTGTATTTGTTAATGTTTGTTAATTGAATGAATTAACAAATATTAAAGAAATAAAAATGTTTTATTAAATCAATAAGTGTGAATTTTAATTGGCATGAATGTCATGCATTAAAATGGGGGTTACCTCATGTTGATGAGGGATTAATCTCCATAAAGGGAATAAAGAGGGGAAATGAAGAGGAGGGGAGGCCCTTGGCCGGCCAGCCCCTTGGCTGCCCTCCTCCTCTATATAAACCCCCCCTCTCTCCCTTGGTCACACACTTCTTGATCCTCCCTCCTTTGCATAGTTGCTGCCCACTTTCCGTCTTGGCTTAGCGAAGCTCTGCCGGAATAGTAGTTCGTAGTTCACACACTTGGAGAAGTGTGTGGAGGAGTGTCCGGCGGATCCCTTCTTCCGCTGCCCCGCTGGACCGAGGGCGTGGAGGAGTCGACGTCGAGCTGCACGTGTGTGCGAGTACGGGGGCGCTGCCACTTGTGGCGCCGGCTACACGATCTTGTGATCGTCAAGTGAACCACGACGTCGACTACATCAAGTGAACAACTACGTCGACTACGTGCGTCTTCACCAACTCTCCATCGTCAACGTTTGTGCGGGAACGTAATCCCCGCTCACGGTCGTCGAGGGTGAGTATCCGTTGCTACCATCTCGTAGAGTTTCTTGGCCAGTTTATGCGTTCACGCGTAGGAAAATTTTTGTTTTCTATGCTACGAACCCATCAATCCATATTCTCGTACTTCTCACCGCGGTAGAGGATGCAGTCATTAGGGCATGCATGTATCTTCTGCACGTCTAATCCTAGAGGGCAGACAAGCTTCTTTGCTTCGTACGTGCTGGCAGGCAATTCGTTCTTTCTTGGAAGCATCTTCTTCATTAGTACCAGCAACTTTTCAAATGACGAGTCAGTCACACCGGTCTCTGCCTTCCACTTCAGCAATTCTAGTGTGCTACCCAGCTTCTTCTGGCCATCTTCACAAGTTGGGTACAATAATTTGTTGTGGTCCTGTAACATCTTCTCGAACTGCAACCTCTCCTTTTCTGTGTCGCAGCCTCGCCGTGCATCAGAAATGACCCGACCAAGATCATTAGCGGGCTCATCTGGTGCCCTTTCTTTACCCTGATCTTCTTCTTCATTGTCTTCCATTGCGGTATCAGCATACTCAGGGAACATAGATTGGTAGTTGTTGTCATCGTTCTCTTCTTCATCGTCATCTTCCATCATAACCCCTCTTTCTCCATGCTTGGTCCAAACATTATAGCCAGACATAAAACCGGACCGAAGCAGGTGGCTCTGAATGACTCTTGAGGAAGTGTAATCCTTCTCATTCTGATATTCAACACATGGATAAAACATAAAGCCACCACCATGCTTGTTCGCCTCGGCCGCATCTTGAAAAGAATGCACGCCTTCTCTGTAAGCGGCTATGCGTCGATCACCGTACATCCATGGATGGCTCATCTGCATCATGCAACAGTATATCAAACGCAATCACGATCCTAAACTAGTACCGCACGGTCTAAACGAGAAAATATAGTTGCTAACCTTTTAGAATAAGTGGAAATAAAGAGGAAGAGGCTTAAGCGTGGCTCGGGCACCTCATATCGTAGTTGTGTTCGGTGAACTTAAGTGGCATCGCTCTAACACGCATTTCAACAAACACCTCTAGTGCATAGGAATGAAATAGAAAACTAGCACAAACCCACACTCCTCTATCCAAGAAAAAAACAAGGGAGAGGGGAGAGGGGCTGCGGCCATATATATAGGCAGAAGACTTTAGTCCCGGTTTGAGACACAAACCAGGACTAAAGGGGGCGCACATGCGGGCCGCCCACCGCATAGCCCTTTAGTCCCGGTTTGTGTCTCAAACCGGGACTAAAGGTTTGTAACGAACCGGGACCAATGGATGCCGTACGCGTGGGCGAATTTGGGGCGACATGGCCAGGCCTTTAGTCCCGGCCCAGATAACGGCCACAACTAAAGATCCCTGACCAAAGTCCTGTTTTCCACTAGTGTCTCAGCCGCCTGACGTTACTCAAGTATTGGTGACATGTGAACATTTTTTTAGCCTCGTGAACAAGAAGTATTATATTGGATGAATATTTTTACCTTGTGAATAAATTATTTATATTGCGTGCATATTTTTTAACCTCAGGAACAAAAAAATTGCATTTGATGAACATTTTTCTACGTCATAAACAATTATTTGTACTGCATGAACAATTTTTGAGTTACAACCCACTTGCAATTGTCATATTAGCATGAATTGTGAGGCATATCTAATGGGCAAGCATGCGACTGAGATTTAGTGAAATCTCGGGTGCATGAGAACTTGCAAAACTGTTTTTTTTAACGGGAAAAAAACTTTGCCACAATCTATTAATTAAGAAGTTTAAGTAAAAGGTAAAGAAAATTACAGTCGGTCCTACTCTTCGGGGAAAATTCCACTAAAACATTTGGCAGGCTTGAAATTTGCCAACCAATGGGTATTGGGTAGTCCATGAACCCGTCACCATGGATGCCCATGGTGGAGTTCTTAAGCTTCAGGGAGGCATCCGTAGGGGTGGAAACTGGTAGCGGATAGTCCATATTATTCGACATTCGTATTTGGGTTGAAAATGGATGTGGTAATATTTGAATCTGGGCGACTTGAAAATAGAAGTGGTAACTATCCGAATCAATTTTTACAAATACAAATACAAATATGCTATTGAATTTTTAAGGAAATATGGATATGGAAATGGAAATATCCGTATCTGAATAAAATTATGTTAGCAAATATTAATAATTCTATCTCGATAAGCCATTTATCTAACTAAAAAATCTAGCAAAGTGGTTAAAAGTATTCTTTTCATTATTAGACTTCAAACGATTGTGTATTACATCATTATACACTTGACTAACTATAAGATATGAGTCTATTATTTTATTATTCATATCCGTTTCATATTGAAAAATATTCGATATGTATTTGTATTCGAATAACATCCGCTCCGCATTCATATTCGACAAATATCCGTATTTGCATCCGTATTTGTTTTAAAAATATGAAAACGGATATGGGAGAGCACTATCCGATCCGTTTCCACCCCTAGGCATCTGTATTGCCAGGAATGTGTCCGGGATGAATGGATCCGATGTGTGAGCGAGTTGTCGTGATGATTTTTGGCGTTTGCTGCAAATATTTGTCTCGATGCAACAAATATTTTCTTTAGGTGCTGCAATCTTTGGTCTATCATGTTGCATACATGTTTTTTATATTTTGGGAAATTTTGCTGCGGACTATGATATTTGTTACGTACTTGTTTTTTTTCATTTTAACCCACAGTGAGGATGAAATACTGCAATGATGTTGTAATTGTACAAAACAATTGCTACGCAGGTGTGGTATGCTCCAAGAGTCATATGGAATAGATTTTATGTTTTATTAATATTGGATGACTCAAAAGACTAGATCCTCATAGGACTCATCATTGCCCTTCATCAATTTAGGCCCATGCGCATGCCCTAAGCACCCAACCCCCCCCCCCCCCCTCCAAGCGCAATATCAAACGACATTGTTTACAATTTTAACCCATAGTGAGGATGTGATGCATGCAAAAATATGCATGAACTTTGTAGTTTATTGATGCATATTCTAACATATTAAGATGTTATAATCATGTTTTGTATTGATTTATCAGGATTTTCCATCAATCCCTCTTATTTTGGTTATAACTCTGCAGGATAGGAAAACCCTGTTTTTCATATTTTGACGTTTTAGGGACCTTTCCAAACTCAAATTGACCTGAGATTTTTTGGGCATTAAAATTTTACAATGAGAAGCATCTGGAGCACAAGAAAGTCAACAAGGGAGGCCACGAGGCCCAAACAGGCACTGGTGGCACGGCCACTGGTCAGGCCACGCCACCAGGTGTCATTTGGTCCTCAGACCTCTGATCCAATCCTTCTTCATCTCAGATTGATCAGCTTGACGTAAAAACGTCTATATAAAGACCCCCCGAGGCATTCCCCTGAGGAGGCGGTGGAGAAACACGAAAACACGAAACAGAGGCTGTTCCAACGAAGATTGGAGGGGGAAACACTGCCCGAGTTGCCCCTGGTCGGTTCTCCAACCTCTCCGACATCACCAACACCGCCACTATGATGAAGAGGGAGTAGTCGACCTCTGGACTATGGGTTTGTGGCCATAGCTTGTTCTATTTCTCTCTTATGCTATGATGTTTAGATGCCATATGAGCTGCCCAACAATGATTATGGCACACATTATATAATTCATGTCTGGTGGATCTTTATTTTATTGGATGATCTATGGATGTATGAGTAGATGCATATTGTCACCCCATTCTTTATTACTTGTTCTGATCCAACTTGTATGCAAGAGCGCGAGACTGCGGGAGGGGGATGGTGTGTGTTAGATAGAGTAACTAGGTAGTAGTAGTGAATTGTGACAAAATTCATGATCAGCTATGTTGTTTGCCAATTCCATGGTTACCTCACTAGGGATAAAATAATGCATGTGCTATAATTTCTTAGTGACAGCTGAGAATTCCAAGTGACATTCATAGACAAATTATTCTATTGTAATATGTCCAAGCGGTAGTATATTTGTTGTTCACCATCATGTCAAAGTATCCAAGGCTATACTCTGTTAATTCTTAATACTAGATTGCTTGAAGTTTATTCTTTTCTAGTGGAGTATAAGTAAGATATGTAGTATCATCTTTATGTTAGGACGTGATGCCCATATAAATATTATCAAGTAACCATAACTTTATGTCGATGTTTCGGTCCTCTATCTTGTGCTTAATACCACCATAACTTTATGAGAGAGTAGACAAGTGAACCCATAAACTCCGGTCCAATTTTAATCATAAGAAACATATTTCTAACGCTTGCACGTGTCTTTTTATTTTCATCTTTAATTAAATTCGAAAATACAAAAACATATTTACTTTCTTGCAATCATATCAAAAACTCAAAAACACCATTACCTTATTGTCTTAGTTGCATAATAGCTTTAGTTTAATTTAACGCATCATATTTATTTTATTGCATTGTTATTTTATTTTACTACATTGAACACCTTGTGCTTGACAACCAATCGGTGGAGTTGGGGATGCAAGACAATGAGATCGTTTTGTAGGTTGTCTGACAAGAATGAAAAGAGCTTTTTCAACTGTTCCCCGAGAGTTTCATATAAACCCCAAGCTCCCTCGTGAGGAAATTTACTCTTGGTACAACACTCTGCACTTAGAGTCCCAACGAGATGGCACATTGCTTAGTGTCATCAGGATGAAATACTACAAACGATGGTGTAATTGTAGAAAACAATTGGTAGGCGGGTGGGGTATGCTGCAAGAGTCATATGGCCTAGATTTTGTGTTTTATTAATATCGGACAACTCAAAATATGGGAATCCTAAGAATTGATCCCCAGAGGACTCTCGTCATTGCCCTTCATAAGTGTAGGTCCATGCGCATGCTCTAAAAACTCCTCCACATTGCAAAATGCAGTCTTGTAAGGAAGCAAGTAACTTAAGCTTACAAATATTTTTTTGTAATGGTTTTGGGTCGGCCAAATTTACAGTACAAATGTTGCCATGTAGGTGCTGCAGGAAAGCAACTTGATATTGTGATCCAGATCCAACAAGAAGTAACATTGCACTATGATCGATCCAGTTGCAAGAAGAAGCTTATATATCCTAGTCGGTAATGTGCTTGGAAATAAAGCCGGGTTTTGTCATTATGCACACAAGGCCCTTCTTAATTTAGGTCCATTGGGTAAGCCCACTAAGTAGTGTCATTATTCCACCAAATAATATATCCTATTTATCGCCCGTTAGGAGGGCGCTATGCACCCCGCCCAAGCGCGTGGATGTAATTGGGCCAGCCCAAAATTCTTCCAGGGATTTCTTTTCTGATGTGGTTATGTTTTTTGGTTTAGATTTCCTTTGTTTTTTGTGGTTTTAGTTCTGTTCTTGTATGTTTTCTTTGGTTTTATTTTTCTCTTTTCTTTGATTCTCATATTTTCTTAGGTTTTTTGCCAGTCAACTTTTCTTGCAAAAATTAAAATTTGAATTTTAAGTTTGAGTATTTTTAAAAAATCTTAACATTTTTGGAATCCAACCTTTTTCATGTTTGAACTTTTTTTTGAACTTGATTCTTTTTAGATTTGAACATCTATTATATTATTAAAACAACTAACAATCGACGATGGAGATTGATCGCTCTAAAGTTGAAATATCTCAATGGCCCAGATTTACCACACGCACGTTTAGCAATCTCCAAAGAGCGTAAACTAGCTGGACTCTGATTGCACGTTTGCAATCTGCACGTATACTAGCTGGACTCTGATTGCACGTTTACAATCTCCAAAGGACCGTATACTAGCTGGACTCCAGTAAGACGACGTGCACGTACAAGTATACAAAAGAGTTGCATGATCCATCTCCATGGCTCAAACCAACACGCACCCATAGCAGCTAATCAGAAGCTACATCAATCGAGAGCAGGAAGATGATGACACCACACGACTGACTCATGGTTCCACACATGACCGCAGTCAATACAGACTAGCGACGTCAGCAGTTCTGCACCTCCAACAGATCGGAAGAAAAATAAAAACAACGCCGTCAGCACGCCAACAAGATGGAGAGGGGCGATTTCGCGCGGCAAGCACTGGAACGGAAGGCGTTGGCCTGCGCACTCGACCAGATGGCTAGCAGCTGACGTCTCAAAGGCATATGGGCTCTATTCATGCACGATGTGATTTGTTTTTCTTTGTCCAGATCGATCAATACTTTTTCTTCGGCGATTGCACGTAAGACGTGATTAGCTTTCTTTGTCCAGATCGAGCAATCCTTGGAAGCAGAGGCAGCCAGCAGTTTGTTGGCTATGCAAATTAATTTTTGGTAGATCTCGAGAGGTGATTTATGTTCTTTTGTCAAGATCGAATAACCCTTGGCAAATTGCCCTCTAACACGTTTGCAGGTTGTGCACATCGTCGATCTCAATGGCTGATTGCTCTCTCTTACCAACAACGGCAGAATCACATGTTGAAGGCTCCAATTGCCGTCCGATTAATTTGGATATAACTGTCTCCGACGAATGGCCTCCATAAAATCTATGACGAGCGTGAGATGACTAAGTGCGGAACACACAAGTTTTTTTGGTAGCATGGTCTACGACAAGTGTAACATCAATCTAGAGAGAAGCGACGGGGTCAGCGGACATGGAGATGCATGGTTAGGATCAACCGCAACCCGACCTTTGCTGGTAAACACAGCGGCACAATAGAAGATTTGGCAAGTCGCAATGACACCAATTTCCCGAGCAAACCTAGAAGCAGGGTCCAACTCCAAACTCCAAATTTAATGTTCTATCGGCCGGACGGCTCAATTCATCAAGTCTACTCAAACAAGTCAGGTAACCTCTTCTAGAACCAACATGCGGTTTGCATGGTGCATAATTAAAATTTGACAAATCTATAAGATAACATGAAGAAGTACATGCACCTACCGAAGGTTATACATGCATAAAATAAAAGGGAGATCAATTGAGAGTATGGACGAGAGAGCACCTAGGTTCGCCGAGGGCGTCGAACAACTACACATCAGCATGGTCATGGAGTTCATGCCAACTGAAAGTAGCAGAGGAAGTTGTATGCTAGGTATACATGTACAAATTCATAAAAGGGGCAAACACATCGGGTGAGTAGAATTCGCGGATCCATTCTAATATATAGGAATTTAAGCAAAGAAAATTAATGTTATCTCAGCAACAATAAATGTCTTAGTAACAACTATTTAAGTGTCCGCGAAAAGGTGCCCATAAAATATGAACAGAAGGGAGGACGAGAGAGATGTTTCAGAAATAATTTTGGTGAATATATAGAGACGTGTAAATTGCTTTGGATAGCTAAGGGACGTATGTAATTAAATTATGCTTGAAATCACAAGGAGTTGGACAAAGAAAAAATAACTACATGATGGTAAGCGAGGAGATGGATGAAGAGCACACCTGGTTTAATTTTAATCACAATATTAAGATTTCATTTTTATGAAAATGCTTATCGTTAAGACAATAGTTACAAAGGAAGAGTGGAAATAGATAAATCTAAATGTAAATGGTATTCATAAGCCAATAAATTTTCATTGGCATGACACTTGCCATTAATCTTCACCAATACTTGATAGTAGAAAGTTTAGTGTGCAATCATGTAGGAGCAAATTAAATTGATCGTAGTTCGTATGAACAAAATAATTCAAAGAGATGCAAAATTATGTTTCACATGAATGGTGTTGCTACAAAGTTCCATAATTTAATTTCTCATCTAATATCACACATCTATCTCAAATAAATATTGTGAATAACACAAATCATATATATTGATAAAAATAAAATCTAAATAAATCTAGCCACACAAATGCGAAGAACCTAGCGTAGGCAGAATATATGGCATTAAACGGCAATGGCAACATAGAATCGACTTGCATCGAGAAGGAAACTTATGATTTATATACAAGTTACCTTAGATCTAATTATTCATGAAGAACTTCTCAAATACACATATTGATGCAAGGGAGTGAATATAATGATTGGCATGAGAGTCTATGTATGGCTTTGCATCCCTCATCCGGTTTCTTATAGGAAGGTATAAACAATTAAATACACCTAAATATACGATCAAGGTTCTTTCGGGGGTAAGACTACAATATATTCATATGTATGTAATAAGTAATGAATCAAATTATATAGTTGTTGAGTGTACAAAAGCAAAGTTAGCGCATAAATATTCGGAACAAATAATTTAGACAAAACTAGCCGCGCAAATGCGCGGGCCACCCAGCTAGTTTCTTAAATGTAAGCATTATTAATCTGAATTTTTTAATCTTAACTTTTTAAGTTTGTTATTTTAGATTTGAACATTTTTTAGATTTAAATATTTTTTTATATTTAAACATTTTTTAGATTTGAACCATTTGTAAACATGAAGGAATAAAAAAGAAAAATTGTACATGTAATTGGGTCGTGTTCTATGCGGCCCATGACCAATACGCTCCAGGTGCGGCGGTATCACGCCAGCCCGCGAGCAAGGAATATAAACGCAGAGATTCTTTCCAGGGACTGATGCGGCACGGTGTTGATGTAATATCACCGTCCAGTTGGGAACCCCAAGATGAAGGTATGATCAGTATAGCAGCAAATTTTCCCTCAGAAAGAAACCAAGGTTTGTCAGTCCAGGAAAAAGTCAAACTCCAGAAGGTGATGCTTGCTAGCCTAGTGACACTCCAACAAGGGCGCCGTTAACGATACTTATTAGCGCGTCTTCAACTAGTAGCAACGCGGAACCTACACACAACACAACCAAGAACTTTGCTCCCAACTTACGATGAGGTTGTCAATATCACCGGTTTGCTGTAAACAAAGGAATGAGCGTATCGAGTGGAAAGAAATAGTAGTATGCAAGAAAGTAAACATGCAAGTAAAGTAAACAGGTGATAGCAATATAAAGGAAATTGGACCGGGGTCCACAGTTCACTAGTGGTGTCTCTCTATAAAATAAATAACAACATGCTGGGTAAACAAATTACAGTTGGGCAATTGATAGAATAAAGATAACATGCATATGTCGAGAGGATCACTATGAGATTTACTCTGGGCATTAGAATAAGATACATAGACCGCCATCCAACTACATCTATGACTAATAATCCACCCACGGGGAATCATCCGAGGACCCCGTGAATATTAAGTCGCGAACAACAGATAATTGCATTAAGCAAAGTGTGTAATATAAACAAAGCATATGCCCTTGGACATAAGAATTTTGTTTTCTCCCTAGTGGCAACGTCACATCTACAAACTTAGAGGTTTCTGTCACTCCCCCAGATTAAATAGATGCATGAACCCAACTATCGAGCATAAATACCCCCTCTTGGAGTCACTAGTATCTACTTGGCCAAGATAGCTACTAACAACGGAGAGCATGCAAGATCATAAACAACATAGAGATAACATAAGATAATATTCAACACATCAACTCAATCATAACACCAATATTCATCGGATCCCAACAAGCACAACATGTAGAATTACATAACAGTGATCTCGATCATGTAAGGCAGCTCACGAGATCTAAACATGAAGCACATGGTGGAGAAGACAACCATCTAGCTACTGCTATGGACCCATAGTCCAAGGTAGACTACTCACTCATCACGCCAGAGGCAAGCATGGCGATGAAGAAGACCTCTGGTGGTGATTCCCCTCTCCGGCAGGGTGCCGGGAAGAGCTTCTGGACCCTCCCGATATCGGGTCGACGACGACGGCGGATCGCAATGTGTTTCTGGAAAATTGATCAGGTTCTTAGGTTTTTCCCGTCGGGGGGTCTTTATAGGCGAAGGGGTGATGCGGTACGGTGTTGATAGTTTTTCACCGTCCAGTTGGGAACCCCAAGAGGAAGGTATAATGAATATAGCAGCAAGGTTTTCCCTCAGTAAGAAACCAAGGTTTATCGATCCGAAGGGGAAGAAGCCAATACGACTGAAGGTGATGCCCGCTAGCTGCGTGATGCTCTAACAAGGGCGCCGTTAATAATAACTTGTTAGCGCGTCTTCAACCAGTAGCAACGTGGAACCTGCACACAACACAACCAAATACTTTGTTCCCAACTTACGATGAGATTGTCAATCTCACCGGTTTCCTTGAAACAAAGGAATGAGCGTATCGAGTGGAAAATAATAATAATATGCGAATAAAGTAAATAGTGCGACTAAAGTAAACAGGTGATAGCAATATGATGGAAATAGGACCAGGGTCCACAGTTCACTAGTGGTGTCTCTCCATAAGATAAAATAATACATGCTGGGTAAACAAATTACAGTTGGGCAATTGATAGAATAAAGACAACGTGCATATGATGAGAGGATCACTATGAGATTTACTCTGGGCATTACAACAAGATACATAGATCGCCATCCAACTGCATCTATGACTAATAATCCACTTGTGGCGAATCAATCCGAGAACTCCACAAGTATTAAGTTGCGAACAACAGATAATTGCATTAAGCATAGTGTGTAATGTAAACAAAGCATATGCCCTCGAGCATATGAATGTTGTTTTCCCCCTAGTAGCAACAACACATCTACAACCTTAGAGGTTTCTGTCACTCCACCAGATTAAATAGAGGCATAAACCCACTATCGAGCATAAATACCCCCTCTTGGAGTCACTAGCAACTACTTGGCCAAAATAGCTACTAACAACGGAGAGCATGCAAGATCATAAACAACATAGAGATAACATAAGATAATATTCAGTACATCAACTCAAGCATAACACCAATATTCATCAGATCCCAACAAACACAACATGTAGAATTATATAACGGTGATCTCAATCATGTAAGGCAGCTCATGAGATCTAAACATGAAGCACATGGTGGAGAAGACAACCATCTAGCTACTGTTATGGACCCATAGTCCAAGGTAGACTACTCACTCATCGCTCCAGAGGCAAGCATGGCGATGAAGAAGACCTCCGGTGGCGATTCCCCTCTCCGGCAGGGTGCCGGCAAGAGCTTCTGGACCCTCCCGATCTTCAGGTCGATGGCAGCGGCGGATCGCGATGTGTTCTGGAAAAGTGATCGGTTATTTAGGTTTTTCCCGTCGGGGGGTCTTTATAGGCGAAGGGGCATCGTCAGGAGTGGACCGAGGCGATCTCACACATAGGGGGCGCGGCCAGGGCCTGGGCCGCGCTGCCCTGTTGTGTGGGGCCCTCGTGGCCCCACTCCATCTCCTCTTCGGTTCTCTGGAAGCTCCGGTGAAATTATGGGCAAAATAAGGGTTCTGGAACTTGTTTCGTCCAATTCCGGGAATATTTCCTGTGTAGCATTTCTGAAACACAAAAATAGCAGAAAACAGGGAACTGGCACTGCGGCATCTTGTCAATTGGTTAGTTCCAGAAATCTCATAAAAACACCACGAAGTGTAACGAAACACAAGGCAAATGGTGTAAAAACAAGCATGGAGCATCAAAAATTATAGATACGTTTGAGATGTATCAGCATCCCCAAGCTTAACTCTGCTCGTCCTCGAGTAGGTAAGTGATAACAAAACAATAATTTTTGAGGTGACATGCACCTACACAATCTTGATCGTATATGTAAGCGTTGTGCGCTGGCATCAAAAGAACTTAAAACATGGGCATGAAAGAAATAATCTTGATAGAAGAAACTTAGCAACCATGTTATAACATGAAAATGAACACAAAAAAAAGATCATGAAAATGCAACAATGAAAGTCAAACGTGTGTTCAAATCATAAGGAAAAACATACAAATGGTTTTCATCTTGTCCTTCATGGAGAGCAAAACATAAATGCATAGGACACCTTCAAGTTTAAAAGGGCGACTAGATACAAATAATTTTAGAACAAGTGAAACCAACAATATGAATCAATCAATGAAAACTTTGGAACAATGCACATTATACTCAAAATGACAACTATGCTCTCTTAATGGTGCATAAAGGTAGAAGGTGGTGACTCAACATAAAAGTAAACGAAAGGCCCTTCGCAGAGGGAAGCAGTGATTGCAAGTTTTATAAACCTTCAAAAATTATGGTACTTACCGGCTTTGACCTCTCATTGCCCCCATCATAAGCATCTTGAATGGTTAAAGTTAATGCAAATACACTTATGATGCATATGCTTGACAAATCATAAGTTGAAAACCTTGTGTCCCGTGAATACGAGTACCCAACCTCATGCTACTTTACTTAGAGTCCCAAGCAAGCTCTTATCATTGTAAGTATACACGTATCATCGAGAACCGCCAACGGGGTACCTCCGTGCCCGATGACATGGGAACAAGCCCACATCAAATGACAGGACAAGCAGACAATGAACACTCGACATATCTTTTATTTAACCATTTGTATAGCTTTTTATTGTGAGATGCGTCGTCGAATGTCCACTATGGGCATGCTGCAAATTTCCACCATGAATTATGCATGGCTTAGATTGGCGGCCCGGGCATTTCTCTAACACATATACAAACTCCATGATCCCGCATATTCCCAATTCATTTCCACACCGCGAGTATCCATAAACAAAAGATCACGATATCAACTCAAATAAGAAGTGCAATGTTGAAAGCTTGCCCCATGACGCATGGCTGGGCTAATTCCCAACTTACAACTTGCAAGCATAACAACTCAACATAAGAGACCACAATGTCAAATTTTTAAGAACGAGAAAAATAAAGTGTGCCATCCGGTTCGTGAGAGCTTTACTGACCAATTTTCGCATAACACTGGTAAGAGTTTAATTTGAAGAGTAGATAAAGCAAGTCAAATGTACTTTGGAAATAGCAAATTGCTAATAGGTATGTATGGTGGACACTTTGGTAAACTGGGTTTTTAGGAGTTGGATGCACGAGTAGAGCTCATACTCGGTACAAAATGAGGGCTAGCAAAAGACTGGGAGTGACCAACTAAGAGAGCAATAATGGCCATAATTATGCAAAGCGACAAAAGCGACATTAAAAGAAGCATGAGATGGCATCAAAAGTCAAAACTAAATGATCATAGAGGCTATTGGCGACTTTGTATAAGTCTAACATGTGTGAGCATGCGCCAAGTCAACCCAAATAAAGCATCAAGGAGAAAACCAAAATAATGCTTCCAATAATTAAAACAACGCATGATTTTTTCAAAGGCTCATTAAGCAATCTCAGTTGTTTGAGACAAGTCATGCTACAGCAAAACCACTAAGCATACTATCAAAAAAGACATCAAGCATGACATGCAAAAGCCTAGGCCGCAGTCTACACAAGCTCCTTCTTGTACCACTTTTTTTGGCATAAAGCTTTTTCTCTTTTCCAACACCATTCAAAACTTTTTATACAACACCTCTTTTGATGAAACCAATATAGACCAGAGGTAAAAATATACCTTGATGTAAAGATATAACAAGATCTGAATGCAAATCAAGGCGAAAATCGAAGCTAAACCTAGTTCTAGAAAAAGAAGAAACACTCGTTGAGATGATAAGAGTGAAAAAACTGAGTGTTCTTGGCAAATGAAAAGCAAGGCAACGTCTCCAAAAGAAATTTGTTGGGTCCAACCATTTATTGCAGCAAACAAAACTAAACAGAAACTTAAAACTAAAAACAACTGACGCTCCAAGAAAAACGCATATGTATGAAGCAATAAAAATATAGTGCATTGAAAAGGTGACCTGATTTTTTCCGATGAAGAAGGGGTGCCTCGGGGGCATCCCCAAACTTGATGCTTGTACTTCTTGGATATTTATTGGGGTGATGCTGGGCATCCCCAAGCTTGAGCTTTTGTCCATTCTTCAACTCTCTCATCATTCTCCGATCCCTACACTTGAAACTTTCTTCATACAAAACTAACCAAATCTATTAGCAACATTAGTGTAAGCATAACATAGAATCAACCCTTTTTTGCTTCAGGTTTCAACTCAAAACCACCACATATAAAGTATACTACTGTAGGCAACTTCCCCAAAAGTTCCATGATCAAAAGAACTCAAAAGAAAGCGATAAAGCGGCAAACACAATATTGGCAGAAATATGTCAAAACAGAACAGCTGACAAGGTCGAATTTTAGAGGTTTTATGTTGCTCACATCAAAAAAAGTTTCAAATAATGACAGTTTGGATATAACCTGGGGCATATGCACAAGAAATCGTAGGTCTAAAAGATATACAGATAATTTTCACGAATTTGTACGGTGCAGCACCGAAAACTGTTTCAGGACAGGCAACATCCTCAAATCTTACCTCGCTCAAATTAGAGGCTTCTCTTGGCAAAAAAACGAAATAAAAATGATAAGGAGAGGTCATTACAGTAGTAATAACTTCCAAGACTCAATAAAAGAAAAAGAACTGAATGTAAAACATTGGGTTATCTCCCAGAGTGCTTTTCTTTAACGCCTTTGAGCTAGGCGCAGAAAGTGCGAATCAAGTATTATCAAGTGAGGCATTAAGATCCATTGAAGAGGTCTTCTCAATAAGGCATTGTATTTCAATTCCACGTAAGTTTTTGAAGACCCTTTGTGATCACGCTTTGGTTCACTCAAATCACTAAAAATTTTTTGGGACAGATCCAATCAAAATTATTTTCAAAAGCTTCATACAATCCCAAGAGTTTGCTAGGTATAGGTATCTCGGTTCCCTCATTGTTTGTACTAACAACCTTTATAGGTGAACCAAGCTTATTAAAGCGCTTAAGAACTTCCTAACTTCAATGGTACATCCTCTAAATTCTAAGCGCAAAGTTTCCAAGATAAAATCTTTCTTTTCGGGATCCTCAATTTCAATGAAGCTTAAGAAACATGTGTTGCATAAAAGGATTAAGGCTAGCAAACCTAGCTTCCAACATGTGAATTAAATAAGCAGAAGCAACTTCAATACTAGGAGCAAGCTCAGCCAAAGATTTTTCCTAACTTCTTTGATGCTTACTAATATGATTAAAGAACTCCTCAATGTTATCTTTCCCAATAATTGAACCACTACCTACTGAGAGGTCCTCAGAACGTACTTAGGGAACAACATAATGAACTAAAGTAAAGAATAAACAACTATCAAGGATACTAAATTTTTTTTGGTTTTTGATAAAACGATGCAAGTAAAAATAAAGTAAAGCAAAACTAAACAAGTAAAGGATGTGCGTGCGAAAAACTCCCATCGCAGAAGTCTTCTTCTTCCTCCCGGCAACGGCGCCAGAAAAGAGCTTGATGCGGTACGGTGTTGATAGTTTTTCACCGTCCGAGTGTGGAACCCCCAAGAGGGAAGGTATGCTGAATATAGCAGCAAGGTTTTCCCTCAGTAAAGAAACCAAGGTTTTATCGATCCGAAGGGGAAGAAGCAATATGACTGAAGGTGATGCCCGCTAGCTGGCGTGATGCTCTAACAAGGGCGCATTAACGATAACTTGTTAGCGCGTCTTCAACAAGTGACAACGTGGAACCTGCACACAACACAACCAAATCACTTTGTTCCCAACTTACGATGAGGTGTCATCTCACCGGTTTTTGCTTGAAACAAAGGAATGAGTGTATCGAGTGGAAAATAATAATAATAATATGCGAATAAAGTAAACAGTGCGAGTAAAGTAAACAGGTGATAGCAATATGATGGAAATAGGACCGGGGTCCACAGTTCACTAGTGGTATTCTCCATAAGATAAAATAATACATGCTGGGTAACAAATTACAGTTGGGCAATTGATAGAATAAGACAACGTGCATATGATGAGAGGATCACTATGAGATTTACTCAGGGCATTACAACAAGATACATAAGACCGCCATCCAACTGCATCTATGACTAATAATCCACTTGTGGCGAATCAATCGAGAACCTTCCACAAGTATTAAGTTGCGAACAACAGATAATTGCATTAAGCAAAGTGTGTAATGTAAACAAAGCATATGCCCTCGAGCATATGAATGTTGTTTTCCCCCTAGTAGCAACAGCACATCTACAACCTTAGAGGTTTCTGTCACTCCCCCAGATTAAATAGAGGCATGAACCCACTATCGAGCATAAATACCCCCTCTTGGAGTCACTAGCAGCTACTTGGCCAAGATGGCTACTAACAACGGAGAGCATGCAAGATCATAAACAACATAGAGATAACATAAATAATATTCAGTACATCAACTCAAGCATAACACCAATATTATCGGATCCCAACAAACACAACATGTAGAATTACATAACGTGATCTCAATCATGTAAGGCAGCTCATTGCGATCTAAACATGAAGCACATGGTTGGAGAAGACAACCATCTAGCTACTGCTATGAGACCCATAGTCCAAGGTAGACCTACTCACTCATCGCTCCGTAGGCAAGCATGGCGATGAAGAAGACCTCGGTGGCAAATTCCCTCTCTGGCAGGGTGCGGGAAGAGCTTCTGACCCTCCGATCGTTCGGGTCAACGGACAGGTGGCAGATCTCGATGTGTTTCTGGAAAGTTGATCGGGTATTTAAGGTTTTTCTCCCGTCGGGAAGGTCTTTATAGCGAAGGGGCATCGTCAGGAGTGGACCAAGGCGATCTCTACCATATTGGGGGGGCGCGGCCAGGGCCCTGGGCCGCGCGCCCGGTTTGTGGTGGGGCCCTCGTGGCCCCACGCCGTCTCTCTTCGGTTCTCTGGAAAGCTCCGGTGAAATTCTGGGCAAAATAAGGGTTCTGGAACTTGTTTCGTCCAATTCCGAGAATATTTCCTCTGTAGCATTTCTAAAACACAAAAACAGCAGAAAACAGGGAACTGGCACTGTGGCATCTTGTCAATAGGTTAGTTCCAGAAATCGCATAAAAACGCCACAAAGTGTAACGAAACATAAGGCAAATGGTATAAAAACAAGCATGGAGCATCAAAAATTATAGATACGTTTGAGACGTATCAAGGGACAGCGTCAGAAGTGGACCAGGGCGGTCACACACGTATTGGGCGCGACCAGGGGCTAGGCTGCACCGCCCTGTTGTGTGGCCGGCCCGTGGCCCCTCTCCGTCTCCTCTTCGGACTTCTGGAAGCTTCGGTAAATTTCTGGATATTCGGCTTTTGTTCGTCCAATTCCGCGAATTTTCCTGTGTAACTTTCTGAAACACAAAAATAGCAGAAAACAGGGAACTAGTACTGTGGCATCTGTTAATAGGTTAGTTCCGGAAAATGCATAAAAACGCCACAAAGTGTAACGAAACCTAAGCAAATGGTGTAAAAACAAGCATGGAGCATCAAAAATTATAGATACGTTTGAGACGTATCAGCATCCCCAAGCTTAACTCCTGCTCGTCCTCGAGTAGGTAAGTGATAACAAAAGTAATAATTTTGAGGTGACATGCACCTACACAATCTAGATTATCTATGTAAACAATTGAGTGCTAGGATCAAAAGAACTTAAAACATGGGCATGAAAGATATAATCTTGATAGAAAAACTTAGCAACCATGTTAACATGAAAAAGAACACAAACAAAAGATCATGAAATGAAACAATGAAAGTCAAACGTGTGTTCAAATCATATGGAAAAACATAACAAATGGTTTTCAGCTTGTCCTTCATGAGAGAGCAAAACATAAATGCATAGGACACCTTCAAATTTAAGAGGGCGACTAGATACAAGTAATTTAAGAACAAGTGAAACCAAAATGAATCAATCAATGAAAACTTTGGGACAATGCACATTATACTCATAATGACAACTATGCTCTCTTATATGGTGCATAAAGATAGAAGGTGGTGACTCAACATAAAAGTAAAAGAAAGGCCCTTCGCAGAGGGAAGCAGTGATTGCAAGTTTATAAACCTTCAAAAATTATGGTACTACTAGCTTTGAGCTCTCATTGCCCCCATCATAGGCATCTTGAATGGTTAAAGTTAATGCGAATACACTTATGATGCATATGCTTGACAAATCATAATTTGAAAACCTCGTGTCCCGTGAACTACGAATACCCAAACCTCATGCTACTCGACTTAGAGTCCCAAGCAAGCTCTTGTCATTGTAAGTATACATGTATCATCGAGAACCGCCACCGGGGTACCTCCGTGCCCGATGACATGGAACAAGTCCACATCAAAATGATAGGACAAACAGACAATGAACACCTCGGCATCGCTTTTATTTACCATTGGTATAGCTTTTTATTTTGAGATGCGTCGTCGAATATTCACTATGGGCATGCTATAAATTTCCACTATGAATTATGCATGGCTTAGATTGGCGGCCCATGTGTTTCTCTAACACGTATACAAACTCCATGATCCCGCAAGATTCCCAATTTATTTCACATCACGAGTATCCATAAACAAAAGATCGCGATATCAACTCAAATAAGAAGTGCAATGTTGAAAGCTTGCCCCATGACGGCATGGCTGGGCTAATTTCCAACTTACAACTTGCAAGCATAACAACTCAACTTAAGAGAGCCACAATGTCAAATTTTTAAGAACGAGAAAAATAAAGTGTGCCATCAGGTTCGTGAGAGCTTTACTGACCAATTTTCGCATAACACCAAAAAGAGTTTAATTTGAAGGATAGATAAAAGCAAGTCAAATGTACTTTGGAATAGCAAATTGCTAATAGGTATGTATGGTGGACACATTGGAACAACTTGGTTTTTAGGAGTTGGATGCACGAGTAGAGCTCATACTCAGTACAAAATGAGGGCTAGCAAAAAACTGGGAGCGACCAACTAAGAGAGCAATAACGGCCATAATCATGCAAAGCGACAAGCAACATTCAAAGAAGCATAAGATGGCATCAAAATTCAAAACTAAATGATCATAGAGGCTTAGGCGACTTTGTATGAGTCAAACATGTGTGAGCATGCGCCAAGTCAACCCAAATAAAGCATCAAGGAGAAAACCAAATTAATGCTTCCAAATAATAAAAACAATACATAATTTTTCAAAGGCTCATTAAGCAATCTCAGTCATTTGAGACAAGTCATGCTACAGCAAAAATCACTAAGCATACTATCAAAACGACATCAAGAATGACATGCAAAAGCCTAGGCCACAGTCTAAACAAGCTCCTTTTTGTACCACTTTTTTTGCATGAAATTTTTTCTCTTTTCCAACACCATTCGAACCTTTTGAAACAACTCTTTTGATGAAAACCAACATGGACCAGAGGTCAAAATATACCTTGATATAAAGATATAACAAGATCTGAACACAAATCAAGGCGAAAAACGAAAGCTAAACGCAGTAGCAGAAAAAGAGAACACTCGTTGAACGATAAGAGTGAAAACGGAGTGTTCTGGCAAATGAAAAGCGAGGAAACTTCTCCAAAAGAAATTTGTTGGGGTCCAACCATTTATTGCAGCAAACAAAACTAATTAAAACTGAAAACTAAAGACAAGACGCTCCAAGAAAAACGCATAGTGCATGAAGCAATAAAAATATAGTGTGTTGAAAGGTGACCTGATTTTGGCCGATGAAGAAGGGGTGCCTCGGGGCATCCCCAAGCTTTGACGCGTGTACCTCTTGGATATTTCTTGGGTGCATGGGCATCCCCAAGCTTGAGCTTTTGTCCATTCTTCAACTCATCTCATCATTCTCCAATCCCTACACTTGAAAACTTCCTTCATACAAAACTAAACACAATTCTATTAGCAACATTAGTGTAAGCATAATAATGAATCAAACCCTTTTGCTTCAGATTTCAACTCAAAACCACCACATATAAAGCATATACTACTGTAGAAACTTCCCACAAGTTCCGTGATCAAAAGAACTCAAAAAAGCGATCGAGAGGCAAACACAAATAGTGGCAGAAATCTGTCAAAACAGAACAGCTGACAAAGGTCGATTTTTTCGAGGGTTTTCTGTTGCTCAAATCAAAAGTGTATAACTAATGAAGTTTGGATATAACCTGGGGCATATGCACAAGAAATGGCAGGTCAAAAAGATTTTAAGAATTGTCACGAATTTTTATGGTGCAGCACAAATCTGTTTCAGGACAGCAACATCCCAAATCTTACCTCACTCAAATTAGAGGTTTCTCTTGGCACAACAACGAAATAAAATGATAAGGAGCGGTTATTACAGTATTAATAACTTCCAAGACTCAAATAAAAGAAAAGAACTGAAAGTAAACAATGGGTTATCTCCCAAGAGTGCTTTCTTTAACGCCTTTGAGCTAGGCGCAGAAAGTGCAAATCAAGTAATATCAATGATGAAGCATCAAGTTCATAATTTGCTCTAAGAATAGAGTCAAAAAGTAATTTCGTTCCTTTTCTTAGGAAAGTGTTTCATACCTTTTTTGAGTGGGAATTGATATTTGATGGTGCCTTCCCTCATATCAATGATGGCACCTACAGTTCGAAGAAAAGGTCTTCCCAAAATAATAGGACATGAAGCATTGCATTCAACATCCATGACAAGAAATCAACGGGAACAAGGTTATTGTTAACCATAATAAGAACATCAGTTAACCCTTCCCAAAGGTTTCTTCTTAGCAACATCAGTAATAGGAACATCATAATAGCACTTTTCAAGCGGTGGTAAATCAAGCATATCATAAATTTTTCTAGGCATAATAGAAATACTAGCACCTAGATCACATAAAGCATGGCAAGCGAAACCATTAACATGCATATCAATGATGGGGTTCCCAACCATCTTCTAACTTCTTGGGAATAGAAGCTTTTTGCTTCAACTTTTCATCCCTAATTTTCATGAGAGCATTGGTAATATGCTTAGTAAAAGCAACATTTATAGGACTAGCATTAGGAGTCAAAGCAGCTTTTGCAAGAACAAAATAACTTCAGATATATTGGCAGCCATCACATCAAAATCATTAAAAGAAATAGAGCTATCATCTCCTACACTCCGAAAAATTCAGCACTCTTTTGAGAAAAAGTTTTAGCAGTTTTAGGCTTTTTAACACAAGGAGTGGGAGTTTCTCTACACCAATCAAAGTAAAGGATTGCTAGCATTTGGAAAAACATCATTAGAGGTAGTAATGGTACATACCTTCATATTTCTAGCCATCTCATCTTCCTCCCACCTGGCATGCAATTCTGCTAGCATCCTAACATTTTCATCAATTCTAACTTGATAGCGTTAGCAGTGGCAAAGTATTGTTCTCTTTCACCTCATTAGGCAACACTTTTATTTCAGAAGTTCAACAATCATGCAAGGCTATCACTTTAAGCAAGAATATCAATTTTGCCTAACCTTTCCTCAATAGACGTATTAAAAGCTTTGCTTACCGATAAAGTCCTTGAGCAGGACTTCAAGCGCAGAGGGCGCAGCCCTAGTGTTGTTGGAGGAATTACAAAAGTTACCAT
>QXEO01001286.1:0-206526 GCA_007115705.1 Dactylis glomerata | reverse complement strand
GCCTTTTGGGATTTGAGGGGGAAGACTAGATCTCCACTTCCCCAAGGCGATTTGATTTCCCCCCTCTCTTTGTTGAGGGGCTTGTTACTTGTGTGATTCATCGGATTTATAGCCGGAAGAAGCCGTCCCCCAAGCTTGACTTTGTGTGTAAGAGCTTGGTGGGCCTATTGGGAGCCTCCAATTGAGTTGTGGAGCTTGCCCCAATACTTTGTGTAAAGGTGTCGTGCCGCCTTCAAGGGCATCGCTTAGTGGAGCGTGAACTCGCCTTTGTGGCTTGTTCACCGGAGAATAGGGTGAGCCTTTGTGCGTTGGTGGCCTTTGTGGCACCACACCTCTCCAACGTAGACGTACTTCCCGTAACAAGGAAGGAACTACGGGAATACATCCTCGTGTCTTCGTGTCTCCATTGCGGTGACCTCTATCCTTTACTTGTGCCTTTACTTATATTGTTATTGCTAGCTTGCTTGTCACGCTAGGTAAATTCACTTAGTATCACATCTAGAGAATTTACCTTCTTGTCTAGCCCTAACTTGAAAAGAATTAAAATTATTGGGTTGCTCCTATTCACCCCCCCCTCTAGTCGCTCATACGATCCTTTCAATTGGTATCAGAGCGTGGTCTCTTATTCGGGCTTAACCGCCTAAGAGTTTGAGCAACTATGGATGGGGATAAGGGTAATGAACTCCTCCCGAAGATACTCCCTCCATCTACCTCTTCCTCTTCAATCTCTCGTGAGGAGCATTTGGCGTCCTTGGACACAATGCAAACCACTATGAGATTGGAGATGAAGGCTATGTTTGAGGAATATTTTGGAAGAAAACCTTCCGGGCCCACCGACCCAAACACCACTCCTAGTGTGGAACTCTCCTTGGCTAAGGTGAAGCCACCTAACAATGGCTCCACCTCCGCCGAGAATAAAGGTGACCTTCCTAAGGAAGATGATGGTCCGGCAAAGGGTGCTAACATTCCACCCCCTAACACTTACTCACCTCCGCCGGTCCATTATCCTATGCCACACATTAACAACATGGGTTCCCCTCCTAAGCTTGATTCTCGCAATTTTATTAAATGGCAAGGACTAATGAAATCTCATATTTCTAGCTCTTCTACTCATTTGTGGAGGGTCATACAAAATGGCTTTGCACCTCATGATCCTCTCAACTTGTCCGGAAGGGAAGAAGTTGACGAGCAACTCAATGCCACCGCCAAGCATCTCCTTCAACAAGCCGTACCGGATACTCATGCGGTACACATCAACAACTTGAACACCGCCAAGGAAGTATGGGACTATCTCACTATGCTCTTCATTGGGAATGAAAGTATTCGGTCCTCCAAGTTTGATGAGCTCAAAAGTGAAGAAAGGGATTTCATTATGCGTGATAATGAGACTCCCGATGAGATGTATCAAAGGATCTTGGCTCTTGCAACGGCCTTGACCGGGTTTGGGTGCAAAGACAATGGTGATGACTATATCAAGCGTATGTTCATCACCTCCATCAACCCAAGAGAACCCATGCTATCCGAGATAATTCGTTCAAGACCGGATTTTGGGAGTATGACCTCAAATGAAGTTCTTTGTGAGTTCACCGCCTTGTCTATCTTGAAGAAGAACGCGGAAGAAACTAGAGCCCGTGTTCTTGCCGGACAAGGAGTTCACAATCTTGCTCTCAAGGCCAAGGTGGTGTCCAAGCAAGGAGAAGGAGTAGAGGAAATATATGAAGAAGAGTGTTGGTCTCCGGAAGATCTCAAGTTTGCACTCCATGAACACTTGGCTCTCAATGCAAATGCCTTTTGGGATGCCAACAAGCACAAGATGAAGGGATCCAAGTTCAAATCCTTTCCAAGAAAAGGTGGTGACTCTAAAGTGAGGCATTGCTATAATTGTGGAGGAATCAAGCACTTCATCGCCAAATGTCCTTATGAGAACAAGGAGGACAATGAGGGCCGGCTCGTCCCCAAGCGCCGGTCATCAAAGTTCTACCCATCCAAGAAGCATGGGAACAAGGACAATAAGAAGAAAGGAGAAAGGGTATTGGTGGTTCGTGAGGAGTATGACTCCGAGTCCGATGATGATGACTCCGTTGATGAAGAGAATGGAGAAGTGGCCGCCATTGCCATTGTCTCCACACCACCTACATCCCTCTTCAACTCACAAAATGAGAACGCCATCATCACCACTCACAAGTGTCTTATGGCTAAGGCCTCGGAGGTAACCTCATCACCTACTCCTTCATCATCACATTCCAATACTACCTCTTTGGATGATGTGAGTAGTCTTAAGATTAAGAAAGAACTAGTTTCTTGTGATGATTTTCTTGCTAACATGAAGGGGCCAACCAAGATATATGTTGAGACACTAATGTGTGAACTTGGTGATGCCCATGACACCATCAAGGAGAAGGAGGAGTTGGAAAGATTAGCCGCCGATGATATTGGCTCTCTATCAATTGAGCTCGAAGAAGAGCAAAACTTGAGAGTCTCTTTAGAGGAGAAATTGTTGGGACTAGAAGAGTCTCATAATCTAATCTTGTCAAAACTCACTAAAGAACGTGACCATGCTCTCGCTATGGTCAAGTTGCTTAAAAAGGAGAGAGTTGAATTTGACGTTGGTCATAATGATCTTCGTGAGAAGTTTGAGAAGCTTGAAGAAGCTCACAAGGCTTTGGAGGGCAAATTCTCTCATCTCACCAAGATTCGTGAACAACTTCAAATTCAACTAACTATTGAACAATCTAAAGTCCCCCCAATGCAAGTTATTGAAGTTCCTTGTTCTTCTAACTCTATTTGTGATCATAGTGATATCATTGAGGAGAACAATAGGTTGAAGGCCGATCTTGCTAAGGGCTTTGCCACTTGCATTCAAGGAGAGAAGAATCTCAATGATCTGTTGAACAATCAAAGATTGTACAAGGGAAAGGAGGGCCTCGGTTTTGTTGCCGAGTCCTCAAAGAAAGGGGATCTTTGTTTGGTGGCCGAGTCCTCAAAGAAGAAGAAGAACAAGAAGAATAAGAAGAAGACAAAGCCTGCTGCTGCTCCTACTCCTCATGTTCCCTTTGATATTTGTTACACCGAGGAGGAATGGGAGGAGCTAAATGGAAAGAAGAAAATCGAGGAGACCGGAGTCTCCGGGTCAAAGGCTCCGGAGTCTCCGGTTAGTTCATCTACCCCGGAGTCTCCGCCCCCAAAGACCGGAGTCTCCGGCCCTTCTCATAATAATTTTGCAGGAAAATATAATCCTCATTATATTCTTCTTAGGGACTATTATGGTGATGTCTATGCTAAATATGTTGGTCCCTATAATGGTTTCATTGAATATGCTATTTGGGTACCTAAGATTCTTGTGACTAACAAAAGAGGACCCATTCAAAGATGGGGACCTAAAACCAAGAATTAATCTCTTGTAGGACATTGCTTCCGGAGGAGTAAAATGGATTATTGATAGTGGTGCCACAAGCCACATGACCGGAAGCAAAAATATTGTGGAAGATCTAAAGCCCAATACTTCAAATGTCACGGTCTCATATGGTGATAATTCATCCTCTAAGGTACTTGGTTTTGGTAAGGTGGTGATCACTCCGGACGTGTCCCTAGTGAATGTCATGCTTGTCGAAACCATTGGTTATAATCTACTTTCCGTTCATCAACTTGCTACTATGGGCTATGCCACATATTTTGATGTTGATATTGTGGTCGTCATGTGGAGTAAGTCTCTCAAGGTTGCCTTTGTTGGGTATGTCGAAAATGGCTTGTATGTGGTGGACTTCTCGGAGAAACCCACTACGGCCGCGATATGCCTAATTGCTAAGGCCGACGTGGGATGGCTTTGGCATCGCCGGTTAGCCCACGTCAATATGAGAGCTTTGCAAAATCTCTACACCAACGGCCACATACTCAGACTAAAGGATGTTTCTTTTGCCAAAGATCGTGTTTGTAGGGCATGTATTGAAGGAAAGATGCATGAAACAAGTCATCCGAGCAAGACTATTATCTCTTCCAAGAGGTGCTTGGAGCTCCTTCACATGGATCTCTTTGGACCTCCCACGTATGCAAGTCTTGGTGGCAAGAAATATTGCTTGGTAATTGTCGATGACTATTCAAGATACACTTGGGTTTATTTCTTTGAATTCAAGAGTGAGACCCAACAAACCGTCAAAGACTTTGCCACCGAAGTTGAGCGTCAATTCAATACCACCATATTGACTATAAGAAGTGACAATGGCACCGAGTTCAAGAACTACTCCCTAAATGAGTTTCTTAGTGATGCGGGTATCAAACATCAATATTCCGCTGCATATACCCCGCAACAAAATGGAGTTGCCGAGAGGAAGAACCGTACTCTCATGGATGCGGCAAGAACTATGTTGGCGGAGTTCAAGTCTCCATACAACTTTTGGGCCGAAGCTATCAATACCGCATGCCATGCCACCAACCGGCTTTATCTCCGCAAGAACTTGAACAAGACTCCATATGAAATTCTTACCGGGCAAAAGCCCAACATCATGTACTTCCGGGTATTTGGTTGTAAGTGTTTCTATCTCAAGAAAGGTGTTCGTTTGTCAAAATTTGATTCTAAAGCATTAGAGGGTATCTTTGTTGGTTACTCCACGGACTCACATTCCTATAGGATCTATAGCAAGTCCACCGGGCATGTTATAGAGACTTGTAATGTGAGGTTCGATGAGGATAATGGTTCCTTTGTAGGACAAAGTTGTGTTCGTGATGTAGGTGACAAAATTCCTCCCCAAGCCATAAGAAGAATGGGTGTCAGATTCTTCCGGCCCATTGAGGGACACCTTTTGGCCGAAGGAGAAGGACAATGCTCTACACATGTGGAGCCTTCACCTGCTGAACACACACAGGACATTGACCAAAGACAAGCTGCACACCCTCAACCTCAAGATCATCCCACCGAGCAATCTTGCCCGGAGTCTCCGGCCCCTGTGGTCCGGACTCTCCGGCCTATACCGGAGTCTTCGGGTATGGATACCGGAGTCTCCGGGGGTGATCAAGCCTTTGATGAAGATCCTTCGGAATTCCGTGGCTATGGGCCACTTGATGATCAAGGCAATCCACTTGATGGTCAAGGCGAGGACCAGAATAGTGATCATGAAGATGATCAAGTAGTCTCTCAAGAATCTCCTCTTGAGGCTCGCACTCGCCGTGAGAAGAAGCTTGAGTCCATTCTACGACGAAGAAGCATATCCTTGGAAAATGTGGTTGGGAGTGTTCGTAAAGGTGTCTCCACTAGGAGGCAACTTTCTAACTTTTGCTCTCATCATGCTTTTGTCTCTTGTGTAGAACCCAAGAAAGTTTATGAGGCGCTTGAGGATCCGGATTGGCTTGATGCCATGCATGATGAACTCAACAACTTCGAGCGCAACAGTGTGTGGACTCTAGTAGAAAGGCCTAAAGATTGCCGTAATGTCATTGGGACCAAGTGGATCTTCAAGAACAAGCAAGATGCAAATGGCATAGTCATTCGTAATAAGGCCAGATTGGTGGCTCAAGGTTTCTCCCAAGTTGAGGGTATTGACTTTGGTGAAACTTTCGCTCCCGTTGCCCGTCTTGAATCCATTCGCATCTTACTTGCATATGCATCGCATCATAACTTTAAACTTCAACAAATGGATGTTAAAAGTGCATTTCTCAACGGTCCCTTAAATGAATTGGTTTTTGTGAAGCAACCCCCGGGCTTCGAAAACCCTAAGTTTCCTAACCACGTTTACAAACTTGATAAGGCACTCTATGGCCTCAAACAAGCCCCACGTGCGTGGTATGAGCACCTTAAAGAGTTGTTGGTTGATCGTGGTTTTGAAATTGGGGTGATCGATCCCACTCTTTTTACTAAGAAGGTCAATGGGGAGCTTTTCATTTGCCAAATATATGTTGATGATATTATATTTGGTTCTACTAACAAAGCTTTCAATAATGAGTTTGCCAAGCTCATGACCGACAAGTTTGAGATGTCTATGATGGGGGAGTTGGAATTCTTCCTTGGATTTGAAGTTAAACAATTGAAGGGAGGGACGTTTGTGAACCAAGCCAAATATACCCAAGACATGCTCAAGAGGTTCGAGATGATAGGAGTCAAAGGTGCAAAGACTCCCATGCCAACAAAGGTTAATCTTGATCTCGATCCTAATGGTAAAGAAGTGGATCAAAAACTCTATAGATCTATGATTGGTTCCTTGCTTTACCTTTGTGCATCTAGACCGGACATTATGTTAAGTGTGGGAGTTTGTGCATGTTTTCAAGCCGCACCAAAGGAAAGCCACTTAGTGGCGGTCAAGAGAATCTTTCGATATTTGGTGAATACACCTAACTTTGGTCTTTGGTATCCAAAAGGAGCAAGTTTTGATCTTATAGGTTACTCGGATTCGGATTGGGCGGGAGACAAAGTGGAACGGAAATCAACCTCCGGGGCTTGCCAATTTCTTGGTAGGTCTTTGGTGTGTTGGTCATCTAAGAAACAAAATTGTGTGTCTCTCTCTACCACCGAAGCCGAATATGTAGCCGCGGCTAGTTGTTGTGCACAACTCTTATGGATGAGGCAAACTTTGAAGGATTACGGTGTCATTTTTGACAAAGTGCCTCTTTTGTGTGATAATGAAAGTGCAATCAAGATCGCTCACAACCCGGTGCAACACAATAAGACGAAGCATATTGAGATTCGTCATCATTTCATTCGGGATCATGTCAACCGAGGAGAAATTGATCTATCTTATGTTGGCACTCATGAGCAACTTGCCGATATATTCACAAAGCCTCTTGATGAAGCAAGATTCCGGGAATTGAGGCATGAACTAAATATCATTGATTCAAGCAATGTGGCTTGAGCTAGGTGCATTTACTCCCATACTCTAACGTGTGTGTTGTTCTAGATGTGGGCATGGTTATAGGGGGAGTGCGGTCCTAATTGATTGGGCTATCCCTCCCCCCATAATGCCGATAGTAAGCGTATTGTTCGATCTTGTCAGTGGTGACACTTTTGAGCTTAATCGATGAGTCTAGGTTTTGGGCCCAAGATATATCTTCGCGGTGCCATACCTTTGTACTCATACATGGTGGCCCTTTGGTCACCAACCTCCCTAGTGGAGGAGTTTCCCATTTGACCTTATTGCCTTATTTTTATGGGAAGATGCTCATGTTTGGTCTTATTTGATTTTGTTTGCATGTTTGCAAGCATGAGCATGTTGTACCACACAGTGACAATGTGTCCATCCCAAGCCCATATCATCCTAAAACAAATCTAATCTCTAAATGACATGTCCTTCACACCATAAATATTGATCTGGTCGAGGGGGGCCGGAGACTCCGGTGGGCCGGAGACTCCGGGGTAAGTACCGGAGACTCCGGCCCGGGCAGTTTCAAAAATCACTTAGGGCACGGGGTGGGGAAGAACGGTTCATTCTTTCCCACTCGCCCCCGTGCCCTACACTCGCCCCCTGCCGCCCCCTCTTCGAAGATCGCTGCCCGGAGCTCTCCCAAGCCCCGGGATCCGCCGTGCCACCGGCCAATCTTTCCCTTGAGGTTGTGGGAACCTCCCCACCGACCGATTCGCGCCAATGAACTCCGGTAAATGTGCTCTTCATCTTCTCCATCTAGTTCCATCTAGATCTATGAGATGTGCATGTTTCCCATAGTTTGAATTGGTGTACTACATTCTAGTGGCTATCAATCATCTTCTTAGCAACTTTATTGTGGTTATTGCACTCGATTTGTTCTAAGTGGTCTCCTAGGCTCGGGCTCCTGCATCCGGCCGGAGACTCCGGCCCCTGTGGCCGGAGACTCCGGCCTGGACGCAAAGTCTCCGGTTTTGGCCGGAGACTCCGGCCCGAGTCCCCGGAGACTCCGGCTAGATCAGACCAAAGTGCACTCCTTCACAGCATAGTTGCTTATATTTGGATTCTAGGACATGTCACCTCAACCTTGCTATCTTCCTCACTCATTCACAGGTGCAGGTGGTTCTCGGAAGCCGGCAGCACATAGCAAGGACAAATTGGTTGTGAATCCCGCCACAGGGGAGCTTGCTCAGAGGTCAGTCATGGCTCAGCAAGCTAGAGATGCTAAGAGGCTCAAGACAAGGATGGCCGAAGAGGAACGAGCTGAGGCTGCTAAGAAAGTCAAGTTTGATAGTCTTGTGACTCTGGAAGGGCTATCAGCATCTGAGTTTGTTGAAATGAGGAAGAGGGATATGTACACTCTCGCACAGAACTCCCGTGACCGTTGCTTTTTCCGCAAAGAGCAAGAGCTGATCATGAAGGAATTCTATGCTTCCCTCAAGAAGTATCCGGTTTGCCCTCAGACGGTGATGGATTTCTCTCACTTTGCCAAGTACAGTGCATACTTCGGAGAGGCTGTGTGGATCACTCGCAAGCTTGGGCTCCATCCACTCATGAAGATTCAAGAGTCCTACAACATCACATTGGTCCAACAGTTCTTTGCTACCTTGGTGTTTGGAGATGGTGAGGAGATCCCCATGACTTGGATGACCGGAGAAGAGGTTTGTCACTCCAACTTCATGGACTTTGCTGCTCTCCTTGGGTATGAGTTCCGTGGTGCTACTACTCCTAGTGGCATGAGGATGCATGTTGATGGGGAGTACTATGAGAAGAAGAAGCTTGCTCCTCTCTACACCGGGGATGACAAGAAGATTGTCATTGGGGGCACTCTTGGGCTGTCCAAACGGTCCAACATCTTGCTCCGCATATTCCGGGCCTCCATTGCCCCTCAAGCCGGCAACTTTGATGCTATTCGCAAGGCCTTGGTGAATCTCTTGGCCTACTCTCATGAAGTCTATTGCCAAGGAGAGACCGCACATGTTGAGCCGCTTGATGTGATGGATTTCATTCACAAGGAAATCAATGATTGCATTCTCAGCAAGAAGACTCCTCTCTATGCCCCATTTATCATGAGGCTCATCCGTGCTCAAGGACTCAACCTTCCTCTTCTCGATGCAAACCTTGTGGATCACAAGGTTGTGAAGCTTCAACGCAAAGAACCCACCGGTCACTCCAAGGAACCTTTTGCTCCAATGAGAGGTGAAGATGATGATGCCTTTGCCGAGGGAGTATCCACTAGAAGGGGCCCAAGAATGAAGCATGCTAGCAATGCCGGCTCTAGCTCCAACAATGAGTTTGCTCAAGAGTACAAGAAGCTCAATTGGTTCCAAAGAAATGTGCTTTGCATGAATGTGGACATCCGTCACAAGCAATATGAGAGCTACATCTCTCAGAAGCACATCAATGACAATCAAGCTGTTCTTCACAAGGCATTTAGAAAGTCTCAACCGGGCTATGTGGAATCTCCTCCTTCCTCTTCTTCATCCGGTACTCACAGCTATGGCAAGTGGAGCAAGGGTCTGACTGACTGGCAGGCATTTGAGGAGGTCACCTCTGGCACCTCCAATGTGCGTCATGGCAAGAAGCCCATGGCTTCTGATGATATTGAAGAAGGAGATGAGGACTTCAATGCCGGTTCCGAGGACGAGCCCGAGGATGAAGACGACGAGTGATCTCATGGGCGTGTAGCATCGCTATTTTCCCTTTTTGGTGTCTCGATGCCAAAGGGGGAGAAGTAGCTCTACTAGGATGTCTTCATTGGGATTTGCATGGGGGATGGTTATTTGGATTTGCACTTCGTTTGCCTTGCTTTGGTCGAGACACAACTTCATGGACTTTCATGTTGTGTCTCATCTATCTTAGTGTTGAACCGTATTAAATGTGTGTGGTATGTTATGTGTGTGAGACTTTAAGTTCTTATGTTGCTTAGTAAGACTATTAAATGTGTGCTATATTGTTAGTCTTACTTATATGCTTATTGGTTAGTCCCATATATTATTTCTTGCAATTGGTATAATTGTGAAATATATAGGGGGAGTGATGATTCTTACTTGTGTGGCTCATGTTCAAATGCAAATGGTGTTGTGCACACAAGTAGGGGGAGCTTTTGCTATATATTTCATTTTATTGTGTTTATATCTTGCAAATCCTTATGTTGTCATCAAACACCAAAAAGGGGGAGATTGAAAGGGCATTTCCCTAATAAATGTATTTTGGTGTTTGTTAACAACATTTGGTGAATTAACCATTCTATTTAAGTTCTGCAGATTTTCTAGGTTAATTCAGAATCTCGCGGAGGTTCACCCAAAAAGGGAAGAAAAGATCGAAGCTCGTAGTCCAGTAGTGGAGTTAGGGCTTAGTGGTCTTATAGGGTGCTTCGCGAAGGTGGAATTGGTGGAGAGGGGATCCTCGAAGTACTGTTGTTGCTACTTCTAGGGCGGAGACTCCGGCCCTGGTGGCCGGAGACTCCGGCCTAGGAGTATCGCCCTAGCAATCCTCCTAGTTGGTCTAAGCAGAGACCTGCCCGGAGTTGGGCCGGAGACTTTTGTCTCTGGCCGGAGACTCCGGGTGGGGCGGAGACTCCGGTCCCAGTGGCCGGAGACTCCGGTCTCTCTGGCTGGGTTAGGGTTTGCTAAGGAGTTGGTCTATGCAGTGACCAGGCCGGAGTTGGGCCGGAGACTTCTGTCTCTGGCCGGAGACTCCGGCCCTGGAGTCACTTAGGGCGGAGACTCCGGCCCTCCTGGCCGGAGACTCCGGCCCTAGTCGACCAGCAACGGCTACATTTCGAGGAGGAGTATATAAAGCCTTCTTCTTCCCCAAGTGAAGGCTGCGGCTTCTACTCTCTCTCTCCTCCATTGTTCCAAAGCTTCAAAGCTCAAGTTCTCTCTCCCTAGCCAATAGAACTCAAAGCCCTTTTGGGATTTGAGGGAGAAGACCTAGATCTACACTTCCACCAAGGCGATTTGATTTCCCCCCTCTCTTTGTTGAGGGGCTTGTTACTTGTGTGATTCATCGGATTTCTAGCCGGAAGAAGCCGTCCCCCAAGCTTGACTTTGTGTGTAAGAGCTTGGTGGGCCTATTGGGAGCCTCCAATTGAGTTGTGGAGCTTGCCCCAATACTTTGTGTAAAGGTGTCGTGCCGCCTTCAAGGGCATCGCTTAGTGGAGCGTGAACTCGCCTTTGTGGCTTGTTCACCGGAGAATAGGGTGAGCCTTTGTGGCGTTGGTGGCCTTTGTGGCACCACACCTCTCCAACGTAGACGTACTTCCCGTAACAAGGAAGGAACTACGGGAATACATCCTCGTGTCTTCGTGTCTCCATTGTGGTGACCTCTATCCTTTACTTGTGCCTTTACTTATATTGTTATTGCTAGCTTGCTTGTCACGCTAGGTAAATTCACTTAGTATCACATCTAGAGAATTTACCTTCTTGTCTAGCCCTAACTTGAAAAGAATTAAAATTATTGGGTTGCTCCTATTCACCCCCCTCTAGTCGCTCATACGATCCTTTCAGGCGCGACCAGGGGCTGGGCCGCGCCCCCTCATGGTGAGGCTGGACCCTGGCCCCCCTCCGGCTCTCTTTCGGTCCTCGTCCTTTGTCCGGGAAAAATAGGAGTTTGGGAACTTGTTTTGTCCAATTCCGAGAATATTTCCTGTGTAGCTTTTCTGAAACACAAAAACAGCAGAAAACAGGAAACTGGCACTGTGGCATCTTGTTAGTAGGTTAGTTCCGGAAATCGCATAAAAATGCCACGAAGTGTAATGAAACACAAGGCAAACGGTGTAAAAACAAGCATGGAGCATCAAAAATTATAGATACGTTTGAGACGTATCAGCATCCCCAAGCTTAACTCCTGCTCGTCCTCGAGTAGGTAAGTGATAACAAAAGAATAATTTTTGAGGTGACATGCACCTACATAATCTTGATCATATATGTAAGCGTTGTGCGCTGGGATCAAAAGAACTTAAAACATGGGCATGAAAGATATAATCTTGATAGAAGAAACTTAGCAACCATGTTATAACATGAAAATGAACACAAACAAAAGATCATGAAAATGAAACAATAAAAGTCAAACGTGTGTTCAAATCATATGAAAAAATATACAAATGGTTTTCAGCTTGTCCTTCATGAGAGAGCAAAACATAAATGCATAGGACACCTTCAAGTTTAAGAGGGCGACTAGATACAAGTAATTTGAGAACAAGTGAAACCAACATCATGAATCAATCAATAATAAACTTTGGGACTATGCACATTATACTCAGAATGACAACTATGCTCTCTTAGACGGTGCATAAAGATAGAAGGTGGTGACTCAACATAAAAGTAAAAGAAAGGCCCTTCGCAGAGGGAAGCAGTGATTAAACATGTGCTAGAGATTTTCATTTGTAAAACAGAGAGACAAATTGGGTTTTGAGAGGTGGTTGTTTTCATGTCAACGACTGGCAATGGGGTCTTACTATCTTCCATAATAAACAAGTGAGAGTGGTTCCAAGTTCTTTGAAAATTTGGCACATTGGTGCTCTTTTATAAAGCTTTGGCACTCCTCCCCACCTTTTTTCCTTTCTCAAACCATGGCTAACCGATTCTATCGGGTGCCCACCAACATTCACATACCATGGAGGAGTGCCCTTTTTTCTTTTTAGAATTAGATTGCAATGTTCTGACTAGCTCTCATGCAAAATTAATGACGAGCAGATGAAGCTGCCTAGTTGAGGGGTACTTAATTTAATATAGAAGATAGCAATTCCGACCACTACGTCCCCATGAGCTAAAAAATAGTGGCACAAAATGAGAAGTAGTTGAAAGTTTTGAAAGGTAGCACATGAAAATTTACTTGGAATGGCTTACAAATACCATGCATAGGAATTTATAGTGGACACAATGGCAAACTTGGTTTTTAGGAGTTGGCTGCACGAGTAGAGCTCATACTCAGTACAAAATGAGGGCTAGCAAAAGACTGGGAGCGACCAACTAAGAGAGCAATAACGGCCATAATCATGCATAGCGACAAAGCAACATTAAAAGAAGCATAAGATGGCATCAAAAGTCAAAAACTAAATGATCATAGAGGCAATGGTGACTTTGTATGAGTCAAACATGTGTGAGCATGCGCCAAGTCAACCCAAATAAAGCATCAAGGAGAAAACCAAAATAATGCTTCCAAATAATTAAAACAACGCATGATTTTTTCAAAGGCTCATTAAGCAATCTTAGTCATTTGAGACAAGTCATGCTACAACAAAACCACTAAGAATACTATCAAAAAGACATCAAGCACGACATGCAAAAGCCTAGGCCGCAGTCTACACAAGCTACTTTTTGTACCACTTTCTTGCATAAAGCTTTTTCTCTTTTCCAACACCATTCAAACTTTTTTGAAACAACTCTTTTGATGAAAACCAATATGGACCAGAGGTCAAAATACACCTTAATACAAATATATAACAAGATCTGAATAAAAATCAAGGCGAAAAACAAAAGCTAAACGCAGTAGCAGAAAAAGAGAACACTTATTAAACGAAAAGAGTGTAAACTAGAGTGTTCTTAGCAATGGAAAACGGAGTAAGTCTCTCTCCAAAACAACATGATGTGATCCAAACATTTATTGCAGCAAACAATACAAAAGAAAACTGAAGGCAAAAAAACTGACGCTCCAAGAAAAACGTATAGTGCATGAAGCAATAAAAATATAGTGTCTTGAAAGGTGACCTGATTTTTGTCGATGAAGAAGGGGTGCCTCGGGGGCATCCCCAAGCTTTGATGCTTGTACCTCTTGGATATTTCATGGGGTGCGTGGGCATCTCCAAGCTTGAGCTTTTGTCCATTCTTCATCTCATCTCATCATTCTCCAATCCCTACACTTGAAAACTTCCTTCATACAAAACTCAACACAATTCTATTAGCAATATTAGTGTAAGCATAGTAATGAATCAACCCTTTTTGCTTAAGATTTCAACTCAAAACCACCACATATTAAAGCATCTACTACTGTAGCAACTTTCTCAAAAAGTTCCTAGATCAAAAGAACTCAAAAAGAAAGCGATCGAGAGGTAAACACAAATAATGGCAGAAATCTGTCAAAATAAAACAGCTGACAAAGGTCGAATTTTAAAAGGGTTTTCTGTTGCTCGAGTCAAAAAGTGTTTAACTAATGAAAGTTTGGATATAACCTGGGGCATATGTACAAGAAATCGCAGGTCTAAAAGATATTCTGAGAATTTTCACGAATTTTTACGGTGCAGCACCGAAATCTGTTTCAGGACAGCAACATCCCCAAATCTTACCTCACTCAAATTAGAGGTTCTCCTTGGCACAACAACAAAATAAAAAGGATAAGAAGCGGTTATTATAGTAGTAATAACTTCCAAGACTCAAATAAAAAAAAGTACTGAAAGTAAAATATTGGGTTATCTCCCAAGAGTGCTTTTCTTTAACGCATTTGAGCTAGGCGCAATAATTTGCAAAGATGCTTATGTAGGCGCCATAAAAGAGCTTAAGGCAAAGGCGGTATATAAGAACTTGAAGCAAGAGAGAGCATAAAAAAGCAAATATGAAACACATTTAAATCTAAACCACTTCCTATGAAAAATAATCTTGTAAAGAGACAAGTCTTGAAAGTACAAAGCAAAAAGCATAGGAAGGCAAAACAAGTATAGCTTCAAGAATTGCAACATAAAGGGGGGAAACTCAATATTGTTGAGATCCATCAAACCATATTTCCCTCTCTCATAATAACTTTCAGTAGCATCATGAATAGAACTAACAATATAACTATCACATAAAGCATCCCTATCATGAGCCACATGCATAAAAGAACTAATACTCCCCACATGAATAATCGTAGTAGGAGCAGATTCAACAGAATAATTATTCTCATCACCATAATCATCAAAAACAGGAGGCATATTGTAATCATAGCTAATTTTGTCCTCAAAAGTAGGTGAACTGAAAACATTATACTCATCATTGTAACCATCATAGACTAGAGGTTCAGTATCATCACAAGCTAGAGAACAACTATTTCGCAAAGCATATTCATCAAACATATCATCATAAGAAGGAACATGGATAGTACTAATGGTACAACAATTATTAACCTTAGAATTGGTACCAAAAAGATTTTCAATATCAAAAGTAGAGTGCTTTTCCCAATCATGATCACTAACATAGGTAACAGGCATGGGAACATCATCCCAATAAGAATTATCATAATCTACAGCAGGATCATAATGCTTAGGGGAAGATACTGTGTCCTCTCGCCTTTTACTACTCCTCTTCTTCTTCTTCATACTCTTCTTACTCTCTCCTTTAGGAGGGAGAGACTTGAAGAACATCTTCTCCACATATCCTTTAGGAGGGAAAGGCATCTTCTCCACATAATCTGGTTTACTGACAGAAACAACAGAAGAAACTTTGGAGGATTCCTCCTCTCTATTAATAAGATAGAAACATCTATTAGTCCTGTCATAGCTTGGCAAAACATCATGTTTTATAAGATCTTGTATGTAAGAATTTGCGAGGCAATCTTTAGCACAATAGAGACGACAACCACGAAGGGTGCTATTAATATCAACCAAAGAAATCTTTCTAGATATCTCTTCACACTCCAAAAACAAAGTAAGCTCGTCATGCTGATTGAGAGTAATCTTGTCATCACAATACGAATTTACGGTACTCATTCGATTAAATGAGCATTGAAAATTAAAGTGACCCGTGTTATCGCAAAGTTCACAAAGAAAAGGATAAAGCTCACAAACCTTCTCACCAAGCTCATCTAGAGCCCTGAGCCACATACGGGTTTCTTCATTCCCGTGGGTGATGCAATAATCTTCCTTGTTGTGACTCTGTTCACAAGGTCTATGTACTCCACAAAAATTAACATGCTTGTAAGAAATAGGACTTTTAGAAGTTTGAGCATGTTTATTGCAATCATCAATAATAATATCACTTTCTATGCAAGTGTCCTTAAAAGGTTCATGATACACGTCCCCATTTCCTTTAGGAACATTAATATGAGAAGCAAAGGCTTTAAAACAATCAATCATAATTTGAGGATCAAGACCATACTTAGCACTAAGCTCTTGAAAATGAGCAGTTTCAGCGAAAGACTTAATGCAATCAAACTCGTAATTCATACCTGATCCTTTACCTTTATCGCTATCCCAACCTTCAATATTGTTTTGAATTATTTCAAGCAGATCCCACTTGGTGTCAACATCCTTGCTTGTGAAAGACCCATCAAAGCATACATCTAGATAGTCCTTGTAATATCCTGAAAGCCTTGCATAAAAATTATTAATAACAATATTATGGGGAAGATCATGAATATGACATTTGTGCATTAGTAACTTCAATCTTTCCCACGCTTGGGCAATGCTTTCTCCCTCATGCGGATGAAAATTATAAATGTAATTCCTACCTTTATAAACCTCACTAGAAGGATAGAATTTAGAATAAAAGAGAGGTACAATTTCCTCCTAGTCAATAGATCGACCATCCTTCAGTGTTTTATACCATTCCTCAGCTCTGCCTTTCAGTGATAAAGAGAATAGCTTCTTCTTAACTCAGTTCATCGAAATACCTGCACACTTGAATAACTCGCATAATTCATGTATAAAAAGCAAATGATCACCAGGATGGACAGTTCCATCTCCTAAATAGCAGTTATCCATAGCACGTTCAACAATCTTCATAGGTATTTTAAAAGGATGAGGAGCACATGCATCATTAGAAACATCACATATGGGAGATAAAATATCATCAGAGCAAACTTTCTCTACTAAAGCTGGGGAACTAAAAATAGCATGCTTAACAAAATCAGCTTCCCCAAGCTTAGACTTTTCTATAGCATTAGCAATAACGGTATTCAAAGCATTCGTACTAATAACATTGCTATGCGAAATAAGCTCCAAAGGTTTTTCAATTTTCTCTTCAAATCTAAACTCAGGAAAAAGACTAAAGAACTCTTTACTTTCCATTAAGCCTAACTAGTGAAAATAAAAACAAGAAATAAAAAGATATAATTGCAGAATCTAAAGGAAATAACTTCGAGCACTCGCCAGCAACTAAAAGACTTAGTAACCAAAAGATGTGAGTACCTTTTACCTTACCTCCCCAGCAACGGCGCCAGAAAAGAGCTTGATGTCTACGCACGCGTCTATTCTTGTAGACAGTGTTGGGCCTCCAAGTGCAGAGGTTTGTAGAACAGCAGCAAGTTTCCCTTAAGTGGATCACCCAAGGTTTATCGAACCCAGGGAGGAAGAGGTCAAAGCTATCCCTCTCAAGAAAACCTGTAATTACGATACAGAAAGTCTCTTGTGTCCCCAACATGCCCAATACACTTGTCAGATGTATATGTGCACTAGTTCGGCGAAGAGATAGTGAAATAGAAGTAGTAGTGATGATTATAAGTAGTAACTGTAATATGAAATAAGTATCGCTACAAGCAAACATGTAACAAAACTGAAAGGAAACGATGTGCAATGCTTGGAAACAAGGCCTAGGGATCATACTTTCACTAGTGGACACACTCTCAACAAATATAACATAATTGAACCAATAGATACCATCATCAATATGCAACTCAAAACAATTCTCCAATGAAAAACGAACACTAATCATGCATAGGGCTACGAAGCACTCCTCAAAGTCCGTATGTATCCAAACTAGATTGTCCCACACTATCACCGTGAACGCACTAGATGGTTCCAACAAACACCAACAATTATAGAGACATTAACCAAAAAGACACACATAATAAGCACACTAGTCACCTTCCCATTACGATACAAGGTGTCTTCGGAGTTTACAAATATAAAGCACGGGAGTAGCATAATATCTAAATAATAACATCTACCAATTCAACTAGATACAAAGCTCACGATCACATAAAGATCACATCATGGGAGAGAGAGGTGAACCACATAGCTACCGATAGAGCCCTCAGCCTCGGGGGAGAACTACTCCCTCCTCATTATAGGAGGCAGCAAGGTTGATGGAGATGGCGGTGAGGTCGATGGAGACGGCGATGGAGACCGATGGAGATGGCTCCGGGGGCACTTCCCCGTCCCGGCAGGGTGCCGGAACAGAGACTTTTGTCCCCCAAAATTTGTCTTCGACGGCGGCGGCGCTGCGGAACTGTTCTGGGAAAAACGCCGACTCCTTTAGGGTTTTCCGTCGGGAGACTTTTTATAGGCGAAGGGGCATCGTCAGGAGGCGACCATGGGGGTCTCACCACCAGGGGGGCGCGGCCAGGGGCTGGGCCGTGCCCCCTCATGGTGAGGCTGGCCCCTGGCCCCCTCTGGCTCTCTTTTGGTCCTCGTCCTTTGTCCGGGAAAAATAGGAGTTTGGGAACTTGTTTCGTCCAATTCCGAGAATATTTCCTGTGTAGCTTTTTTGAAACACAAAAATAGCAGAAAATAGGGAACTGACACTGTGGCATCTTGTTAGTAGGTTAGTTCCGGAAATCGCATAAAAATGCCACGAAGTGTAACGAAACACAAGGCGAATGGTGTAAAAACAAGCATGGAGCATCAAAAATTATAGATACGTTTGAGACGTATCACTAGGCAGTTCATCGCCTCATTCCCCATCTTCTCCACAAGACCGCAGCGCCCTCTCGTTTCCATTCCATCACATCGCCGCTTCTAGTTTCCATCACATCGCCGCCGCCCGCATTTGCCGGCACAGGTCATGTCTGGGTCTGGGTGGGACGAACCCCTGGGGGGGAAGCATCAGCGTCCGCTTCCAAAAGAGCCCATTGCTGATCATTACCACGAATCCATGGGGTAAGGTAATCTCCACTACCCATCGGTTGAGAACATAGTCGAGCGGGTCGACATCTTAAGCGCTGCTCGCCTTGCTGTCAGCATGGTTGGCATGCGTCGTGCCATTCGAGGGACCCCGAATCTACCGATTGATGCGCCAGGCCTGCTCCACACCGACGAATCCTCGTGGCCATATGATCGCGATGCACACGTAAGAGTAACTAGATTCAGTATTCTGTTATATATATTGATCTCCTGTCTATTTATGTTCTTGCAATCCACCGATCTCTCTGTCGAACACCTTGCATGTATCGACTTTTTAGATACAATAATTCCAAAAAATGAAGTTACTCCGCCTATGACGCCTTTTAGGGTTACGGTTTACGGACTTAGTTTTCCATCTTGTATGTGTTTATGATATATTCAAGCATAGTTATCCTTTTGTCGAACATCTAGTAGGCACAACATTTTTTGGCATTTTTTTACCAAACAATGTTCTTGCAATCCAGTGAGCATTCTGTCGAATACCACGCAATGACTTCTTAAATACCAAAAATAGGAATAATGCTGTATAACTGTTACTCTGCCCACGACCGCTATTTTTGTAACGGTTTACCTATATAGTTTTCTATCTATTCAAGCAAACTTTTCCTTCTGTGGAACACCTTAATTTTTACAAAGTTTCCAAACAAATTCAATTGCAGGGCATTGGCGTCCTCTTTATGCCGTTAAACAAGAAGACGCTTAAAGCACACGTGCATTGCAATGACTCCGATGGAAAAGGGCATTGGGTAGGAAGTCACGGTGACTGGATGGCATTGGTCATGAATAACGGCCTCCTGAAGATCCGCCACATGTACAGAGAAGTGACTCTACCTCTCCCATTACTGGCTCATATTGGAGTTTTCCCCGAGTTTCGAACATGCATATTTTCGTACAAGCAGTGTGAGTTACAGCTTCTGAAGATACAGATTACCAAGACCCATTACAAGGAAAAATGCAGTGATCAGTGGCATTATGAAGTAATCATGATCTTTGACAAACTGATCGCCTATGTAGACAGTCACCAAGACAACGAATGGGTCATCCTCAAAAATTACCACCTTGCACCTCGCAGGTATGTCGACGCCTATGCAATTCGTCGATTCGGTGTTGTTCCGCGTGTACGCGGTTACAGAACCACGAGGAGATGTTCTGGTTTGGGAACCACATACTTGGGGTGAGTTATGCCCTCTTCCTATCTGAGTTTACAGGTAGTTCTACCTGCTTACTGCATTGTTGTATTGTGGCTTATCTTCTTCTGTACGCAGGCACAGATGAAGGCCCGCGTCTAATACTTGCCCCGAACATCGAGGATCCAGTTGCAGAGGATGCGGGTGAAGGCGCTGCAGTTGCTGGCGATGCGGCTCAAGCCGCTGCAGTTGCTGGCGATGCGGCTGAAGGAGATGCATTTCCTGCCGATCCGGATGAAGACGTTGAAGAAGTTGCAGATCATGTAGTGGTTAATTCACAAACTACCTGGTTCTTGGCATCCAATACCTACCATTATGGCAATTTCGATCTACTTTGGATTCAGATAGATGGTGATAGACACAGCAATGCTCCTGCACAGTTTGAAGATGCGATACGGTTGAGCACTTATCCTAGTCTATGGTGCCACGTTTTTGCAAGGCATCCCTTTAATCTTCGCCAGGAAGTAGAAGATCCTGTTGATGATCCAGTGTGGATCAGGCAGGAGCATCTGCACGGGCTTTCAGTATTTCTTGGAATCAACAACCCAATCTTCCACCGAGAACCCTGTTATGATGTTGCAAAAGTTGGTCCATCTGCTGGACAAGGCACGTCCTTGTTACAAGAAGACTGTGTGTTTGTTGCATACCATCAAGCCCGTCCCTACACCCAGAGGCCAGTGCCAGATTGGAGCCGTATACACATCAATGGAGGAGCTCCGGCAATAGGATCACAACTGATATACCAACCCACTTATTACAATGAGTGGGAGGCGCCAATGTGGATCTTCCCAACAATGCCTGGGGCTCCCCCAACTCATCGTTGGGAATAGCCAAAAGACTAGTTACCTTAAAGTGTTCTACTTTTAAACTTTAGTTAACGAACACTAGTATGATGATGTGTAATGCATCTGTGATTGATTATCTGCTTGTAACAGACATATTTTGTTGTGTTATGTTTATCTGTATGACCAAGCAATAGAATAATCTTCTGTTGTTTGGATTTGCTAAATTGACATATTTTGTTGTGTTATGATTATCTGTATTTTGCTGTTACTTAAAAGCTAGGTACTGCCAATTCCCCCTCTAGCCTTCTCTGGAAGTTGTCATGTTCCCCCTGTTCTTTGCAAGATTCAGAAAATGCACCATTTTTGTTGATTTTTATGTGTTAGTTTTTATGCAAAGCATTGATGTTCAGTTGGTGGATTTGCTAAATTGACATGATCTTGCAAGATTTAGAAAGTGCAAAGCATTGATGTTCAGTTGGTGGATTTGCAAGATTCAGAAAATGCACCATTTTTGTTGATTTTTATGTGTTAGTTTTTGTGCAAAGCATTGATGTTCAGTTGGTGGATTTGCTAAATTGACATGATCTAAGTACTCCAGCATCAGAAAATAGTAAATTAGTTAATGATACACACATAGTTGACATCGACTGATAGTTGACAGTACTGAACCTATATGCTGATCACACAAATTTTGTGCAATGTTTGAGAAGTGATTTACTCAAGCATGGAAGGGCACATGAGCCAGCAGTCAGACTGACCATCTACTTAGCAACATAATATCTACTGGATCACATCAGAGAAATGAGAGAAATATTCAAGGAATTGGTGTCCAGTAATATTTCACAGAAATCATGGAACTACTCAAGAACCACAAACACCAGTAGATATTCATACAAGTCATAGAAGAGGACAAGAAACACAACCGGAAGCAGAACAGTCTACTTGTCAAGAAGGAGAAGCAGATGAGGATACTTGGCAAAAAGATGCCGCAGATAATCACATTTGTAATGCTACAGTTGACAGAAAGGTTGATGACCATAACTAAGTTTAGGACATAGTAGAGCAAGAGGATGATGCTGTCCTAGAACATGATAATCTGCAATTCACCAGAGAGCAAGAGCAACATAATAGAATCCAGCGTTATATGTGCATATTCAGAGAGTATTCATCGTATATATTTAAATTCAGAGAGAATTCAGATTTTGCATACCTATTACTTCTCCATTTCTCTTAGAGCTGCTGGAATTGATGGAAGGCTGAGAATAGCTTCCATTTCTCCAGTACGAGAATAACCTCCGCATGATCACTGGCTTCCGCCCCAACTTCTCTAGCACGAGAACAACCTCCTCCAGATCTTCCTAGTTCTCGATCCCGATCTTGCCAGATCCGCAGCGAGGAGAACCCGCTTTCAACCTCGAGGCCATGTCCCCTGCGCGGCGCCAGCAGCGCCGTGGTACTCTAAGATCTCGGTAGGCGAGCGGGAGCATGAGCTTGAAGAACAATGGGGGGAGAAGAGAAAGGTTACGTGGACGAGGTACGCCACTTGGCAGCCACAGTGACAAAGCAATAACGGGGTATCCTGCCAAGTGGAGCACCAAGTCGTCACCGTAACGGAGATATTTATGTTCAAACGATTTCAACCGGTATTATTTGGGCTATTCGAATTTGATCCAGAAATAACCCTCTCAGTAATTGACACCATCAACTTGCGATACCGCGATGTGATTGCAGCTAAGAAAAGCACCTGTGAACTTGTGGCAAACAACTTGGTGCCGAACCAGCGAGCGAACCACCAACCAGAGATCCATAGCTTTCGTGGGACGAATCACCGAGCCGCATATTCGCATCGCACCGCGCGGCAGGCAGCCAGGTGCGCCCGGCGGTCTAGACGAAATCGACAAATTTGACCTTTCACTGAAACTTCAGCACAAAATAAACCTAGTTTGAAACTATTTCAAAATCTAACCCTTTTTTGTGGAGCCTGTCACGGTGGCGCTAGCCTACATGGTGTGAAGTCTTTCTCAATGGAGCTACCCTTCCGCCAACGTGGCACAGACGGACCCCATATGTCATAGGTACAAGAGGGTAGCTCCATTCACAATGGCTTCACAAAGCATAGGGTAGCTCCATTCACAATGGCGCTACCCTGTTAATGGGCCGGCCCAATAGTGCGCCTCGCTGTGGCTGCTCCGGGTGGGACTTTTTAGTCCCACCTCGGAAGCTGAGGAGGGTGCAGATCAGCATATAAGCCCTGGTCTGAGAGGTCTGCTGAGCTTCTCTCAGATCTGGTGCATGTGTGTGTGCGTTCGCTGCCCTGTGGGCCTAGGTCCCGCTGGCAGTATTGTCCCGTCGACGGGGTGGGGTCATAGAACCCGGTTGACCCTCAGGCGGGCATTTTTTATTTTATTTTTAGGTAGCGCCATTGAGAGTGGCTTCACACCATCTATGGTAGCGCCGCTATCATTGGAGCTACCCTTCGAAGCAAACGAGGCCTCGAAAACGACTAAGTCTTGAAGGGTAGCTCCAATGTCAAAGGAGCTACCCTACATGATGTAGCTCCTTTCAGCATGGCGCTACCTAAAAATAAAATAAAAATGCCCACCTGAGGGTCAACCGGGGTCCATGACCCCACCTGTCGGTGGGGACAGTACTGCAAGCGGCACCCAGGCCCTCAGGACAGCGAACGCACACACACATGCATGCACCGGATCTGAGAGGAGCTCAGCAGCCCTCTCAGACCGGGGCTTATATGCTGGTATACGCCCCCTTCAGCTTCCGAGGTGGGACTAAAAAGTCCCACCCAAAGCAGCCACCGCGCGGTGCACTAATGGGCCAGCCCATTAACAGGGTAGCGCCGTTGTGAATGGAGCTACCCTATGCTATGTGAGGCCATTATGAATGGAGCTACCCTCTTGTACCTATGACAAGTGGGGTCCATTCCTGCCACGTTGGCGAAAGGGTAGCTCCATTGAGAAAGGCTTCACACCATGTAGGGTAGCGCCACCGTGATAGGCTCCACAAAAAAGAGTTAGATTTTAAAATAATTTCAAACTATGTTCATTTTTTGCTGAAGTTTTAGTCAAAGGTCAAATTTGTCGATTTCGTCGGCGGTCTATCCCGATCCCGTCACCGATTCCAAGGCCATCACCCACCCATCCTTCTCCTCCACGCCACCGCTCCGCTCCGCTCACGGCCCCCACCACCCGCCGCGTCGGGTCAAACTCCACCATCCCTCGCCTATCCTCCCCATCCTCCATCCTCCTCCTCCCCTTCCCACGGCCGCACAAATCCCGGCGACTCCGTCTCCGCGCCGTCCTCGGCTTCCCATCCTCTCCCCCGCGCGTCCGGACCCCTCCTCCCGGCTCTCTCGACTCCGTATCGCAGGCGGTAAACCGGAGGCTGCCCCGCGGCGGGGGGTGGGCGGCCGAGGCTCTCCCTTCGCGTCCCCATATGGGCCGGTCGCCAGCTATATACCACTACCAGCTCGTCGACCGGCGGAAGGGCATCGGCTCGCGTTGGCGGGAGCTCTCCAGATCTGGCGCGCAGGCTCGCCGGTAGATCTGGTCCGGATCTCGCGCGGCGCCCTGCTTTGCTTTGGTTGAGCGTCTTCTCTTCTCTCCCGGCGCCTCTCTCTTCGTAGCGCGTGTTGGTGTTCCGGCCCGGAGAGGGAGCGAGGCAGGTGCACTGTTTGCTCGATCTTTTTTGTTTTGTTTTGTTGCTCTTTTTCCGTTGTTGTTCGCGCGGATGTATGTTTTTTTTCGCAAGCTTCTGTTAGAGCTCAAGCTGCTCGCGATTGACCTAGCTCCACTCCTAAGCTTATTTTGCTCTCTCGTGTGAATTTAATTATTTAGAGGCGAGAATTTTTTTGCTGTAAGAGAGACAACGCATTCGAACGACATGCTAGCTATTTTAACGTCTTAGCCGATGCATTTAACGAATACGAATTCCGGTAAAACTGATGCTGCTTTTGTGACGTCGGAAGCTGGTCAGGTAGGCAGTTATATGAGCTAAGAAAGGGCACGCCATCTCGTGTGCAAACGGGTGACACGCTGCTCTGACGCCCTTTTTGGAAAGATACCTACCGGGGCTACGGGTCCGGTGTAAATTTGGAAACCTCTGATTCTAGTAATCGGGACACTAGTGTTGCCATGTCTGCCTGATAGTAACAAAAATGAACTCTGTGAATGTTGTGAAGCCTAACAGTACGGTCTAAGGAACTGCCTAGTTTGGCGCTTCTGAACATCTTTGACTGAATCATTGCTCAATTTTTTCATCCATATATAATGTAAATCAGTAAATGTCTTAACCTAGTTTAGAAAACTTGGTATAAATTTATTATCTCTAGTTACCTTACAGAAAATCATGGAAGTAGCTAATTAGTTTGCAGACTAGCAGTAGTTTCTTACCATTCAGAAGCGATGCCTTTTCTGTTTCAGTTACTAACCCTCGTTTTTACTACCTTTTCAGGGCTTTGGTAAATCTTGTTAGAAGAGTTTTCTTGTACATGTACTTTGTGTTGAAAAAATGACTTCTCTGAATAAAGTTGTTCCAAATAATGGAGACGCAAGGTCAATGTTACCAAATAAAGTCACTGCATTAAATCCCAATGCAGCAGAATTTGTCCCTTCATGTGTTATTAGACCATCATTTGGTGGTAATGCAGATTCAGATGTTACTAAGTCTGAATTTAGGGGCTCCTCTGGAAAAACAATCCTAGATAGGTCCGAGTCGTCCAAGTCTAATAACTCGGATGACGAGGCGCACCAGTTCTGGCGTAAGCAGCTTCCAGATGATATTATTCCAGACTTCACTTCTTTCGAGAAAATCGAACATGAACCTGAAGAACTGTCCCTTGCTGGATTGTCCTTGAATGCACCTCCGTTCTATGGGACAAAAGCTAGCCGCTTGTCAAGAGAACACCAAGAGTTGTCTTCAGCTGGCAAAATCCTAGAACATGGGCACCCAAATCTACTTTATGAAGATAATTCACAGGCAACCTTTTCAACTGTTGGTTCAAGCAACTGGGAGCAAAATTATGTGGGTGATCTCCATTTTGCTAATGAGAATCAGGACCTTCACTATGATTCTGACAGTTTTGCTAGTGAGTACATTGCTGCATCAGATGGCCTTTTTGACCCCCTAGAGTATTTAGCATCCCAGTTTCCTGGATTTTCAGCAGAGTCTCTCGCGGAACTGTACTATGCAAATGGTTGTGATTTCAATCATACTATTGAAATCCTCACCCAGCTAGAGGTAATCTCTTTCTGTCTTGTTAAGACATCAGTATTAAATGTATCATCTACACTTTGAAAAAGAATACTACCTCCGTTCCAAAATATAGGATGTTTTAGTAGGTTATTTCAGCCTACCAAAACGTCTTACATTTTGGAACAGACCTAGTATTAGTGTCTTTACTATTTGCTTGACAGTCGCTTCAAGTAGCTGTGTTGCAATTGCAATATTCAGTAGCATCTAAAGTTTTTTCCTTTTGATTTTCACAGATGCAAGTGGATCCTACCTTGAACCAGACTATGAATATGACTCCCAGTGCACCAAACTTTAGCACAGGTGACTTTCCTGCTCTGCCAACAGTAGAAGATCAAAACGGTTTCTCCAAGGGAAATTTGGATATCCTTGGCATCTTCAGTGGACGTAATTCATCCACCATATCTAGTGGTACTGGTGATTTTGTTTCAGCTGTTCGGAAACTTGCATCGCAGAATCCTGGCCATGGGAAGTTTAAGAAAGGTCCTGATTACAACAGTGGTGTTTCAACCGGTTCTGCACACAAGCACTATGGCCCTAAAGCTTCTTCTGGGAACAAGTATCAAAGTTTTAGCAGTGCACGTGCAGCTCCATGGCTTGATACTGGTGACGCAGTTGGTAATGCTCATCTTATTATAACTTCTTCCTGTGTATTTGATTATTTTGTATATTGTATTGTTGTTATGCTATAATAGGCAAGTTAGCATTTGTACCTTCTGCTTTACAATGTGTTTATTTGAGCTAGGACTATGTGGATCCTGGATAGATCTCAGGAGACAATTATAGTTATTTGCGCATAATTGGAAGTGTATTATTAAACTAATTCTTAACTCGATTGGCAAATTACAAAAATTTAAAAGCAAGGGACTATTAGTGCATTTTCATTTTTTCTAGATAGGTGCAAATACATACTGATGAATATATCTTTTTATGCGGCCCAACAGCAAACATGTATTCAGAATCCAGGGAGGAAGCTCGTGATTTTGCTCGTGTCCGTAATGCATGCTTTGAGCAGGTAAGCATCTTTATTGTGGTCTCAGATGCTCGGTTCAAAAGGAATATTTTTTGCCTACGATAATTGGTTTTATTGTGACATTCGATAATTGGTTTTTGTAGATTTTGATTTTTTTGCGAATTTATTGTTGATGTACACCATTGTCTTGTCTTCTGTAACTGTACTTAAGAACAAACTGCAAATCAGCACTTCTCCCAGTTACAGGCCTATGAAAATTGATCATCCTTTCAACCATCTATGGCATTATGGTGTCTTGTTCCTTTGTAAATAATAGGGCAGAGACTACTTATGCTTCTGTATATCTTTTCACTAGTTTTTGCAAGATCAGAAACCATATAAAAATGGTGGTTTTGTGCGACCTATTACTGCCCCCATATCTACTATCATGGAGATTCATGCAGGATGTCACCAGTTGCTACGTGCTGCATATTTTACTCATTTGTTTTGTTAGTTGTCGAAGTATTAATGAAAGGCGTACTTGACAGGCTAGACAAGCTTACCTAGTCGGCAACAAAGCTCTGGCCAAAGAACTAAGCATCAAAGGACAGGCCTACAACTCACAGATGAAAGCATCTCATGAGAAAGCTAGAGAAGCTATTTATCGACAGAGGTTCCTGAATTACTTTCTCCCCGCTATATCTAATAGCTACTTCGGACATATTTTCCATGTCATGCTAAGTTATGTTTCATTGTTCAGGAATCCTGGTTCTTTTCAACGGGGGAGTGACCGTCTGATCGATTTACATGGCCTCCATGTAAGCGAAGCAATCCATATCCTGAAGGTTGAGCTCGGTTCTCTTAGGAGTGCGGCAAGGGCGGCAGGTGAGAGGATGCAAGTCATGATATGTGTCGGAACAGGCCACCATACCAAGGGTTCTCGCACCGCAAGGTTGCCTATCGCGGTGGAGCAGTTCCTTCTGGATGAGGGCCTCCATTACACACAACCTCAGCCTGGTCTGCTTCGTGTAGCTGTGTACTAACATCTCTTAGGTAAGCACAACAGAAGAAAAGGAACCCAAAAAAAAGGAGAAAGAGATGCAAGAAAAACACTAAAAAGCTCTGTTGGAGCACTGTAAGTTCTTGGTAGTTGTATATTAAAAGAGCCAGCAGGAGAATAGCCTGACAAACAGAATACAGTGTAAAATTATACATAGATCCATTCAATTCACATTCCATTTCTGTCTGCGTGCCTATTTATTTTGTTCACTGGAGTACATACATGACAGATTACATTTGTAGTTAACATGTGAAACCTGGGAGATTTACCCCTTTTCAATCCGCATTCTGTTTCGCCGACTGTTTGGAATTTGTGTCAAACATGTGACACATGAGCTGCTTATAAATTCATCCATCTGCCAGGAACAACTGCAGTTGATGGCAAATCTTGATTTGAATTCATGAAAATCTAACGAGTTAGCTCTGTTAGGTATTGAGCCATTGAGAACGCTAGACGAAATTGGGCAAAAAGCGTGCGTCGCCAGGCGTGGGCCACCTTAGGGTGAATTTTAACAAACTAACAATGATCACAAATCCTTAAAAAATATCCAGTTTTGCTACTCACAAATTCTTAAAAAAATATCCGGTTTTGCTAAAAATCAGACATCTGATCTCTAAAGAGTTTTGTTAGGCACTGTAGCCATTCGATTTTGTTGAAGATTCGTGTAGCCGTTTGATTTTGTTGGAGATTCGTGGGTGAGCCACCTTCAGCGAGGTCTTTTTCTCGTCTTCCTCACCCACTCCCTCTCTGATTGTTGACGACCTCGCAGAAGCCGGAGATAGCATGGCTAGCCACGACGTTGCCTAGGGTTAGAGATGCAGGGGGTTTGTCGAAGTTAGTGGAGGTGGGCAGGTTTAGAGAGAGATTCGAGGCGACTGCATACTAAGAGCATCTTCAGCCGTTGGAGGCCCCCGGACCGAAATCCGGCGCTATTTTCGTCTGGATTGGATGTAAAACAGTCGTGGGTGGCAATAGTTTCCCAGTCGGGCCCTCGGCGTTCGCCCAACAACGCGGATTAAGTTTCAAAATATCGTCTTCCCGCTACACAAAAGCATCGCCCACAGTCCGGCGATCGGCGATAAGATCAGCCACAATCCGGCGATCGACAGAGAAACTAGACTACAACAGGCTCGTCGGCGGTGCCTTCCTGCGCCTCGGGCGGCGATGCATCGTCGGCCGCCGGAGTGGATGTCGTTGAAGGGGAGGCCGACATAGTCGACGGAGGCCGGAGGATTTCTTGCCGATGGGCGTCGTACCAAGCCCTCGTCTCCTCGTCCATCGCAGCGTCCTTGCCGCCGATCAGGAACGCAAGGTCGGTGTTCCTATTCTTCGCCGCGGAGGTTGTCTTGAGCAAGGCGATCCGGGCGCCCTGGTTGGCGAGCATCTCCTTCCACCGCGCGTCGTACTTGTTGTCCCTCCCGGCGGCGTGCGCCTTCGCGTCGGCCCAGCACTTATCGAAGGATGCCTGCAACCTGTCGGCTGGATGGCCGGCCTTCTTCAATTCTTTCAGCTTCTTCTGGCCGAGCTCGGGGCGGCCCGTCGACGCGGCAGCGGCTGGAGCGTCGGGGTTGTACTCCTCGTCCTTGTTCTTGGAGAGGTTCCGGCGTACTTCCGCCCACTTATCGCAGGTCTCGATGCGGGCGAAGACGTTGAGGTACTTGAACGTCTGACCATCGGTATCGTCGCTGTACATGTCGAACGCCCGCCGCACCTGCACAGACAAGCCAACGATCAAAAATTGGCGATCCAGGGTCGACGGAGACGGCGAGTAAGCATACCTTGGCCTCGAAGTCGGCGCCGCTCATCGGACGATCGGCGATCTCCTCCTGTATGCCGTGCCACCTGCTGCACGCCGCCTGCATGATCCCCCAATGCGTGGCCATGGCCTTCTCGCCGCGGACCATCATCGTCTTGTTGAAGTAGGGATCGCCGATTTTGCGCTCGTCGAATGCCATCTTAACCCACTGCCAATACGTGTCAAAGTTTTGATTGGCGCCGGTAATGCCGTTCATGGAAACGGTCTTCCAAGCTTCGGCGAGGCACTCCTCTTCTTTGCCCGTCCATTTGATCCGCGGCTTGGTCGGCGACGAGTTCTTCTTCCTTTTCTTCCTCCCCTTTGACGTCGAGGTCGAAGTCGGCTCAGGCGCGTCGTCGTCCTCGTCGAGGTCGGCCTGCTCCTCCTCTTCTTCGTCGACGTCTTGGCCGCCGTCTCCGAACCCTTGATCGTCGACGCCAACATGCGCCGCCGCCGCGACGGCTTCTGTCACCCTTGCCTCCTCTTGTGTGAAGAAACCCGGGCTCGCCGCGGCAGCCATGGAGCCCGACGTGATCATGTCGTGCATCACACCGTCATTCAGCGGCGGCATCCCGTGGGAGGAGAAGGAGAGCGGCCCTCGACGGAGGGCAGGCGAGATGCCCTCGTGCATCGCAGCGTCGTACTCCGGCGGCGACGGGGTGAACCTCGACATGGCGGGGGCGAAGTTCTCCTGGAACATGGGGGGAATTGGCCGGCGAGTAGGTCGAAGGAGAGCTGATCGTACCTTGGGTTGGCCATGGACCGGGGAATTGACCGACGCGCGGCAGTCCCATGGCCATGGAGACCAGCCTCGCCTGCTCGTCCGCCGCTGCCGTGATGTGGGCAGATAACCACCCAGTTGGGAACCCCAAGAGGAAGGTATGATGAGCACAGTAGCTAGTTTTCCCTCAGTAAGAAACTGAGGTTTATCGAACCAGTAGGAAAAAGCCAAACTTCAGAAGGTGATGCCTGCTAGCTTTGCGATAGCTCCGGACAATTCATAAGGCGCCTCGTCCAGGGCTTTGCTTTGCACCAGCAGCAACGTGGAACCTGCACACAACACAACCAAGAACTTTCCTCCCAACTTACGATGAGGTTATCAATCTCACCGGTTTGCTGTAAACAAAGGTGTGAGCGTATCAAGTGGAAAACAGTAGTAGTATGCGAGATAGTAAACAGTGCGAGTAAACAGTAATAGCAATATAAAGGAAATTGGACCGAGGTCCACAGTTCACTAGTGGTGTCTCTCCATAAGATAAATAACAACATGCTGGGTAAACAAATTACAGTTGGGCAATTGTTAGAATAAAGATAACGTGCATATGTCACGAGGATCACTATGAGATTTACTCTGGGCATTACAACAAAATACGTAGACCGCCATCCAACTGCATCTATGACTAATAATCCACTCATGGGGAATCATCCGAGGACCCCTTGAGTATTAAGTTGCGAACAACAGATAACTGCATTAAGCAAAGTGTGTAATGTAAACAAAACGAATGTCCTTAGACACAAGAATGTTATTTTCTCCCTAGTGGCAACAACACATCTACAACCTTAGAGGTTTTTGTCACTCCCCCAGATTAAATAGAGGCATGAACCCAACTATCGAGCATAAATACCCCCTCTTGGAGTCACTAGTATCTACTTGGCCAAGATAACTACTAACAACGGAGAGCATGCAAGATCATTAACAACATAGAGATAACATAAGATAAAATTCAGCACATCAACTTAACATAACACCAATATTCATCGGATACCAACAAACACAACATGTAGAATTACATAAAGATGATCTCGATCATGTAAGATCTAAATATGAAGCACATGGTGGAGAAGACAACCATCTTGCTACTGCTATGGACCCATAGTCCAAGGTAGACTACTCACTCATCGCGCCGAAGGCAAGCATGGCGATGAAGAAGACCTCCGGTGGCGATTCCTCTCTCCGGCAGGGTGCCAGGAAGAGCTTCTGGACCCTCCCGATCTCGGGTCGACGACGGCGGCGGATCGCGATGTGTTTCTGGAAAATTGATCGGGTGTTTAGGTTTTTCCCGTCGGGGGGTCTTTATAGGCGAAGGGGCAGCATCAGAGGTGGACCAGGGGGCCCTCACCATAGGGCGGCGCGGCCAGGGGCTAGGCCGCGCCTCCTGGTGGTGAGGCTGGCCCCTGGCCCCTCTCCATCTCCTCTTCGGTCTTCTGGAAGCTTCGGTAAATATTAGGAGGTTCGGCTTTTATTTCGTCCAATTCCAAGAATATTTCCTGTGTAACTTTTCTGAAATACAAAAACATCAGAAAACAGCGAACTGGCACTGTGGCATCTTGTTAATATGTTAGTTCCGGGAAATGCATAAAAACGCCACGAAGTGTAACAAAACACTAAGCAAATGGTATAAGAACAAGCATGGAGAATCAAAAATTATAGATACGTTTGAGACGTATCAAGCATCCCCAAGCTTAACTCCTGCTCGTCCTCGAGTAGGTAAGTGATAACAAAAGAATAATTTTTGAGGTGACATGCACCAACACAATCTTGATCATCTATGTAAGCATTGAGTGATGGGATTAAAAGAACTTAAAACATGGGCATGAAAGACATAACCTTGATAGAAGAAACTTAGCAACCATGTTATAACATGAAAAATAACACAAATGAAAGATCATGAAAATGAAACAATTAAAGTCAAACATGTGTTCAAATCATATGGAAAAACATATCAAATGGTTTTCAGCTTGTCCTTCATGGAATAGCAAAACATAAATGCATAGGACACCTTCAAGTTTAAGAGGGCGACTAGATACAAATAATTTAAGAACAAGTGAAACCATAGTCATGAATCAATCAATGATAAACTTTGGGACTATGCACATTAAACTCAGAATGACAACTATGCTCTCTTAGACAGTGCATAAAGGTAGAAGGTGGTGACTCAACATAAAAATAAAAGAAAGGCCCTTCGCAGAGGGAAGCAGTGATTGCAAGTTTTATAAACCTTCAAAAATTATGGTACTTACTAGCTTTGAGCTCTCATTGCCCCCATCATAGGCATCTTGAATGGTTAAAGTTAATGTGAGTACAATTATGAAGCATATGCTTGACAAATCATAAGTTAAAAACTTTGTGTCCTGTGAAGTACTGATACGTCTCCAACGTATCTATAATTTTTGATGCTCCATGCTTGTTTTTACACCATTTGCCTAATGTTTCGTTACACTTAGTGGCACTTTTATGCATTTTCCGGAACTGACCTACTAACAAGTTGCCACAGTGCCAGTTCCCTATTTTCTACTGTTTTTGTGTTTCAGAAGTGATATACAGGAAATATTCTCGGAATTGGACGAAACAAGTTCCTGAAGTCTTATTTTGGTCGGGAGCTTCCAGAGATCCGAAGGAGAGTAGGAGGGGAGCCACAGGGGCCCCACACGCCAGGCTGGCGCTGCCCAGGCCCTGGCCGCACCGCCATGGTGTGAGGCCACCTGGCTCCACCTCTGACATCGCCCCTTCGCCTATAAAGACCCCCCCGATGGGAAAAACCTAAGTACCCGATCAATTTTCCAGAACACATCGCGATCCGCCGCCGCCATCGACCCGAAGATCGGGAGGGTCCAGAAGCTCTTCCCGGCACCCTGTCGGAGAGGGGAATCGCCACCGGAGGTCTTCTTCATCGCCATGCTTGCATCCGGAGCGATGAGTGAGTAGTCTACCTTGGACTATGGGTCCATAACAGTAGCTAGATGGTTGTCTCCTCCACCATGTGCTTCATGTTTAGATCTCATGAGCTGCCCTACATGATTGAGATCACCGTTATATAATTCTACATGTTTGGTTTGTTGGGATCCGATGAATATTGGTGTTATGATTGAGTTGCTATACTGAAATATATCTTATGTTATCTCTATGTTGTTTATGATCTTGCATGCTCTCCGTTGTTAGTAGCTATCTTGGCCGAGTAGTTGCTAGTGACTCCAAGAGGGGGTATTTATGCTCGATAGTGGGTTCATGTCTCTATTTAACCTGGGGGAGTGACAGAAACCTCTAAGGTTGTAGATGTGTTGTTGCTACTAGGGAGAAAACAACATTCATATGCTCGAGGGCATATGCGTTGTTTACATTACACACTTTGCTTAATGCAATTATCTGTTGTTCGCAACTTAATACTTATGGAGTTCTCGGATTGATTCGCCACAAGTGGATTATTAGTCATAGATGCAGTTAGATGGCGGTCTATGTATTTTGTTGTAATGCCCAGAGTAAATCTCGTAGTGATCTTCTTGACATATCACGTTTATCTTTATTCTATCAATTGCCCAACTGTAATTTGTTTACCCAGCATGTGTTATTTATCTTATGGAGAGACACCACTAGTGAACTGTGGACCCCGGTCCTATTTCCATCATATTGCTATCACCTGTTTACTTTACTCGCACTGTTTACTTTACTCGCATACTTCTACTGTTTTCCACTCGATACGCTCATAACCTTTGTTTCAAGCAAACCGGTGAGATTGACAACCTCATCGCAAGTTGGGAACAAAGTACTTGGTTGTGTTGTGTGCAGGTTCCGCATTGCAGCTAGCAAGCAAAGCTTAGACGAGGCGCCATATATAAATTGTCTGAAGCTGTCGCAAACTAGCAAGCATCACCTTCAGTCGTAATTGTCTGCTCTTCTCCTGAGCGATAAACCTTGGTTTCTTAACTGAGGGAAAACAAGCTGCTATACTCATCACACCTTCCTCTTGGGGTTCCCAACTGGCCGGTTATTTACTTCATCAACTTGGCATCATCAAGCTTCTTTTCTGGCGCCGTTGCCGGGGAAGAGTGGAAGACTTCTGCGTGGGGAAGATTGAAGTTACTAATACACAAATGTCCTATTCATGATCTTCCCCGTAATATTGTTATTAATAATTTTTATGCAAGGCTTTCAGGATATTACAAGGATTATCTAGATGCATGCTTTGATGGGTCTTTCACAAGCAAGGATGTTGACACCAAGTGGGATCTGCTTGAAACAATTCAAAACAATATTGAAGGTTGGGATAGCGACAAAGGTAAAGGATCAGGTATGAATTACGAGTTTGATTGCATTAAGTCTTTCGCTGAAACTGCTAATTTTCAAGAGCTTAGTGCTAAATATGGTCTTGATCCTCAAATTATGGTTGATTGCTTTAAAGCCTTTGCTTCCCATATGAATGTTCCTAAAGGAAATGGGGACGTGTATCATGAATCTTTTAAGGACACTTGCATAGAAAGTGATATTGTTATTGATGATTGCAATAAACATGCTCAAACTTCTAAAAGTACTATTTCTTATAAGCATGTTAATTTTTGTGGAATACATAGACCTTGTGAACAGAGTTACAACAAGGAAGATTATTGCATCACCCACGCAAATGAAGAAACCAGTATGTGGCTCAAGGATCTAGATGTGCTTGGTGAAAGGGTATGTGAGCTTTATCCTTTTCTTTGTGAATTTTGCGGTGAAAAGGGGCACTTTAATTTTCAATGCCCAATTAATCAAACGAGTACCGCAGATTTGTATTGTGATGATAAGATTACTTTCAATCAGTATGATGAGCTTACTTTGTTTTTGAATTGTGAAGAGATATCTAGAAAGATTTCTTTGGTTGATATGAGAGATGTTGACATAAATAGCACCCTTCATGGTTGTCGTCTCTATTGTGCCAAAGATTGCCTTGCAAATACTTACTTACAAGATCTTATAAAACATGATGTTTTGCCAAGCTATGACAGGACTAATAGATGTTTCGATCTTATTAATAGTGAGGAGGAATCCTCCAAAGTTTCTTCTGTTGTTCCTATCAGCAAACCAGATTATGTGGAGAAGATGCCTTTCCCTCCTAGAGAATATGTGGAGAAGATTCCCTTCAAGTCGCTCCCTCCTAAAGGAGAGAGTAAGAAGAGTATGAAGAAGAAGAAGAGGAGTAAAAGGCAAGAGGACACGGTATCTTCCCCTAAGCGTTATGATCCTGCTATAGATTATGATAATTCTGATTGGGATGATGTTCCTATGCCTATTACCTATGTTAGTGATCATGATTGGGAAAAGCACTCTACTTTTGATATTGAAAATCTTTTTGGTACAAATTCTAAGGTTAATAATTGTTGTACCATTAGTACTATCCATGTTCCTTCTTATGATGATATGTTTGATGAGTATGCTTTGCGAAATAGCTATTTTCTAGCTTGTGATGATACTAAACCTCTAGTTTATGATGGTTACAATGATGAGTATAATGTTTTTAGTTCACCTACTTTTGAGGAGAAAACTAGTTATGATTACAATTTGCCTCCTGTTTTTGATGATTATGGTGATGAGAATAAATATTCTGTTGAATCTGCTCCTACTACGATTGTTCATGTGGGGAGTATTAATCCTTTTATGCATGTGGCTCATGATAGGGATGCTTTATGTGATAGTTATATTGTTAATTCTATTCATGATGCTACTGAAATTTATTATGAGAGAGGGAAACATGGTTTGATGGATCTCAACAATATTGAGTTTCCCCTCTTTATGTTGCAATTCTTGAAGTTGTACTTGTTTTGCCTTCCTATGCTTTTTGCTTTGCGCTTTTATGACTTGTCTCTTTACAAGACTATTTTTCATAGGAAGTGGTTTAGATTTAAATGTGTTCTATACTTGCTTTTTGATGCTCTCTATTGCTTTAAGTTCCTATATGGCGCCTTTGCCTCAAGCTCTTATATGGCGCTCACATGAGCATCTTTGCAAATTATTGCGCCTAGCTCAAAGGCGTTAAAGAAAAGCACTCTTGGGAGATAACCCAATGTTTTATTTTCAGTACTTTTTCTTTTATTTGAGTCTTGGAAGTTATTACTACAGTAATAACTGCTCCTTATCCTTTTTATTTCGTTGTTGTGCCAAGAGAAGCCTCTAATTTGAGTGAGGTAAGATTTGGGGATGTTGCTGTCCTGAAACTGTTTTCGGCGCTGCACCGTAAAAATTCGTATGAATTCTCTATATATCTTTTGGGCCTGCGATTTCTTGTGCATATGCCCCAGGTTATATCCAAACTTTCGTTAGTTGAACACTTTTTGATTTGAGAAACAGAAAACCCCTCAAAAATTTGTCCTTTGTCAGCTGTTCTGTTTTGACAGATTTCTGCCAATATTTATGTTTGCCGCTTTATCGCTTTCTTTTGAGTTCTTTTGATCACGGAACTTTTGGGGAAGTTGCTACAGTAGTATGTGCTATATATGTGGTGGTTTTGAGTTGAAACCTGAAGCAAAAAGAGGTTGATTATATGTTATGCCTACACTAATGTTGCTAATAGATTTGTGTTTAGTTTTGTATGAAGGAAGTTTTTAAGTGTAGGGATTGGAGAATGATGAGATGAGTTGAAGAATGGAAAAAAGCTCAAGCTTGGGGATGCCCATGCATCACCCCAAGAAATATCCAAGAAGTACAAGCGTCAAAGCTTGGGGATGCCCCCGAGGCACCCCTTCATCGGCAAAAATCAGGTCACCTTTCAAAACACTATATTTTTATTGCTTCATGCACTATGTGTTTTTCTTGGAGCGTCAGTTGTTTTAGTTTTCTTAGTTAGTTTAGTTTTGTTTGCTTCAATAAATGGTTGTACCCCAACAAATTTCCTTTGGAGGAGATGTACTCGTTTTCATTTGCAAAGAACACTCCGTTTTTCATTCTTACAATTTCACCGGGTATTCTTCTTTTTCCGCTACTGCTTTTGGTTTTCGTTTTCGCCTTGATCTGTGTTCAGACCTTGTCATATATTTTCATCAAGGTGTATTTTTGCCTCTGATCTTTATTGGTTTTCATCAAAAGAGGTGTTTATAAAAATTTCAAATGGTGTTGGAAAAGAGAAAAAGCTTTGTGCAAAAAAGTGGTACAAGAAGGAGCTTGTGTAGACTGCGGCTTAGGCTTTTTCATGTCATGCTTGATGTCTTTTTGATAGTATGCTTAGTGTTTTTGTTGTAGCATGACTTGTCTCAAATAACTGAGATTGCTTAATGAGCCTTTGAAAAAATAATGCGTTGTTTTTAATTATTTGGAAGCATTATTTTGGTTTTCTCCTTGATGCTTTATTTGGGTCGACTTGGCGCATGCTCACACATGTTAGACTCTTACAAAGTCGCCAATAGCCTCTATGATCATTTAGTTTTTGAATTTTGATGCCATCTTATGCTTCTTTTAATGTCGCTTTGTCGCTTTGCATGATTATGGCCATTATTGCTCTCTTAGTTGGTCGCTCCCAGTCTTTTGCTAGCCCTCGCCTTGTACTGAGTATGAGCTCTACTCATGCATCCAACTCCTAAAAGCCAAAGTTTTCCAAAGTGTCCACCATACATACCTACTAGCAATTTGCTATTCCAAGTAAATTTGACTTGCTTTTATTTTCTCTTCAAATTAAACTCTTACCAGTGTTATGCGAAATTCGGTCAGTAAAGCTCTCACGAACCGGAAGGCACACTTTACTTTTTCCTGTTCTTAAAAATTTGACATTGTGGTCTCTTATGTTGAGTTGTTATGCTTGCAAGTTGTAAGTTGGATTCTAGCCCAGCCATGCAGTCATGGGCAAGCTTTCAACATTGCACTTCTTATTTGAGTTGATATCGTGATCTTTTGTTTATGGATGCCCGCGGTGTGAAATGAATTGGGAATCTTGTGGGGATCATGGAGTTTGTATATGTGTTAGGGAAACGCCGGGCCGCTAATCTAAGCCATGCATAATTCATGGTGGAAATTTGCAGCATACCCATGGTGAACATTCGACGACGCATCTCACAATAAAAAGCTAAACAAATGGCAAATAAAAGAGATGTCGAGGTGTTCATTGTCTGCTTGTCCTGTCATTTTGATGTGGGCTTGTTCCATGTCATCGGGGACGGAGGTACCCCATTGGCAGTTCCCAATGGTATGCATATATTTACAATGACAAGAGCCTTGCTTGGGACTCTAAGTAAAGTAGCATGAGGTTTGGGTACTTGTATTCACGGGACACAAGGTTTTCAACTTATGATTTGTCAAGCATATGCATCATAATTGTTCTCGCATTAACTTTAACCATTCAAGATGCTTATGATGGGGGCAATGAGAGCTCAAAGCCGGTAAGTACCATAATTTTTGAAGGTTATAAAACTTGCAATCACTGCTTCCCTCTGCGAAGGGCCTTTCTTCTACTTTTATGTTGAGTCACCACCTTCTATCTTCATGCACCATTAAGAGAGCATAGTTGTCATTCTTAGTATAATGTGCATTGTCCCAAAGTTTTCATTGATTGATTCATATTGTTGGTTTCACTTGTTCTCAAATTATTTGTATCTAGTCGCCCTCTTAAACTTGAAGGTGTCCTATGCATTTATGTTTTGCTCTCTTTGAAGGACAAGCTGAAAACCATTTGTATGTTTTTCCTTATGATTTGAACACACGTTTGACTTTTATTGTTTCATTTTCATGATCTTTTGTTTGTGTTCATTTGCATGTTTACAACATGGTTGCTAAGTTCTTATTGTCAAGATTATATCTTCATGCCCATGTTTTAAGTTCTTATGATCCCAGCTCACAAATGCTTACATATATGATCAAGATTGTGTAGGTGCATGTCACCTCAAAAATTATTCTTTTGTTATCACTTACCTACTCGAGGACGAATAGGAGTTAAGCTTGGGGATGCTTGATACGTCTCCAACGTATCTATAATTTTTGATGCTCCATGCTTGTTTTTACACCATTTGCCTAATGTTTCGTTACACTTAGTGGCACTTTTATGCATTTTCCGGAACTAACCTACTAACAAGTTGCCACAGTGCCAGTTCCCTGTTTTCTGCAGTTTTTGTGTTTCAGAAGTGATACACAGGAAATATTCTCGGAATTGGACGAAACAAGTTCCTGAAGTCTTATTTTGTCCGGGAGCTTCCAGAGATCTGAAGGAGAGTAGGAGGGGAGCCACAGGGGCCCCACACGCCAGGCTGGCGCGGCCCAGGCCCTGGCCGCGCCGCCATGGTGTGAGGCCACCTGGCTCCACCTCTGACATCGCCCCTTCGCCTATAAAGACCCCCCGACAGGAAAAACCTAAGTACCCGATCAATTTTCCAGAACACATCGCGATCCGCCGCCGCCATCGACCCGAAGATCGGGAGGGTCCAGAAGCTCTTCCCGGCACCCTGTCGGAGAGGGGAATCGCCACCGGAGGTCTTCTTCATCGCCATGCTTGCATCCGGAGCGATGAGTGAGTAGTCTACCTTGGACTATGGGTCCATAACAGTAGCTAGATGGTTGTCTCCTCCACCATGTGCTTCATGTTTAGATCTCATGAGCTGCCCTACATGATTGAGATCACCGTTATATAATTCTACATGTTTGGTTTGTTGGGATCCGATGAATATTGGTGTTATGATTGAGTTGCTATACTGAAATATATCTTATGTTATCTCTATGTTGTTTATGATCTTGCATGCTCTCCGTTGTTAGTAGCTATCTTGGCCGAGTAGTTGCTAGTGACTCCAAGAGGGGGTATTTATGCTCGATAGTGGGTTCATGTCTCTATTTAACCTGGGGGAGTGACAGAAACCTCTAAGGTTGTAGATGTGTTGTTGCTACTAGGGAGAAAACAACATTCATATGCTCGAGGGCATATGCGTTGTTTACATTACACACTTTGCTTAATGCAATTATCTGTTGTTCGCAACTTAATACTTATGGAGTTCTCGGATTGATTCGCCACAAGTGGATTATTAGTCATAGATGCAGTTAGATGGCGGTCTATGTATTTTGTTGTAATGCCCAGAGTAAATCTCGTAGTGATCTTCTTGACATATCACGTTTATCTTTATTCTATCAATTGCCCAACTGTAATTTGTTTACCCAGCATGTGTTATTTATCTTATGGAGAGACACCACTAGTGAACTGTGGACCCGGTCCTATTTCCATCATATTGCTATCACCTGTTTACTTTACTCGCACTGTTTACTTTACTCGCATACTTCTGCTGTTTTCCACTCGATACGCTCATAACCTTTGTTTCAAGCAAACCGGTGAGATTGACAACCTCATCGCAAGTTGGGAACAAAGTACTTGGTTGTGTTGTGTGCAGGTTCCGCGTTGCAGCTAGCAAGCAAAGCTTAGACGAGGCGCCATATATAAATTGTCCGAAGCTGTCGCAAACTAGCAAGCATCACCTTCAGTCGTAATTGTCTGCTCTTGTCCTGAACGATAAACCTTGGTTTCTTAACTGAGGGAAAACAAGCTGCTATACTCATCACACCTTCCTCTTGGGGTTCCCAACTGGCCGGTTATTTACTTCATCAACTTGGCATTATCAAGTACGAATACCCAAACCTCATGCTACTCGACTTAGAGTCCCAAGCAAGCTCTTGTCATTGTAAGTATATGCGTATCATCGAAAACCGCCAACGGGGTACCTCCATGCCCGATGACATGGAACAAGCCCACATCAAAATGATAGGATAAACAGACAATGAACACCTCGGCATCTCTTTTATTTACCATTGGTATAGCTTTTTATTTTGAGATGCGTCGTCGAATGTTCACTATGGGCATGCTGTAAATTTCCACCATAAATTATGCATGGCTTAGATTGGCGGCCCATGCATTTCTCTAACACATATAAAAACTCCATGATCCCGCAAGATTCCCAACTTATTTCACATCGCGAGTATCCATAAACAAAAGATCATGATATCAACTCAAATAAGAAGTGCAATGTTGAAAGCTTACCCCATGACGGCATGGTTTGGATAATTTCTAACTTACAACTTGCAAGCATAACAACTCAACATAAGAGAGCCACAATGTCAAAATTTTAAGAACGCGAAAAGTAAAGTGTGCCATCAGGTTCGTGAGAGCTTTACTGACCAATTTTCGCATAGAACCAAAAAGAGTTTAATTTGAAGGATAGATAAAAGCAAGTCAAATGTACTTTGGAATAGCAAATTTCTAATAGTTATGTATGGTGGACACATTGGAACAACTTGGTTTTTGGGAGTTGGATGCACGAGTAGAGCTCATACTCAGTACAAAATGAGGGCTAGCAAAAGACTGGGAGCGACCAACTAAGAGAGCAATAACGGCCATAATCATGCATAGCGACAAAACATCATTAAGAGAAGCATAAGATGGCATCAAAAGTCAAAAACTAAATGATCATAGAGGCTTATGGCGACTTTGTATGAGTCAAACATGTGTAAGCATACGCCAAGTCAACCCAAATAAAGCATTAAGGAGAAAACAAAATTAATGCTTCCAAATAATAAAAACAACGCATGATTTTTTTAAAGGCTCATTAAGCAATCTCAATCATTTGAGACAAGTCATGCTACAGCAAAACCACTAAGCATACTATCAAAACGACATCAAGCACGATATGAAAAAGTCTAAGCCGCAGTCTAAACAAGCTCCTTTTTGTACCACTTTTTTGTATGAAACTTTTTCTCTTTTCCAACACCATTCGAACCTTTTTGAAACAACTCTTTTGATGAAAACCAACATGGACCAGAGGTCAAAATATACCTTGATGCAAAGATAAAACAAGATCTGAACAAAAATCAAGGCAAAAAACGAAAGCTAAACGCAGTTCTAGAAAAAGAGAACACTCGTTGAACGATAAGAGTGAAAAACGGAGTGTTCTTGGCAAATGAAAAGCAAGGCAACTTCTCCAAAAGAAATTTGTTGGGGTCCAACCATTTATTACAGCAAACAAAACTAAACAAAACTGAAAACTAAAGTAAAGACGCTCCAAGAAAAACGCATAGTGCATGATGCAATAAAAATATAGTATGTTGAAAGGTGACGTGATTTTTGCCGATGAAGAAAGGGTGCCTCGGGGGCATCCCCAAGCTTTGGCGCTTATACCTCTTGGATATTTCTTGGGGTGCGTGGGCATCCCCAAGCTTGAGCTTTTGTCCATTCTTCAACTCATCTCATCATTCTCCAATCCCTATAATTGAAAACTTCCTTCATACAAAACTCAACACAATTCTATTAGCAACATTAGTGTAAGCATAATAATGAATCAACCCCTTTTTGCTTTAGATTTCAACTCAAAACCACCACACATAAAGCATATACTACTGCAGCAACTTCCCCAAAAGTTCCGTGATCAAAAGAACTCAAAAAGAAAGCGATCGAGAGGCAAACACAAATAGTGGCAGAAATCTGTAAAAACAGAACAGCTGACAAAGGTCGATTTTTTCGAGGGTTTTCTGTTGCTCAAATGAAAAAGTGTAAAACTAATGAAAGTTTTGATATAACCTGGGACATATGCACAAGAAATCGCAGGTCAAAAATATATTCTGAGAATTTTCACGAATTTTAATGGTGTAGCACCAAAATCTGTTTCAGGACAGCAACTTCCCCAAATCTTATCTCACTCAAATTAGAGGTTTCTCTTGGCACAACAACGAAATAAAAAGGATAAGGAGCGGTTATTACAGTAATAATAACTTCCAAGACTCAAATAAAAGAAAAAGAAATGAAAGTAAAACAATGGGTTATCTTCCAAGAGTGCTTTTCTTTAACGTCTTTGAGCTAGGCGCAGAAAGTGCGAATCAAGTAATATCAAACGATGAAGCAGCAAGTTCATAATTTGCTCTAAGAATAGAGTCAAAAATTAATTTCTTCCTCTTCCCAGGGAAGTGTTCCATACCTTTTTTGTGTGAGAATTGATATTTGATGGTGCCTTCCCTCATATCAATGATGGCACCTACAGTTCAAAGAAAGGGTCTTCCCAAAATAATAGGATATGAAGCATTGCATTCAACATCCATAACAAGAAAATCAACGGGAACAAGGTTATTGTTAACCATAATAAGAACATCATTAATCCTTCCCAAAGGTTTCTTCTTAGGAACATCAGCAATAGGAACATCATAATAACACTTTTCAAGCGGTGGTAAATCAAGCATATCATAAATTTTTCTAGGCATAATAGAAATACTAGCACCTAGATCACATAAAGCATGGCAATCAAATCCATTAACATGCATATCAATGATGGGTTCCCAACCATCTTCTAACTTCTTGGGAATATAAACTTTTTGCTTCAACTTTTCATCCCTAATTTTCATGAGAGCATTGGTAATATGCTTAGTAAAAGCAATATTTATAGAACTATCATTGGGACTCAAAGCAAGCTTTTGCAAGAACAAAATAACTTCAGATATATTGCAGCCATCAACATCAAAATCATTGAAAGAAATAGAGCTATCATCTCCTACACTCTAAAAAATTTCAGCACTCTTTTGAGAAAAAGTTTTTGCAGTTTTGGGCTTTTTAACACAAGGAGTGAGAGTTTTCTCTACACCAATCAAAGTAAGGGGATTGCTAGCATTTGGAAAAACATCATTAGAGGTATTAATGGTACATACCTTCATCTTCCTAGCCATCTCATCTTCTCTTTCCCACCTGGCATGTAATTCTGCTAACATCCTAACATTTTCATCAATTCTAACTTGGATAGCATTAGCAGTGGCAAAAGGATCAGGATTAGCGGACATTCTGTTAATCAAAGAAGATTGCACATTAGACAAGGATGAAATATCAGTTTCAGCTTTGGAAACCTTAGCTTGAAACTCAGGAATAGCCTTGTTTAAATTTTCAAGTTGATGACTAATAGTCCTCAACAGAGCTGATTGCTCCTCCATGGTCTTGGTGAAAGCCCTGTTCTGCTCATATTGCACCTGCATAAAATTCTTGGTAGCCTTTTCAAGTTCTAAAATCCTTTCTTCACTAGGCATTTTAGGTCTGCCAAGATAGCTATTATCACCATTAGAAGGAAACAACCTATAATTGTTGCTAGCAAAATTATTCCTATAAGCATTGTTGTTAAAGTTATTATTTCTAATGAAGTTTACATCAACATGCTCTTCTTGAGCAACCAAAGAGGCCAAAGGAACATTATTAGGATCAACATGAGTTCTATCATTAGAAAGCATAAGCATAATAGCATCAATCTTATCACTCATGGAAGAGGTTTCCTCAACAGAATTTACCTTCTTACCTTGTGGAGCTCTCTTGGTGTGCCACTCAGAATAATTTACCATCATGTTGTCAAGAAGCTTGGTTGTGGAGCCCAAGGTAAGGGACATAAAAGTGCCTCCAGTAGCTGAATCCAATAGATTTCTTGAAGAAAAATCCAGTCCTGCATAAAAAGTTTGGACAATCATCCAAGTAGTCAGTCCATGAGTAGGGCAATTCTTTATCATAGATTTCATTCTTTCCCAAGCTTGAGCAACATGTTCATTATCAAACTGTCTAAACTTCATGATATCACTACGCAAAGCTATAATCTTAGCAGGAGGATAGTATCTTCCAATAAAAGCATCCTTACACTTAGCCCAAGAATCAATACTATTTCTAGGCAAAGATAGCAACCAATCCTTAGCTTTTCCTCTCAAAGAAAAAGCAAACAACTTAAGCTTAATAATATCACCTTCTACATCCTTATATTTCTGCATCTCACATAGCTCAACAAAATTATTGAGATGAGCTGCAGCATCATTAGTACTAGCATCAGCAAATTGCTCTTTCATAACAAGGTTCAATAAAGCAGGTTTAATCTCATAAAAATTGGCAGTAGGAGCAGGTGGCGCAATAGGAGTACAGATAAAATCACTATTATTAGTGCTAGTAAAATCACACAACTTGGTGTTCTCATGAGTACCCATTCTAGCAAAGCTAAAAGCAGACAAGCAAAAATAACAATTATAAGGAAACTATTTTTTTTGTATTTTTAATAAAAATGATGCAAGCAAAAATAAAATAAAGCAAAACTAAAACAAAGTAAAGGATGTGCGTGCGAAACTCCCCTTGCAGAAGTCTTCTTTTTCCCCAGCAACGGCGCCAGAAAATTAGCTTGATGTGGGCAGATAACCACCCAGTTGGGAACCCCAAGAGGAAGGTATGATGAGCACAGTAGCAAGTTTTCCCTCAGTAAGAAACCGAGGTTTATCGAACCAGTAGGAAAAAGGCAAACTTCAGAAGGTGATGCCTGCTAGCTTCGCGACAGCTCCAGACAATTTATAAGGCGCCTCGTCCAGGGCTTTGCTTTGCACCAGCAACAACGTAGAACTTGCACACAACACAACCAAGAACTTTGCTCCCAACTTACGATGAGGTTGTCAATCTCACCGGTTTGCTGTAAACAAAGGTGTGAGCGTATCGAGTGAAAAACAGTAGTAGTATGCGAGAAAGTAAACAGTGCGAGTAAAAAGTAAACAGTAATAGCAATGTAAAAGAAATTGGACAGGGGTCCATAGTTCACTAGTGGTGTCTCTCCATAAGATAAATAACAACATGCTGGGTAAACAAATTACAGTTGGGCAATTGATAGAATAAAGATAACGTGCATATGTCACGAGGATCACTATGAGATTTACTCTGGGCATTACAACAAAATACATAGACCGCCATCCAACTGCATCTATGACTAATAATCCACTCACGGGGAATCATCCGAGGACTCCTTGAGTATTAAGTTGCGAACAACAGATAACTGCATTAAGCAAAGTGTGTAATGTAAACAAAACGAATGTCCTTAGACACAAGAATGTTGTTTTCTCCCTAGTGGTAACAACACATCTACAACCTTAGAGGTTTTTGTCACTCCTCAGATTAAATAGAGGCATGAACCCAACTATCGAGCATAAATACCCCCTCTTGGAGTCACTAGTATCTACTTGGCCAAGATAACTACTAACAACGGAGAGCATGCAAAATCATAAACAACATAGAGATAACATAAGATAAAATTCAGAACATCAACTTAAATAACACCAATATTCATCGGATCCCAACAAATACAACATGTAGAATTACATAAAGATGATCTCGATCATGTAAGGCAGCTCACTAGATCTAAATATGAAGCAGATGGTGGAGAAGACAACCATCTAGCTACTGCTATGGACCCATAGTCCAAGGTAGACTACTCACTCATCGCACCGGAGGCAAGCATGGCGATGAAGAAGACCTCCGGTGGCGATTCCCCTCTCCGGCAGGGTGCCGGAAAGAGCTTCTGGACCCTCCCGATCTCGGGTCGACGACGGCGGCGGATCGCGATGTGTTTCTGGAAAATTGATCGGGTGTTTAGGTTTTTCCCGTCGGGGGGTCTTTATAGGCGAAGGGGCAGCGTCAGAGGTGGACCAGGGGGCCCTCACCATAGGGCAGCGCGGCCAGGGGCTGGGCCACGCCCCCTGGTGGTGAGGCTGGCCCCTGGCCCCTCTCCGTCTCCTCTTCGGTCTTCTGGAAGCTTCGGTAAATATTAGGAGGTTCGGCTTTTGTTTCGTCCAATTTCGAGAATATTTCTGTGTAACTTTTCTGAAACACAAAAACAGCAGAAAATAGGGAACTGGCACTGTGGCATCTTGTTAATAGGTTAGTTCCGGAAAATGCATAAAAATGCCACGAAGTGTAACAAAACACTAAGCAAATGGTGTAAGAACAAGCATGGAGCATCAAAAATTATAGATACGTTTGAGACGTATCACGCCGCCGCCGCCCTCTTCGCCTCGAGCTTCTTCTCCCTCTCCGCCCTGCCGCGCGTTTCGGTCTGCCGGCGCTCCACATCCGCCGCCCACGCCGCGTTTGTCATGCCCGGCGGCCTCTCTTTGGGGGCCCGCGGCTTTCTCGCCTTTGGCGCGCCGTCGTCGGCGATCCTCTTCGGCGGCATGGTGGTGGGAGAGAAGAGAAGGAGCTGCAACTTTGGGGGATTTTGGCGGGGAAAATGGGTATATGCGGCGCATTTTGGAGGAAAACGATATTAATGGCGGGGAACTACCCTTCTGTCGCCGACACCGTGGGCCCGCTCGACATTTCGCGCATTTTTGTTTCGTCTGGAGTCCCCGAGCGCGCCTCGGAAAGCCGGGGATGGCCTGGGCTCGCCGGATGGATGAAAGCCCAAATCCGGACAAAAACAAAGAACCGGGGGCGCGACTGGGCCGAATACCGCCGTCCGGATTTAAAAATGGCCTGCCAGGGACCTCGTCGGGGACACGACTGGAGATGCTCTAACGATGGGCAGTGGATGAAAAAGGGCGGTGCGGTAGGCGAGGCATCGCCAGAGCGGGGCTAGCCGCGAGTGGCGATAATAGGTGATCGACCGGCGTTTGAGACGGAAATTTGACGTGAGAGAAGTGGGTGAGGAAGACGACCGATCTCCCTTGACCTCGACTCCCAAAAATATCATCTGGTACTATGTGATATTCTGTTACTCCCTCCGACCCCTAATACTCTTCACTAATATAGATGTATCTAAATATATTTTAGTTGTAGATACATCCGTAGTAGGGAAGAGTAATATGAGTCGGAGGGAGTACTTTTCTTCAGCTCGAACAGATTTTCCGGGCACGGTGCCAAATATCTTCTTCTCCGTTACCCGCTCAAACTTCCCAACGTTATCGCGTCCAGTTCGGCAGTTCTTGTAATTGGCATTCCACTCTCTGCCATTGGCGCCCGCGGCAACCACACGTGCAACTCCACCGCTACCTCCGTGCGCGCTTGATTCCCCCTCTCGCGCTCGATGCCGCTCATGGCCGTCTCCTCCCCACCCTTCTCCTTCCCCTCCACGCGCCACCTCCGCCGCGCAACTACCACCGCCGCAGCGTCCTCTGCCGGCGACGACTTCGACTACCCCCTCGCCGACCCCTCTGTCCGCTGGCCCCACCTCCGCTTCCCGCACCTCCCCGCGCCCCGCTTCCCCGCTGCCGACGCCGCTCCTCCCGCCCCGGCGCGGCCATCGCGTGAATTGGAGCCCGCGGAGGACCCCTCCACTCCCTCCTCTTCAGCTTCCGGTTCCGCGGCCGTCGCGGTCGAGCCGCTGGACGCGCGGGCACACCGCGCGAGGGTGAAGAAGCTGAGCAAGCTCGCGCTGCGCCGGGCGCGGGACTGGCGAGAGCGCGTCTCTGAACTGGCGGACCGCCTCCTGGCGCTTCCCCCCGGCGCGCCCGTCGCGGAGGTGCTCGACGAGGCGTGGGTATCCCCCGACGAGCTCGCCTACGTCGTGCGCGCCGTGGGCGCCGCCTCCTGGCGCCGCGCGCTCGACGCCTTCGAGTGGCTCGTGGCGAGCGGCGCCGCCGGCCCGGGCCCCCGCGTCGTCGCCGTCGTCCTCGGAGTCCTCGGACGCGCTCGCCAGGACGGGCTCGCGGAGGAGGTCTTCCTCCGCTTCACGGGCGAGGGCGCCACCGTGCAGGTGTTCAACGCCATGATGGGCGTGTACGCCCGCTCTGGACGTTTCGACGACGTCCGGCAGCTGCTTGACGCAATGCGCGGCCAGGGGATTGAGCCCGACCTGGTTAGCTTTAACACTCTGATCAATGCCAGGGCCAAGTCTGGGAGCTTAGCCCCCGGCGCCGCCTTTGATCTCCTGCTCGAGGTCCGGCAGGCTGGGCTGAGGCCCGACGTTATCACTTACAACACCCTCATCACTGCTTGCTCGCAAGGTTCCATTCTGAACGATGCAGTGGCAGTGTTTGAAGATATGATTGATTCAAAGTGTCGGCCGGATTTGTGGACGTACAATGCCATGGTGTCAGTCCATGGCCGGTGTGGGACGGCACAGGATGCCGAGCGGATGTTCATGGAGCTGCTAGAGAAGGGCTTTAAGCCGGATGCAGTCACTTACAATTCTCTCCTTTATGCTTTTGCAAAGGAAGGAGATGGCGACGCTGTGGAGCGTGTCTGTGAGGAATTGGTTAAGGCTGGGTTCAAAAAGGATGGAATAACTTACAATACCATGATTCATATGTACGGCAAGATGGGCAGGCTTGACTTGGCACTTGGTCTGTATGATGAGATGAGGGCTATAGGCTGCACTCCAGATGCTGTGACTTATACTGTCTTGATTGATTCTTTAGGGAAGATGGATAGGATTTCTGATGCAGGGAAGGTGCTGGAGGAGATGGCAGATGCAGGATTAAAGCCAACGCTGGTAACTTTCAGTGCTTTGATATGTGCGTATGCCAAAGGTGGGAGGCGGGACGAGGCGGAGCAGACATTTGATCGTATGGTTGCATCAGGTGTCAAACCTGATCGTTTAGCTTATTTGGTTATGCTGGACATTATCGCAAGGTCTGGTGAGACAAAAAAGCTGATGCTTCTGTATTGGACAATGATGAAGGATGGCTACAAAGCAGATGCCACCTTGTATCAGATCATGCTTTCTGCACTTGCAAAAGGAAATGAATGTGAGGAGATTGAAGGAGTGATGCAAGACATGGAGATAGTTTGTCAAATGAATCCGCAGCTGATATATAGCATACTCATCAAGGCGGAGTGCATTTCTCAGGGTGCTAAGCTGTTGAAGAAGGCATGCCTACAAGGACACGAACCTGACAGCAGGAGTTTACTTTCCATTTTGGATGCATATGAAACAATGGGAAAGCATGAAGAAGGTCTCTCTTTGCTTCAATGTATCCGGGAGCATGTCCCCAGCTCTAGTAACTTGATATCTGAATGTTCCATCATGCTTCTGTGCAAGAACCAGAAGGTTGCTGCTGCCATTCAAGAGTACAGCAGTATGCAGACATTAAAATGTGGATCCTTTGGCCGAGACTGTAGCTTATATGAGTACTTAATTACATGCCTTGAGGAGGCTGAATTCTTTCCTGAAGCTTCTCAGGTGTTCTGCGATATGCAGTTTATTGGCATAGAGCCTTCCCAGAAGATATATGAGAGTATGATATCCACATACTGTAAATTGGGCTTCCCGGAAACAGCTCACCAATTGATGGATGAAGCTGTACAGTCTGGTATTTGGCTAAATACTCTATCATCTAGAGTTACTATAATTGACGCTTATGGGAAGACAAAACTCTGGCAGCATGCCGAAAATTTCGTGACAGGACTGAAACAAGAGTCAGGTATTGACAGACGGATTTGGAATGCTTTGATACATGCCTATGCCGAGAGTGGCCTCTATGAGCACGCAAGGGCAGTCTTTGACACTATGATTAAAAAGGGCCCTCAACCAACAATTGATTCAGTTAATGGAATGATGAGAGCATTGATTACTGATGGCAGGCTGGATGAGTTGTATGTGATTGTTCAGGAGCTTCAAGATATGGGTTTCAAGATTAGCAAAAGCACAGTAATCCTTATGCTTGAAGCTTTTGCAAAGGCTGGGGATGTATTTGAGGTAATGAAAATATATAATGGAATGAAGGAAGCAGGATACCTGCCAAATATGCACATCTACAGAAGTATGATCTCCTTACTCTGCCGTAATAAACGATTCAGGGATGTTGAATTGATGGTTGCGGAGATGGACGGAGCAGGATTCAAGACAGATCTAGTCATACTCAATACCCTTCTTTTGATGTATACTGGGAATGGAAACTTTGACAAGACAGTAGAAGTATACCATAGTATTCTGGAAGCTGGCTTAGAGCCTGATGAGGATACGTATAATACGTTGATAGTCATGTACAGTAGAAACTTGAGGCCCGAAGAAGGTTTTACTATCTTGAATGAGATGGGTAAACGAGGTTTGACACCCAGGTTAGAATCCTATAAAAGCTTGCTTATGGCATCTGGAAAAGCAAAACTCTGGGAGCAAGGCGAACAACTTTTTGAGGAAATAAGATTAAAGGGTTACCGATTAAATCGATCTTTATATCACATGATGATGAAAATGTACAGGGATGCCTGCAACCATTCCAAAGCCGAGCAACTACTAGCAGCAATGAAAGAGGACGGCATCGAACCAACAGTTGCCTCTATGCACATTCTCATGACTTCCTATGGAGCTTCAGGGCACCCAGACGAAGCTGAGAAAGTACTGAACAGCCTGAAGTCGTCCAGTTTGGAAGTCACTACTTTACCATACAGTACTGTTTTTGATGCTTACTTGAAAAATGGTGACTACAATCTTGCCATGACAAAATTGTTGGAAATGAAAACAGATGGCATAAAACCAGATCATCAAGTTTGGACTTGTTTCATTAGGGCCGCTAGTTTGTGCGAGCAAACTGATGATGCCATTCTTCTCCTGAAATCTTTACAGGATTGTGGATTTGACCTTCCCATTAGGTTGACACCATACTTATGTTCACAATGATAGGGCAAAATTTGCATGCTAGATTTGGCTATAACTTCTTACATCTCTTGCAGGCTCCTGACCGAGAGGACTTCCTCTCTGTTAACTGAGATTGACAGTTTTCTAGAAGAACTCGAGACACTAGAAGATTCCGCTTCTCTAAATTTTGTAAACGCACTAGAAGACCTCTTGTGGGCATTTGAACGTCGAGCAACTGCTTCATACATTTTCCAGTTGGCAGTAAACAGAAGCATATACCATCATAATGTCTTTCGGTATTTGCCGCAATCTTTAACTCTGGTTATTTAATTCAGAATATGTACTTAACTTTTTTTTCGATAAAGGGAATATATTAATATCGTGAAGATACCAATTACACCGAGCCTCTGCACGTACTTACCTTTATGCGTTCAAATCTCCATTTCATGTGCATTCTTTTTTAACCAAATAAGTGGGTCACACACTGACAATTCTGGTCCAGACATACACAACAAAGAAAAGGAAAGAAATGATAGAAAGAAATTACAGATAGCAATTGATGACAGCAATATAAAAGTTATTGCAGAAAAGGCACAATCCAGTGCTGTAATTTTTTAGATCTTTCATCTGAACATTTAATAGGTGGTTTTGAATGAACAGTTAATGTTATCATTATGCTTGGGCATGCCAGTCTGCTAAGATACGCATATTTGTATGCTCAATGCCACAAAGTCAAGATGTTTGGTTTGTTTTCATCGTCTTATCATGTCGACATATTTTACTTCTCACCAAAATGTTTTGTTTATTTGTACTCCCTCCGTTCCAAAATATAAGATGTTTTACCCGTTTTCTAGAAGACATGTATCTACCCACCTTTTAGTGTGTAGGTTCAGAGCAAAATGAGTGAACACACACACTAAAAGGTGACTACATACATGTGTTCCATAAGAATGCTTAAACATCTTATATTTTGGAACGGAGGGAGTAGAAATTAAGTCAGAACTTTTGCTGGCAGGATATTATTGCTTTATGATTTTAAGTATGGACAAATCCTAATTGTTATTATAATATTTGTTTCTGCTGTATTAATTAATTTAACTTTTCCATGTGAATGACAGAGTGATAGAAAAGGACTGGGGAGCTGACGTCCGAATGTTGTCTGCTGGGGCTGCACTTATTGCTCTAACATTATGGCTTGATCAGATGCAAGTAGGTGCTCCTAATAATATTTCCTTTTTTTGTGCTCCTAATAATATTATTTGCAGCCTTTGTTGCATTTAGCTAATAAATAGAGAGACACCAATTTACAGAAACGTGCTTGCAGATAATAGTAAAATTTTCTCATCGGCTTTAGTTGTTATGCATTAACTTTACCACAACTATAGGCAGTAACGTACTCCCTCCATGCCGGTTTATAGGGCAATTGCGTATTTCGAGACAAACTTTGACCTTTAATTTTAGTCAAGAAAATATAGAATATATTATATAAAAGTTATACCATTGGATTCATATTCAAAAGAACTTTCCAATGATATAATTTTTATATCAAATATCTCATATTTTCTTAAGTAAAAATTAATGGTTAAAGTTTGTCTTAAAATACACATTTGCCCAATAATCTGGTATGGAGGGAGTAGTTGGGTTCGCTGCTATCTTGACAGATTCACTAAATTAGCATGTGTCTTCTTTATGCCCTAATTCTGGCTTTTTTTGTATCCCCTTTAGAGGTGGTCATACGAATTATAAATTAATTATAATCAGTTAACATAAATAAGGAAAATTGTGCTAAATGCAGCTTATTTATCTCAGGTCTTAGTGCTATACACTAGCTACTATTACCGATAATTTCCATTTATAACTTCATTGACATTCTATACAAATTTTAATGTTGCGTGTTATTACAGAAACATTATGGAACCCTTTTTTCTCTCTTTGTTCCAGCAGCCCTATGCACAGTTTTTTTATTACTAATTGAGGGCACAAATTTAATTGAAAGCTGCCAAAGAAATTCAGAATATACCCCTGAAAAAACGTTCTTTTCATTGCAAAGAAAGGGGTTTTGTTACATATTTACATGCCTCCGAAGGGGCAGTTTACAAGTAAGGGAAAAGCGTTCTTACAGTTGCAATGCCCCGAATAATTTTACCCTGGTTCTGTTTGTAATGCAGGATGCTTCACTGCAGGGTTCACCAGAATCCCCCAAATCTATTGTACTGGTCACAGGGGAGGGGGAATATAACATGGTATCCTTGCGTAAAACCATCAGAGTTTACCTTTTAGAAATGGGGTCCCCTTTCTTGCCATGTAAAACTCGATCAGGTCGCTTTGTGGCGAAGTCTTACTCTCTTAAGATGTGGCTGAAAGATTCTCCTTTCTGCATGGATCTTGAGTTGAAAGACGCCCCAGCTCTTCCTAAAATGAACTCAATGAAGCTCACTGAAGGGTACTTCATGAGATCTGGTCTTGTATCTATATTTAAAGATATACACGAGCAACTTGGAGAAGTATGGCCTAAGAAATTCTCTAGATTAGCTCTGTTGTCAGAAGAAAGCAGGGCCGAAGTTATCAAGGCTGATATACAAGGAAGGAAAGAAAAATTAGAGAAAATGAAAAAGCAGGGTCTTGTTGTGTCGAGAAAATCTAAGAAGGGAACACGGAGAGCGAAATTTGTTAGAGAACAAAGTACACAGGCGGTTCGGAAGTAGTGTTTGTTTTCCTTCGTCAGAACATTTTCTCAAGCGGCGTTGTGGGATTTACATGAATATTACTTAATGGGAGAGAAAGGAAAAGGAATTGTGACATTACTGTGATGTTGATCGGTCAAGGTACGAGTGCGATCGAACAAAAGATGGGATGCATTTGCTTTCAGGTTTATTGTCACATCTGTAGCAAGTTCATACTGGTAAATGGTTAATCATCTCTTCTGTAATTTTTAACATACAAATTTATGATTTTACACAGTACTTTGTATTTCTATCATTTCTTTGCAGAGATGAAGAAGCCATGGAGATAGCATGTTTCACTCAGTGTGACATCATCATGCGACATTGTAATGCAAACAGTGCCTTATTCACATCATATTCTAAGTAAGCTTTTCAATTGTTTAAAAGGTAGTTATAGACTCAGTTTGCGGTTGCCGAATTGTGCTGCGTTTTGCTTATTTTATAATCTGCTGTAGGATATTAGCCATAAAAGTAGGAAATAGCAGGTGAAACAAACACTAAAACAGGCAAAAGTGGGTGGGGCAAACGGGATTATGAAAACCATTGCAATGCCAAACTCAGCCATATTGATTTTAAACATTAAATTTCATTTGATGCATTGACCCAAACTAGAAAAGGGCTGTTTTTGTATTAGTCTAACACATACTTCATGTGATAGTGTGGTGAACTGGTAACAATGATATGCATCACTGTCCAGATTGTATGTATAGGCAGCATCGTAGGGGTGAGTGATGTACGCTAAATCAGCTTAGGAATTGATCACATTGCTTATCCCTATTTACATTTCAGTGGGCTAAAACCCTTATCATTTTGTGATTCATTGTACTCACATTTGTTGCACATTTGACTAATCTTGTCAGGAACATTAGGTACATGGTTGATGGTTCTACACTCTTTATTGAACAACAGAACAAGCATGAAACCATTTCTATGGTGAGGTTTCTTTTTTAGATCATTATATGGGTAGTTGGTTTCCAGCTCCTCTTGTTCGGTTGTTTTTCTCTCTAAATCTTGTTATTTCCTTCATATTTTGCTAAAGATTGATTACTTAGTAAGTTGGCAATTTGACATCATTAACTGTGGTGATTTCTTTACTTCGTATTGTGGTCACATACTCACTTGCGTAGGTAGTGGATAGTGAAGGTGATATGTTGCTACGGTGACAGATCAGTGAACGTGAAAGTAGAAATGCTGCGAAACTTTGATATGTCTATCTAGCTATCCACATTGGGTTGTATATCGTCTTGAGTTTCCTTATGTGTGGCTTTGTGCTATGTGTAAAAACTGAAGACATAATTAACTTTTCAGAATATTATTTCAACCTGACTATCATAACTTTACTGTTTTATTACATTTAGGACCCTTTCAGAACCAATATGAGAATGCTTTATTTCCAACAAAATCTGAAACCATGATGAGTACCTACCAAAATATAACTAAATATTAACTACACATTTCTTCTGAAACTGGATCTATTTGTATCTTCTGAACGAGGGCAGGCCTGGCGTAGTGGTGAAGTCATCCCCACTTGTGCCAAGAGGTCCTGGGTTTGAACTAGCCTCTCTGCATTGCACTTTGCAGGGTAAGACTACGTTCCTATAATCCCTCCCTAGACCCCCACCTTGTGTGGGAGCTTATATGCACTGGGTCTGTCCATTTGTATCTTCTGAACATGATTTAACTAAATAGTTTTAATGCACATTATTGATACAATTTCACCCATTGTAAACTTTGTGATATCTAATTGAAGTTATGGATATTAAAGTGTAATGCTACGAATATGGGGTTGTTCTTCAGCATCGGTGAGTCCATATCCAGTAGTACAAATGAGTTGCAAATTTGTCCAGTGTTAGTTCAGAATCCATGGTATCGTACTATTTAGTTCAAAATAAATTAGAAGTGTGACTTTGGTGGGATAGATCCTACTTAACATCTTACCACATAGGTCCTATCTATATGCCGATTGCTTGTCTGCCGGGTATTCATCGTTGTATTTTGTTCCATATCTATCCAAAATACACTTCCAATACTATATTCACTCAATTGAAAATGAACCCCTAAACCCCGGCGAAAACCTTTATTACGGTACTTAGCATCCTTTCTTTACTATGTTGAAATATGAGCTTACCAGACAAATTTTAAAACCCTTACGAAAAAGTCTAATTACAGTGAAGGCACTACAAGATTAAAAGTGTTCGAATAGACCCGAGTGGAGAAATTTTAAATCCTTATAATGAAAACGGCTGCTTATAGGAGACGGGCCCAGCACCTAGTGAACACCAAAGACCAAACAGCCAAAAGGATAAAACTGACTGGCCCGTAGGAAACACCTATTAAGTGAAACACGGTGACTTAGCAATTTCTACAAACCTTCTCACATATATGGATCAAACTCGTGCGGGCCAATTTCCTTCTGTCCATGCTCCAGCAAGTCGTACTTCCAACTATCATTTCCATCGACGCTGTCCTTGTACTCGCGTCCCTCGGCCGCGGCACGCCGGCGCTTCACCACCCTGTCGATGACAGCATCGACCACGACGTCAAATGCGTCTTTGAACACCACGCCCTTTGCCACCGGGTCCCTGTACATCACCCTCGGTATGAGCCGGATCACCTCCTCTCGCATCTGCGCCACCTTCGCCGCCGGTATCTTCCTCAGCTCCTCCTCAATGCTGGCGTTCTTTTTGGCCACATCGGCCTGGGGGATGAACACCGAGTAGCTCCTGTAGTCCCTGGGAAGGTGCCAGGTGTACTGGGTGTAGGCCGATATCGGGTGAAAGAAGACCGGGATGCAGCCAGCGAGGATGGCGTCGAATGTGGACTTGCGGGTGAAGGAGTCGCCGGTCGGCTCGAGGCAGAACTCGGCGCTCTCGAGCAGCCCCATGATCCCATCAGGCGAGTTGTGGTACCCCGTCGAGCTGGCGAACATCGTGCAGTTGCTCGACTTGCGGCACTGCTCTATTATTTGGCCACGCACCGTTGTGTTAGTGCTGGGGCGTGACCCTCCGGCGAAACCCCATAGCCACCTGCGCTCTCGCTGGCGCATGCGGTCCTGCCAGCGAAATACGTCGGCGTCGGTGGAAGGGTGGAAGTGCGACGGGAACGGCACGGCGAAGTCGTTGCCTAGCCAGGGGCTAGCCTCGATGGCGAGGACTGTCATGTTGTGGACGGCCGGGTACGTCATGAAGGCGTTGCCCCAGCCGCCGCCTTCGCCGCGGATGAAATCCCATGTGCCCCGTCCGACGACCAGGAAGTGGTCGCGGCCTCCCATGGCGCTCCACTCGGGCCGCCGCACAAGCCACTCCACCATCTCCCGCGACAGGGCGTCACGGTCCGAGAGGTTGCTCTTCCGCAAGTTAAGTGATGCTTCAAGCCCGGCGTAGAATGGCACGTACACGGCGGTGGCGATGGAGGGGTCGGCGGTGAGGCACTCGTACCGCCTCATCCGAGTATGGTAGATCAACTCCAGCATGTACTGGTCGGTGTCGTAGGCTCCTTTCTCCGGCAGGGAGTCGCCGGGCAAGAGAGGCGGACCGAACCCGCCGTTCGCCATGGGCTTGCACATGTCGATGGTGACGGAGACCTCACCGCATTCTCCGGCGAGGTCGGTGTTGAACCGTGGGGGCAGGTCGTACATGTAGATGTACCGGCCGACGCACCGGTCCCGGCCAAACCGGAAGGACGGAAGGGAGAAGGCTGAGGGCTTGAGAAGAAGGGACGCCATGTTGCCTTGCTTGGTGGAGACGAAGTAGAATACAAGGGCCCAAAATGCGATCGAGAGGATCGTGAGGCATAATATCCGCGGTGGCCGGAGCAAGCTCGCGCCGCCGCTGCCTTCGCCAGCAGAGTGCTTGTCGTTAGCGGCATCCCTCTCCACGCTCAGCGTGCTACATGACTTCATTGTTTCTGCAGTGTCACAGTGTGGGTATGAGCGCAGCCTCCATGCTATGACCATGAGATTCCCATAAGAAGCAATCAACTCTTGAATTTTTTTTGGCGGGCAAGTGACATTAACCTATACTCTTGTGAACCTGGCTTCATCAATGGTGGTAGGATAAGTCAGCTTTGGAGTTTGGACTCCCGCGCTTCTATACAGAGTCATGATATTTTATAGAAAAGAAACGTCTATTGGTTTTCGGAGGTTGACTTCATTAATGAGAGATCTGCTTTGCATTTTGCGCGTGTATATACATGAAATTTTGTAAAGTTGACCTCATTAATGGTGGTGAGAGGCCCAAGTGAGAGAGAGAAACTGTAGTATAGTATTTTTTTCTGTAAAATATGCCAAATACCTCGTTGAAGGCCTAACGCCTTTCACAATGCATCGTCTCTTAGCACGTTTTTATAGATGTCATTAAAACATAAGATACAACTATCTCAATGCATTGTCTCTTAAGTGTTGTCTCTTAGATGTTATATTTAATAGCTATATGGATCCTAATTGCATATGAATAGTGTAGCCAATTTGTGGCATAAAGCAACACATCTCCATTGTTAACACACAAGTATATATATATATATGGACTTAAAAATTAGTAATCTCCATACAATAGTCCGGTGGAGGAGTTACCAGAGCCGGCGGCGGCGGCCGAACTGATGCCCCTGCTGCTTTGCCCGTGCTTGCTTCCATGGGCGAAGAGACGAGAGGAAGGGGCACGAAGGTGGGCACGGCGGAGGGGAGCTGGCAGGGAGGAAAGCTGCAAAGGGGAGGCAGCGGGGAGCCAAGCGGCGGAGGAGACGGCGAGATGGGCGCAGTCTCGCTAGGAGTCACACAGGCCACAGGTAGGAGAAGAAAGAGAGAAAAAAGGAAGAGAGAGACACCACGCGATCCGCACGGGATCGATGGATTAATTTCCATACATGGGGAGAAGAGCTAAGAGTCGTTTCTCTGATAAGCTACAGCTACCCTCTCTCTCCTAATTAATCACCATGCCACGTTGGACTAATTCCTATGATTTCGTGCTAAGATACGCGCGTTGGGGACGGCCTAAGTGAACGTGATGTGCTCTGATTAGACTTGTCTGCTTCATGCTTCGAAATGTGAGAACCAAAACTGAGAAGCACGGTGGACAGCAGCTTAGAAGTCAGATTTGTTATAAAGGCCTTGTTATGAATACGGAATTTTCTACTCCCTACTCTCTCCGTACTCAAATAAGTGTACATCTAGCTCAAAAATTTGTCCACAAAAGAGTATACTTCTCTCTTTTCAATGCATATTTAAGTAGTCAAAAGTGTTTCTCTCTCATTACACAGGAATCAAAGTCAATAGTATTTTTTCTTTTTTCATGCACTTAGCTCACTGGAGGTGGAGAAATTTAAAAGGAGAGAGATGATGGTTATCATCTTCCCATTACAAAAAGCTTAATTTTCTTGAAAACCCCAAACGTACACTCTTTTGTGGACGGAGGGAGTAACTCCATTCTTTTTTTGGCGTGTGACAATGTCCCCTTATTACAGTGCTGGCATTGGCTCTCCTTGTTGGATAGGGTGTTTGAGGAAGCCTGACTCATATACTTTTTTAAACACTAGCAAGGTGGCTCTCGCAAATGGGAGGGCATCATCTTTACTCTGTGATTATTTTATTAATTGGTCTCATCCTCTTTATTATTTATAACTTGCATGGTGGCCCTCGCAAATGTGAGGGCACCACCATTAGTTTTTTTTTCAAGAAGAAAAACATCTTTAGTGTGTCAAAACTTATGAAATACCTCATAAATCCATGAACTTCACATTATGAGATAGAAAGTACTTCCTCCTACCCATATTACCTTTCGCAAATACGGATGTATCTAGCATTAAAATGTGTCTAGATACATTCGTATTTGCGAAAGGTAATATGGGTCAGAGAGAGTAATATAGCCACCATTTTATTTATACGTATATAGATATCACATGCATTACGTGTGATGGTTGATCCGTGTGCAAGGATAACATTCAGATTGTAAAAAAATTGCTGAGCAATGACCATACGATAGGTCGACTAAGAAGTAAGGTAATACCTTGTGTTGGTCTCATTTTCTATTTTTTATTGCATAAAGAAACAAATATCATTTCTGTGTTTCCTAATAACATTATGATGAGTTATTGGCCATGGGATAGTACATACACCAATAAAAATCTACCGTTGTCGTTTACGATGAAAATATCTCCATTGCATTGATAAATAGGTGTTTTACTTTTCATGCTAGTTTGCGGCATGTCTTTTGTTTCCAAACATACTAAGCTTTTGATTTATTATTATAAATGGATATGAGGATTTATGGATAATGGTAGGTTAATGTGGTGGCCTTTAGTTATTTTCTCTATGAATAATGTCCTGGGTATGTGGCTATATGGACCATACACTTCATTTACAGAGATAGAAAATTGGGCAGTCTTGATTTCCATTTTGTTGACATGTGAATTTGTAAGGATTTTTTCTTACGTAAATATGGAACTTGCAAAAATGTTAGCTCACACAAAAAAATGTTGGAGGGAGTGATCCATCGTTTCAAGCTCCACCGGTACAACCAATGTTTGAGAGCTACATATATCAATCTTTTGCCGTGTATTTTAGTTATCATGTCTGTTGGCTTGTATGTTCTTTGCAGAGTCATCCTTGCAGTTGAGTTTGTGCTATACAAAATAAGATTGCAATGCTCCATCTTTTACTACTTGGCTAGTTCTAGGTTTTGGAGCCCATGGTTCTCGCAACTCGTATTATTGCTTTTATTTTATTTCTTGGCACTTTGATAATTGAGCCTCAATTTGGTACCATGCCTTCCAAGAGGTGTGTCCCAGATCAAAACCTGTGATTTTACGGTCCCACTCATCAATGTCGATGATTCACGCAGATCTTCAAAATCTACGAGGTTAGCTCATGTTTTGTAGATTTGATATTCTGAAGTTTTGTCACTTTTGGTATGAGGGATGCGAAAGAACAATATTGACATGTTCATTATGAGGACGTTGATCAATCTTTTAGATTTATCAGGGATATTTAATGTCAAGTTCTTTTCTAAATAGTCAATACATTGTTTAAAAATAATTCATTTTCTTGTTAATATTATATTATGTAAATTAAATTTATTTATATTTTATAACCTAGCTTGTATTTTCGGCGAATGTTCCATGTGTAGTTCTCTAGGACATATATCATGTTAATATTGACACATACATGCCAATTGAAAAAAGATTTTGTGTAGATCAGCTTTGTTCAAGTGAGTATACGATTGGTTTGGGTGTGTCCTTATAGGTACTGTGCTACCAGTGGACACTATCATATATACATATGCATGTACTGGTCAGTTTTTGTTTTACAATTAGCGATCTACCTTTGCGTTTTTTTAGATGGATCTGCTTTTGCGTTGCCTTCTAGGTATGTGCTTGTAGTTCAAAAAAACACGTATGTTCTTTCTATGGGCAAGCCTGATCTAACGTAACAAGCTCAAAACATGTAGCGTGTCTATAGTTCCGCATATAGTTTACGTAACTCTTAGATATATTAAATCTTAACCGTTAGTAATAAAATCAATGACATATTTATTTCTAGCCTATGTAGATTAACGTGGTGGCTCTATTTTAAACCTTCGTATTGTGCTTTTAGTATATAATAGATGTTTTTCTCGAACACGTCATTTTACATTATTTATGTGTGGTAATGTTGTGCGTGAATACTTCCTGCATAAAATTACCATTTTATGGGTTTAAATGCTGCACTCTTATTTACTTCTGGCAAATCTGTTCTCTAGTGTATATCTTGCAAGCTGCAGCAATACTTGATCTGCAATTGACTACATTTTGATTATTCGACCGATTGATCTATCGACCACAAATTTAACCTGAAGTTTTATTTTTTGAACAAGTCGGGAGAGGAGTCCTCTACCAAAATTTTATAAAGCAACTGCGGTGAAGTGCAAAAAGGAAATTACAAGGGGAAGAAGGCACAAATGAGAACGGAATAAAAGAAAATTAAAAGAGAGTACAAAAGGGGGAACAACTGAAGAGGGTGATTAATCAGGTCAATCTTCAATCCAGCAAAGAGTAGTCTGCTTTTCCAAATGCCTTGTCCGAGACAACCACAGCTTCGTGCTTTCAGAGCATTGTTTTGCTACCACATCAGGTGGGATTGTCTCGTTGTCATGTTTTCTTGTGAGACAACCAGATAGTCCATAGAGCTGCAGCCACCACCGAGTTCCAGGCATGAAAAGTGCGAAACAAATCTTTTCTATAAGATGAAAGATCTCTGGTGTTAGCGGCTTTAGCAATGTTAATTCCAAAAATCTGCAGCACAGCTCTAGCATGAGGATACTGCAATGCCAAGTGGTTTGCTGTTCCGCTGGTGCTACAGCTGAACGGACAGACATCAGAGTGGACAATCCCCTGACGATGTAATACTGCCCAAACTTTAATCCCCTGCTTAACCCAAAGCCACAACAAGATTTTACTTTTTTTTTTTTGGAGCCGCGCACTTACAAACTACAGAGGAGCAATATCTTGAACCCCTCTAGAATTAGGCAGCTCAGCAGCTGGTACACATTTTTTTTTTTGACAGAGGAAGTCTTTGATTTTCTGTGCGCCAATAATCTGATACCAGGGGCATCATTCAGCGGCTGAAAATATTGAAGTGAAGACCACAGAAGCTTCAATTCACCCACATGGTCTTTGTGAAGTATCTCAACGGGACGGTCCAAAATTTCTCTGTGAAACAGTTCAGCCGCCGGAATGCTGGGAATTCTCTGTAAAGAGAGCCATTCGTCGTCGTCAAACCAGAATGTTACAGTTCTGCCGCTGCCAAGAGATACTGCAGTGATCTCTCTGTACAAGGAGATGTAACAATTCAGATGTCCGCTCAATCCAAACCAGTCCAGGGAGAGTTGGCACTTCATGTAATCTGTGGATACACAGAAGGCACTGATTCTGAATCTCAAGATTTTTCTGTAGGACTGAGACGGCGTGAATAGCCGGGGGAATTTTTTTTGGGTCTGGAGTCTGGATGCTATGCGACGCTTTGTATGGGAGGCCAGACGCTGGCGAGAGGCGCCCGCTCCCGCCCGCCGCCGCGCGTCTCCCCCGGCGGTGCACGCGACCACCACCTCTTCGCCGCAGCCGCGCGCGTCCTAAGGCTCGAGGCCTCCTCCTCTTCCTCCACCACCTACCTATGGAACAAGCTGCTGGGCCTCTTCTCCCGCGGCGGCGCGCCCGCCCTCGCCCACAGGCTGTTCGACGCTATGCCCGAGCGGGACGCCGTCTCCTACAACACCCATATCGCGCGCCTCTCCCGCTCGGGCTCCGCCGCCGAGGCCACCAGCGCGTACTCGCGCATGCTACGCGAGGACGGCGGCGGCGTGAGGCCAGACGGGACCACCCTCTCGGCCCTCCTCGCGCTGCGGTGCGCCGGGGCGAGCCGTGGCTTCGTCGGGCAGGTGCACTCCCACGCGGTGCAGCTCGGGCTCTGCTCGAGCGCGTTCGTCGGGACCGCCCTGCTGCGCGCGTACGAGCTCTGCGGTGAAACCGACGCCATCACCGTCGTGTTTGAGGACGTCGCCGAGCCGGACGTCGTGTGCTGGAACGTCATGATCGATGCTTGCGCGCGGCATGGGGGCCTGCGGTGCGCTGTGGAGATGCTGTCGAGGATGCGCAGGGCCGGAGGCGTCGCCGACGGGTTCACGCTGGCGAGCATCTTGAAGGCGTGTCGTTCTCGCGAGGAGGATCTCGGCCTCGGCTTGCAGCTCCATGCGTGGGCGTGTAAGATCGGGGTTAACTCAGAGGCTGCCATCAGCAATGCTCTCATCACCATGTACCTGAAATGCGGCGGGAAGACGAGTTCAGCTGTCCAAGTCTTCCAGAGGATGTCAGAGCCCAACATAATCACTTGGACATCTATGATTTCCGGGTTGGTTCAGAATGGCCTTGCTGTGAAAGCATTGGGCTTCTACAAAGAAATGACGAGGGCTGGGGAAAGGGAGAACGGCTACTGCTTCACCTCTGTGGTCTCTGCATTTGGCGCCCTTGCAAGTCTTGAGCATGGAAAGATGGTGCATTGTCGTGTCATGAAGTCGGGTTTTTGCTCAGATACAATTGTTGGGAACGCCCTCCTTGACATGTACTTCAAGTGTGGCAGCTCATCAGATGCTCGGTTCGTGTTTCACACGATGCAGGTGCGCGATGTGGTGTCGTGGACAGCTATGATCGTCGGCTACGGGCGTCATGGTGAGGTCAGGAAAGCTGTTATGTGCTTCAGAGAAATGCTTCATGACAGGTTTAGGCCGGACAGCGTCACATTCCTCGCGGTCCTTTGTGCCTGTAGACAAGGGGATCTCGTGGACGAAGGGCTTACGATTTTCTGCTCTATGGTTGAGGATTGCGACGTTAAGCCACAGAGAGAGCATTGTGCGTGCTTGGTTGATCTTCTAGGACACGCTGGGAGACTAAAAGAGGCAGAGGCTATAATTGGAGCTATGGGACTGGAAATGGATTCATTGGCTTGGGAGTCTCTTCTTGGTGCCTGTGGTTTACATGGAGAAGTCGAGTTGGCGAAGAGGTCAGCAGGGAAGGTCATGGAACTAGAACCATGGAAGTATGGGCCTTATGTTTTGCTGTCCAATATGTATGCTGAACAATGTCAATGGCGTGAAAAGGAGGTGTTGAGAGAGCGGCTTGACGGCAGCAATGTCAGGAAGGGTGCCGGCCACAGTTGGTTCTCAGTTTCAGAAGCAAGCTAAACAACTTCATGTTATTCTAGTATGTTTTTTCAGAAGACAATTTGGCCAAGAAGGATGTGGTTGCAGTACCGAGGGGAAGATGAGCTACATGAACCTATACCTACTGAATGCACTCGAAGCTAAAGCATGAAGAATCGATGGATCATGGCACTGAGCTTATGAATTCTCACATGTTTAAGGGCATACACACTTCCGGAATATGGAGGCAAATGCTATTTATTTCTGCCAAACACGCACCCAAGTGCATGCCATTTTGTATGCGACAAGAGCTACAACTGTCAGGTAATGGTGGTGTTTCTGTCTTTTCTTAGAACATGTGGTAAACGCATCACGAAAATATCACTATCAAGGACAAACGACGTCAAATAAACACATTAAGGACCTTACATGCAACCCATCCTACACACATGGAGTTAGATTACAAACTATTTATACATAATTACATACATGTACAGTTAAGATCAAAGGAACAGTTAGAACTGTGCGTCCTACGGAATTTTTTTCTTTGTCAGCCTCATTTTCTCCTCCTCATGCACAATGCTCTCCCTCCTACCTTTCCTTGCAGTTTGTGTATTGATGTGTATATTTGCATGTTCTATTTTCGCTGCAGAACCTCCGTCGCTCAGCAGCCTGCATGACAAAGACAAGGCAGTGTCACATTAGGGGAGACAAAATTTAACAAGGTCCATTTTGAGTAGCTACAATGTACCCTTACAAATGTTTTGAACTTTTTATTAGAAAATGTGTATTTTAGCGAATGTACTTATCCTTTTTTTTGTGAAGATTGTCAGCGCATCTGAACTTCTAGGAACGAAAGCATAGCACGAGTATATGAATTGATCAACTAACTGAAAGATTGTGCAATGTCCTCTTCTATATTTTGATTGCTCATTTTCTGGAGCTACATTTACATGTACAGGAGATGACTAGTGAAATACAGAAAGGTGGCTGGGCAAAAGGGACCAATGACATCGACTTACAAAATTTGACTCCGGCCAGCTCGCTGCCCTGTCACCGGCTCACGACATGCCGTAAGAGTCGTCGTTACTGCCCCGCCGCGACGACCGCTCGCCGGCGCTTGTGACCCGCTGCATGGACTCGTCTCTCACGAACGAGGCGTGCGAGCTTCTGCTGCCAGCGTCCCCCTCGCCGGCGCCCGCCTCCTGCCTCTCCCTCACCCTAGCCAGCGCGGCGGCCACCGCCTCATCCACCCTCGCCGCGGCCTGTTTCATGTCCGGCCGCCTCTCTAGGTCCGCCTCGACGCACTCCACTGCGACCTGCATCAGCCGCTTCATGTCCGGCAGCGCGAACTTGCTCGCCGTGACGATGGCAGGGTCGAACAGGTCTTGCTCGTAGCCGTCGGCCAGCGCTGTGGTCGCCCACATGACGAGGTCCGTGCCGCCCTTGGCGTTGTGGAGGTACTGCGACGGGAACTTGCCGGTGAGGAGCTCGAGGAGGACGATGCCGAGGCAGTACACGTCGGCCTTGGCGGTCACCGGGTGTCCCGCCACGCACTCCGGCGCGCGGCGAGCGAACATGGACGTCGTCGTGGTGGGCGACTCCTGCATGTAGTTGACGAGGCCGGAGTAGCCGAAGTCGACGAGCAGCGGCTCGAAGTCCGGCGCCAGGAGCACGTTCGCAGACTTGAGGTTCCCGTGCGGAGCCTCGTGTCCGGCGAGCTCCGTGTGGAGGAAGGCGGCGCCGCGCGCGACCCCGGCGGCCACCTTGAGCCGCGTCGGCCAGTTGAGCGCGGCGTAGTCCATGCCCCGGTCGCCGTGGAGCACGTAGAGTAGGCTGCCCTTGGGAATGTACTCGTAGACGAGCAGCTTCTCGTCCCTGCGGTAGTGGTACGCCAGCGGGGTGAGCAGGTTGGCGTGGCGCATGGCGCCGAGGCGCCTCATCTCGGCCTCGAAGACTTCCCTGGTGCCCCGGTTCATGTCGCGCGCGCGTTTCACCACCACGGCCACGCCGCTCGCCATCACCGCCTTGTAAGCCGACCCGAGCCCGCCACCGCCGCCGCCGCCGATCACCTCCGCCGCGGCCTTCATCAGGTCCGTCAGCCCGAACGTGCCCTTGCAGTCGTTCACGATGACAAGGTCGCCGCCGCCGCCACCGCCACCGGTGCTCCCATCGTCCGCCTTCGCCGCCGAAGACGTCCGCCGGTGCCGCCCGCCCGACGACCCCGTCCTTCTACCCAACCACGACGTGCTCCGCCTTTGCGTCGACGACGATCCCTGCTTCACCATGTACACCGGCGGCGAGTCATCCGTGTCGCCCTTGTTGGCGGCGTCATAGTCGTGGACGCGGCCGCCGCCACCGCAGCAGCACGCGCAGAGGGCGACGGCCAGCACGACGGCCGAGACGAGCACCGCGGTGAGCACCACGATCTCTCCGTAGCCGGGCGACGACCCCTGTGGCGGCGTGATCTCCGGTCTCTTGCACGGTTGGCCGGGGTTCGGCACGTAGCAGAGGTACTGGTTCCTGCGGAAGCCGGCGGCGTCGAACCGCCTGAACGCCTCCGGGACGACGCCGTCGAGGTCGTTGTCGGAGACGTCGAAGGACTTGAGCGCGGGGGGCGGCGCGGGAGGGAGCTCCCCGGAGAAGCTGTTGCGCTCGAGGTGGAGCTCGATGAGCGCCTCGGCCTGGACGACGGAGGCCGGGATGGGACCCGAGAGGTCGTTGCCGTCGAGCCAGAGCTTCTTGAGGTGGTTGAGGTTGGGGAAGAACTGGTCGTGGATGGGGCCGGAGAACTTGTTGTCGGAGAGGTACATGGACTTGAGCGCCGTGAGGCGGTGGAAGCTGGGGAGCGGGCCTGTGAAGTTATTGCTGGCGAAGGAGACGGAGCGCAGGTCGGGGAAGCTGGAGAGCGCGTCGACGTCGATGGTGCCGCCGAGCTGGAGCCCGCTGAGGCGGAGGCCGGTGACCTTTCCCCGGCTGCACACGACGCCGTGCCACTCGTGCGACCCGGGCGCGCAGGGGGACTTGCCGCCGTCGTTGTTGGTGATGAGCCAGGAGGAGACCGAGGAGGAGTTGGAGAAGGACTTCTTGAGGTGGATCAGCGCCTCCGCCTCGCTCATGCCCTCGCCGGCGGCCACCAACGGGAGGACCACGGCGACGGCGAAGAGGAGGAGGTGGTGGGGAGAAGGGCCCATGGTGGCGGGGAGGCCGGCGTGGGGGACGCGCATGCCTGAGGTTGGGGAGGACGGTTCCCGGGGTAGTTTTGGTTTCTTGGGGCTCTGCTTCCTCGCCGGGAATAGGACAGCGGCCGAGGATGGCGCCAGGCGCATGCGCGCGCGTGAGGCAGGGATTTCACAGGCTCAAATACATGTTTGTAAACCTGCTGCAATTAACGCTGCTAGCTTGCTATGCGATATTAGGACCAGCAGCAATCCGTCTGCTGCGATTGAAACCTGCGGCGGCCGGCGTGCTTCTACACTTGTACATCTACATCTACATCTACATCTACACTACGTATAAAAGAGCAAACGTAATTTTTCCTACATCCACCAACTTTTGGTGCACACACACCATTTAGCATCGTCAGATCGTAATCAAAATCCTTAACTACGGTCGAGATTGAATTGTTCTGCCTGCCAGACGAATCTCTGCCCGATGTATTTTGCTCCGCGTCCCCCATTCGTAATCAATTTCATGTCATTAATTTCCATCTTAATGGCTGACTGAATGCCCCGCTAATTTCTCGGCTTTCCTCTGTTGCGTTGCGCTCCTGCCTTATATTGGTGTGGCAGGCAGTTTCTTAACTCCACCCTCACGCCTCCCAGGCAGCACAACCATGGCTCCTTTGCTCTGCCCTCGTGCCACCACGTACCGCCGGGACATCCTCCTGTCTGCTCAAGCTATCGAACAGCCAGTACAACCACAACGCATTGGGCGGCCGAGAGACCACGGCGGCGTCGGGGGCCCTGGCGATGGGACACCATTGGAGCCGCGTCACCGCGTGTACGCTGTTAGCAGCTCCGCGCGCCAGGGCAGCCGTTTGGCAGGCCCGTCATACGCTGTCGGGTATGCTGCCGAGTCTTCCCCACAATGGATGCCACTGAATACTACAGCAACTGCAAAAGGACAGACGGCCTCTGCCATGGCGAGGTGATGAGCTCCTTCCCGTTCCAGGCCAACCGGCCAGATTTGTTCCTTTCTCATGTTGTGTGGGTTTCTCGGTGGTGGATTTGATTACCTTGCTCCACGCGAACGCTGCGTCGCTTAGATTGTTATATTTTTAGTACGTTCTGGCTGGTCTAGAATCTACTCGCTTGGTGATGCTTCGGTGGCCCTTTACTTGGTAATGTTTGGAACATGATTTAAAAGCCCCTTTGTATGCTCAACTGTTATTTTCTTCTCTTTTGCCATGGAACATTTGTTATACATGGGAGGATTAGGTGAAATTCAATTATTATATACTTCTGCTACTGGTGGAATCTTGCTACCTAACCGAATTTGGGTGTTAGTGCTAATCCCCAAATCTTTTCTTTTCCTGGACAAAGTGCGATCACCAAAAGGATCGAGCTTTTAGTAAAAAAGAGAAGAAGTACTGCGAAAATGTATTTTAGGAATTTGTAAAGATATAATATGTTGCTTGTTCGTATTGGGTTATAGAAATACTGCAGTTATTATATTTCACACAACTCATTTTTTTGAGAGGCACGCAACTCATTTTGTCTATGATGGATGGGCAATGCTTTCTTTAGCAAAAAACATGCGTTAATTTCACAATGAATAACCCTTTAGATGCAATAATAATTCATATTTTTTGGTATTCAAGAATTTTTTGCACACAAGCTTCTGTAGACATTTGTGAAGAAGCCATGAAAAGTATTATAATCCACATCTTTATTGAAAACAAGGCCACTATGTATACAAGGTTTAACCCATATGATAGTCATTTTGTTAAATTATACTTATAGCTTGCATCGTGTTTTGTTGATACGTGCAACGCACGTGCACACTAACTAGTGGTTGGAAACAGAACATTGTTTGTTTCCTTAGCAAGGCTCAGTTCATCATCTCCAGCAAAAAGAAGAAAAAAACACTTGGTTAATCGTGAAAATCTTGTTTTTTTACAAAAAACATATATTAATATCGCGAAGATATCAATTACATCCAACTTCTGCAATAACGTAGTCCTAACGGTATTACAGATACACACAATCAAAAGAAAAAAAGAATTATAAAAAAGTGTTCCGCTACACTGATCTATTTTTTTAAAACAAAGTACTAACACCACCAAGACAACACTAGAAATCTAGCTTTTTCAAAAGCAATGTCTCCAAGAAGGAAACTGTGCACAAGCGCTGACATCGGCTGTTCATAGATCTTAGGATTTTCACCATAAAAAAAGTTCTCGCTTTAGAAAACAATGTCTTCAATTAGACAATTGTCAGACATAATCAATTAAAGCCAGATCTTATATTTTCATCCTGACAATCCTGTTTGGTTAGAAAGTACGTTGACGAGGGAATGACCTATCGGGTCCCCACCTTTGGCCTACCTGGTTTTAGCCCAGGGAGAAGCCCGCTCAAGGAGAGATGGAAGCCCATAAAGGTGCACTGATGGCACAGCCCATGAAGACGAAGCTTGGCGTCCACTACAAGGACTCGAAGAGGATAGAGCTTCCAAACTTGAACTAATCTAGGGCTTCACCTACCGTGCAATTTGTAACCGACCTGATTAAGGATCCTGAGACCTAGCCTTTCATTATAAAAGGCTAGGAGGGACCTCTAGGATCGTCTCTCTACAACCTTTTTTTGCCTCCACCCAAGCGCTTGTAGTCTCAGGTGCTCTCCACCTCCGGCTAGATTCAATCTACGCCACCATTGTAACACCTCGCTGTAAACACCACATCAATACCAAGTCAGACAAGTAGGACATAGGTATTTATCCTCCGGGGGGCCAAACCTGTGTAAAATCTCGTGTGCCCTTGTCCTTGTCTGACCGCCGTCGAGTTCACTGTATCCCACGCTCTCTCCATGAATCGAAAGTCCATAAGCATGGGCATTTCCGGGTAGAACCTAGTCATACGGTGTACACTATTTTTAGGTTCTTTTATGACCATGCCACTAACTGTAGTCGAAATTCAGACTGTGCCACTCCTATTTGTTGAATTGAGTGTAACGGTGTATGCCACTAACTTGGGCGACATCTTTGCTTCTATATCAAATCAAGATATATCAAAACATGGTGCCAACTATAAGCTTGGATATTCACAATGCATCATGTACATCAATATAAATCTTGGCTTGCAAATATTCAAACTTTGTTTCTTAAGCACTATGAAAAAGTCGTATAAGCTTGGAGCGTCTTGTCTAGTTTTGGTTTTTGAGTAGCATATCTAATAAAGTGAAGACTACCTTTGGTATGTGTGTAATTAGATGAAGTATAAAGATACTAAAAGTTAGAAGAAGTATAAAGATACTAAAAGTTAGAAGAAGTAACAAAGTGGATGTTGAAAAGAATTAAAAAAAATGAAAATAGCTACAAGAAAAAATGTATGATTGCTATCACTACTTGGTATATTGTTTTTATTGATTGATTATGGAGTTCTTGCAATTATTTAATTTAGTAATAGTTCTAAATATTCTTCATGTTATAAGTCATCAATTTGTTTTTGCACACTTGAAAAAAAACTATGCTGATGAACAAGATTGCAATCTTTTAGTGGTCAAATTTTCTTCCTTTCCTAGCCTCTAAAAGTAAACAAACTTATTGAGTTTTTCCAAAGTGTCCACTATATTGTCCTACAAGGTTGGAGCTCAGTTAAGAATGAGTTTTAGGGTGACAACAAACTTGACATGCACACCAAAAAAGTGAAAGATAGTAAGGATTGTGCATATTTTGTTGACTTTTTTGTTGAGTGTTAACACAAGCCATGTTTTCACGTGGGTTGTTTTCAACTCGATCATCATGTTATTTCTGTTTGGAGGGTGTGGATTGATGATGCCAAGTGATAATGGTAATATATATGATATATGATATCTTTTGACATAAATCCTAGTATGTCAAATACAAGCCATGCATACTGTCATCGGGGACATTTTTTAGCCAAATGACTAAATCATGCAAATGTTTGAAAGCTATAGCTGATTGTCATTGGAGTATGGATAGTCATAATTGTCTCTTCGTATAAAGAGGCATGAGGCATACCAGAAGTTGTGTCATTTGATATAATGTATATAGGATCAAGTGTGATGGAAGTGTGAAAGGAATACACGTGGTGCTGCTACTTATCCCATAGGAACAATAAACACTTCAATGAATTATGTTAATAAGGTGATACATATATGAATGATTACCAAAAGATGCTTATGATAGGGACAAGGAACTCCACACCTAGAAGAGTTATTGACTTAAGCTTTGCCTATATCTAAAAAGAGTAATGTCAATGATATGTTAATCTTTAATGATTTCATAAGAAGGCAGAATTTGACTGAGCTGCAAATTAAGGGTAGAAGATATACCTGGAGTAATATGCAAGAAAATCCTCTCCTAGAGCAATTGGATTGGTTTTTCACTTCCTTTCATTGGACTGCTGCTTATCCCTCCACCTTGGTAACTCCTCAAGGGAAACCCACTTCTGATCATACTCCCTGTGTCATTACTATTCAGACTTCTATCCCTGGCAGTAAGGTTTTCAGATTTGAAAATTATTGGGTGGCTCATTCAGGATTTCTTAATACTGTTTCCTCCAGCTGGGAAAAACCAACCCATAAACCAAATAGTGCAGCAAATATAAATGCTAAGTTCAAAAGACTTAGATATGATCTCAAATTTTGGAGCAGATCCATTTCCAGACTAAAAGTTTGTATTGAGAACACAAATAATGCTCTTATGGAAATTGATAAATTGGAAGACTATAGGTCCTTGTCTGGACCAGAGAGTAATTTTAGGAAAATTCTGAAAAAGCACTTGGCAAAATTGCTAGAATATCAGAATGCCTATTGGAAAAAAGGTGCACAGTCAGATGGACTAAGTTTGGGGATGAGAATACTAAATTCTTTCACTCACTTGCTACTGAAAGATATAGAAGAAATGCAATTTCTACTCTGACTACTGAAGATGGTAGTATTGTTACTGATCATGTAGCAAAGGAGGAAATAATTTTTCATGCTTATAAAAACAGACTTGGCACCTGTGAACAGCCCCAGATGCTTTTTGATCTGCCTTCTCTGATTCAACCTACTGATGGCCTTGAAGATTTATCTATTCCTTTCACTAAGGAGGAGATTGATTCAGTAGTTAAAACTCTGCCAATTGATAAAGCTCTAGGACCAGATGGCTTCAATGGCCAATTTCTGAAGAGCTATTGGCATATTATTAAAGAGGACATTTATCAGCTGTGCTTTGATTTTTATGAAGGTAATTTGAATTTGGAAAGTATCAATATGGTCCATATTACTCTTATCCCCAAAGTGAGCTCTCCAGAGAATGTCAATGAGTATAGGCCTATTACACTTCTTAATTGTGTGCTCAAGCTTATCACTAAGCTCCTTGCAAATAGATTGCAAAAAGTTGTTCTGAAAATTGTTCACCAAAACCAGTATGGTTTCCTGAAGGGGAGGACAATCCAAGACTGTCTAGCTTGGGCACTGGAATTTCTCCATCAATGTGAAACTTCTAGACAGGAAATTATCTTGCTGAAATTAGATTTTGCAAAAGCTTTTGATACTATTGACCACTCTGCTATGCTCAAAATTATGAAGCAAATGGGCTTTGATGCAAAATGGATCTCTTGGATTGACTCAATATTTAGCTCTGGAAAATCATCTGTCCTCCTAAATGGAGTTCTTGGAAGACAATTCTTCTGTAAGAGAGGTGTTAGACAAGGAGATCCACTCTCCCCACTCATTTTTGTGCTTGCTGCTGACCTCCTTCAATCTGCTATTAGTAAATCATTCAGACAAGGAATTCTCAGGGCTCCTTTCTCCCCAGACTATGGAATGGATTTTCCAGTAATTCAATATGCTGATGATACTTTGATTATCATGCCTGCAGACCAAGATCAAGTCAGAGTGATGAAAGATATTCTAGAGAAATATGCCCAGTCCACTAGCAATCTTTGGTGGACAGAATTGAGAGGAGAGTTTCTGCAACCTTTATGCTCATGTCTTACATTGGTAGAGTCACACTGATCAATTCCCTCTTGACCTCTATTGCAACTTTCACAATGTGTTCCATCCAGCTAAATCCCAAGATTCTTGAGCACATTGAAAAAATCAGAAGGCATTGTCTGTGGGTGAAAAGCTGGAAGATGGAGAGGAAAAGTGCTACTCTTTAGCCTCTTGGCAAATGGTCTGCAGACCAAAAAAGAAAGGAGGTTTGGGTATTCTAAACCTAAAACTCCAGAATGAAGCTTTACTGCTAAAATATCTGCATAAATTCTATAATAAAATTGATACCCCCTGGGTTCACTTATTATGGAATACATATTATCAAGGGAGAATTCCTCATGCCATGGACCCAGTTGGCTCTTTCTGGTGGAAAGACATATGTAAATTGATGCCTGTCTTTAGAGGCTTTGCTGTTAGTTCTATTAATAATGGAGCAATGACTCTTTTTTTGGAAAGATTCTTGGCTCAATGGAATTTTGTAGGAGACTTATCCTAGGGCATTATCATATTCCTCCTCTGAAGATGTGTCTGTGCAGCAATTCCTGAGTGCTGGTAGCCTTGCTGAAAACTTTTGGCTACCTCTCTCTCCCCAGGCTCTGGAGGAGGTCAGATCCTTGCAAAATGATTCTACAATCATCCTTCATGAAGAGGATGACTCTTGGTCTTACCCTTGGGGTGGGATTTACACTTCCAGCCAATATTACCAGTTCTGTTTTCAGGACATCAACCCCCATGTCTCTATTCTTTGGCTGTGGAAATCTAAATGTACTCCCAGAGTCAAGTTCTTTGGTTGGCTAGTCCTAGCTGATCGGCTCAACACAAGGAATATGCTCAAAAGATGCCAGTTCCAACTAAGTTTAGGTTACCAGTGCCTCCTCTGCCAGAATCCCCCTGAGGAAACAATTGAACATCTCCTTTTCTTTTGTGAATTCAGCAAGACATGTTGGCAAGCTTTGGGATTTCAGTGGGCAGATCTTCCTGATAGACTCCAGGTTATTGAAGAGGGGATGGCTAGATGGCATGGCCCTCTGTTCATGGAAATTTTCCTGCTAGCCTCCTGGAACATATGGAAGGAAAGGAACAAGCTCTACTTTGAGGGGACTACTCCCACTCTAAGATCTTGGAAGGAGAGACTAAAGTCAGACCTTAGTTTGCTTGTCCATAGGACAAAAAACTCTGTACATTCTTACATTTTCGATATCATTGGTAGATTGTAGATTTAACTTGTAGACTATATATTCCCCTTTCTCCTTCACCCCCATGTACATTCTTTTGTAACCCCTGGTCCTTGGTAATAGAGAGGCCGTAGGAGTCTTTCCTACTGTCATAAAAGCTTCAAAAAAAAATCTGAAAAGAGTTCAAAGACATGTTTACAAATCTATTCTTGATCAACTTAGGAACTACAACTATACTAGCACAACACTTGTACTAAGTTTGCTTCATTGTGTATGAACATGTTGAAAGATATGTGTGCATGATATCTTATTGTTCTTATACTTATGTTGAATTACATGAACTCATACTTTAAGATTAATGATTGCTTTGTTTTATAATACTAGTAAGCGTGCACGTGCAACGCACGTCTCAGTATCTATAATACACGTGGTGACTTATAAAGTATGGTACAATCACATTTTGTTAGTGACAAGGGTATAGCTAATAGAGCCCGTTAGTTGAGTACCCCTGAGGCCCGTTGATGACCCACAAGTATAGGGGATCGCAATAGTCTTCGAGGGAAGTATTACCCAAATTTATTGATTCGACACAAGGGGAGCCAAAGAATATATGTAAGCCTTAACAGATGGGTTGTCAATTCAGCTGCACCTGGAAACAGTCTTGCTCGCAGTGGTTTATCAGTAACAACAGTTTTATAGCGGTGACAGTAGTGAAACAGTAACAGCAGTAGTAAAATAGCAGCGGTAAAAGTAGCAGTTGTAAACAGTAGGAACAAATACTGTAGGCATAGGGATGGATTACGGGCGTTGCATGGATAAGATAATTCATGAAATCAATGGGACAAAGGCAATGCAGATAAATAATGATAAAGCATCCTAGTACAAACAATCATAGGCATGTGTTCCGTATATAGTCGTACGTGCTCACAAGGAGAAACTTGCACGACATCTTTTGTCCTACCAGCCTGTTGCAGCAGGGCCTCAAGGGAAACTACTGGTAATTAAGGTACTCCTTTTAATAGAGTACCGGAGCAAAGCATTAGCACTCGGTGAACACATGTGATCCTCACATCATAGCCATCCCCTCCGGTTATCCCAATTTCTGTCACTTTGGGGCCTCGGGTTCCGGACAACAATATGTGTATACAACTTGTAGGTAAGACCATAAACAACAAGTATCATCATAGAAATAATAACATGTTCAGATCTGAAATCATGGCACTCGGGCCCAAAGTGACAAGCATTAAGCACAACAAGTTGCAACAATGTCATAGGCACTAAATAAAGATACTAGGCACTATGCCCTATCAATCTCATATCAAATTACATGAACAATCTCATCCAATCCCTACCATCCCCTCACCTACAGTGGGGGAATTACTCACACATGGATGGGGGAATCATGGATGGTCGATGGAGGAGCGTCGGTGGTGATGGTGATGAAGATCTCCTCCGAATCCCCGTCCCGGCAGGGTGCCAGAACGGAGTTTCTGGTTCCGAATCGCGGTTTCTGATGGCGGCGGCGCAGCGGAAGTCTATCTGGGAAAAAACGCCGTCTCTCCGATATTATGTCGTCAGGGGGTATATATACACGAGAGGGGAGGTCGAGAGGGGTGCTGGGGCCCCCTCACGCATGGGTGGCGCGGCCAGGGCTGGGCCGCGCCACCTATGCGTGATGGCCCCTCGAGCCCCTTCTCCCTCCTGTCTTCTGGCTCCGTGGGTCTTCTGGTGAAATAGGATTTTTCATGATTTTTCCCGAATTTTTACTGGAAGTTGAATTTCTGCACAAAAACGAGACACCAGAGCAATTCTGCTGAAAACAGCGTCAGTCCGTGTTAGTTGTATTCAAAACACACAAATTAGAGGAGAAACAATAGCAAAAGTGTTCGAGAAAGTAGATACGTTTTGGACGTATCAACTCCCCCCAAGCTTAGCTATTTGCTTGTCCTCAAGCAATTCAGTTAACAACTGAGAGCGATAAAAGAAACTTTCACGAACACATTTGCTCATATGATGTATATATACTAACTATGTGATCAAGTACTCAGGCGATTCATAATAAGAAATATGCAACTAACGTCAGCTCATAGTCAAGCAAGCTATGAAAGAGTGCCAATGCACTAATAACAAGTAACATGTGCATGAGAAGCTACAATATTGTAATATGCATAAATAATATGAAAGAGTGGTATCCCGCTTGCCTTTATTTGTAGAGCAAAACATAAATGCTGAGGCACCTCTGAAGTCCAAGGGAAAACTAGAAGTAGAAATATCAAAGATACAAGCATCAAAGTTATACCACAATTAACCGTGTTCTGGGACAAGCACATTATACTAAGAATAACAGCTATGCTCTCAAGAAGTGCTTAAAGTTAGAAGATGGTGACTCAACATAAAAGTAAACGAATGGCCCTTCGCAGAGGGAAGCAGGGATTTAACATGTGCTAGAGCTTTTCATTTGTAAAACAGAGATAAAAATTTATTTTGAGAGGTGATTGTTCTATGTCAACGACTAGCAATGGGGACTTACTATCTTCCATAATAAACAAGTGAGAGCGGTTCCGAGTTCTTTGAAATTTGGCACATTGGTGCTCTTTTATAAAGCTTTGGCACTCCTCCCCACCTTTTTTCTTTCTCAAACCATGGCTAACCGATTCCATCGGGTGCCCACCAACTTTCACATTCCTTTGGAGGAGTGCCTTTTTTCTTTCTTTTAGGATTAAGATTATAATGGTCTGACCAGCTCCATTGCAAAATTAATGACGAGCAGATGAAGCTGCCTAGTCGAGGGGTACTTAATTTAATATGGAAGATAGCAATTCCGACCACTACGTCCCCATGAGCTAAAAACAGTGGCACAAAATGAGAAGTAGTTGAAAGTTTGAAAGGTAGCACATGAAAATTTACTTGGAATGGCTTACAAATACCATGCATAGGAATTTATAGCGGACTCTTTGGAAGACTTGGTTTTTGGTAATTGGATGCACGAGTAGAGCTCATACTCAGTACAAGTGAAGGCTAGCAAAAGACTGGGAAGCGACAATCGAGAGAGCAATAACTATCATAATCATGCTTGCGACAAAACAAAATTAATAAAGGCATAAAAATGATACAAGAACTCTGAGGCAATTTAGATCATCGAGGCTTAATTGACTTTTTGTTCAGTCATATGCATGCTTGAGCATGTGCCAAGTCGATTCAAATGAAGCTTTCAGAGGTGGATACCACAATATCATACCATACTATGAATAAAACAATGCATGCAAGCGTCTACATGACATGCTACAGGCTAATAGTAAATTGAAACTAATCATATGAGAGCAAGAACTACAAAGCATCCATTAGATAACATATACCTTACATGAACCGACTAAGCATGTCCACATAGATGAGTATATGTACAAAAATGAAAACAAATAGAGTTCATACCAGCCTCTTACCCCATCTCAGATTGTCATATGTCGTCATTATTGGCTTTCACTTGTGTGGCTTGAATAATATAAAGTGAATACCAAGCTCCAATGGGGTAACGGGAGACTGAACTCTGCAACAAACTTTACAAAACCGAAGAAGAACAACAAATATTTTTGGGATTTTCGATTTTTGAAACAAAAGCGGAAGGAAATAGCAAACAAAGCAAAATATTTTTGGGTTTTTCAAGTGGCAAACCAAAAATAGCAAGTAAAGCAAACCAAAGGTAGGAAACCAAAGAACCAAATAGAGAGAAACAACGGAAATATTTTTGGTCTTTTTGTGTTTTGGAAAAGTGAAGTAAGAACTTAGAACAATAAAGAAGGTAAAACATGGATATACAAAGGTCCGACAAAATATGATATGTAGATGAGTGAATCGTCGGCGTACCTCCCCCCAAGCTTAGGCTTTTGGCCTAAGTGGAGATCAATCCCAACTCGGCCAACTCGGCCATGAGGTGGCGCCTTCGTGGTGTGACGAAGAAGCACCATCGTCCTGATAAGAGTTCGAGGATGCCCCGGAGTGGTACGTGGTGAAGTGATAGGGCGGCTCCTCCTCTTCCTCCTGGACAACCACGCCGTGTTGGATATTGAAACCAAGCAGCCTAAGCTGATCGTCCAACTCCACCTTCGTGCGCGACCATGGCCTCATATGAACGCTGAACAAGTTAGGCTGAGGCAAGGGAATTTCCCTTTCCTCTCCATCAATGAATAACATCCTGTAAACTAATTTCCCTGCACATGAGTTAGCAGTAACAAAGTGATGGAGTTTCATAGCAGCAAGATCAAGCCTCTGTGGAGCCAACAATACATCATTAGGAGCAATAGAAAGTCTTAGCTCAGCAACAATGCGCGCGGCAATAATACCTCCATAAATAGGTCCCCTAGCAGCTAGGCGACGAGCAATAACAGCACCAAGGTTATACTTCCTACCAACATCAAGAGCGGTAGCTAGAAAAGCTAAATGATAGTTGGAGATATTGCTAGTGTTTTCTCTACCAAGTACACTAGTTGCAAGATAGTAAGTAAAATATCTAATAGCTGGGAGCTGAATATTTCTTATCTTGCCACGCTGTGCGTTGCGGTCATCATCATTGGTCACCCCTCGGTAAAGCTCCAACAAGTCAGCGGGGTGATTTTGTATCTTCTTGGCCGTTCCAAACACGGGAATACCTAAAATAGAACAAAACCTCCCCAAAGGCATGGTGATAGACTTATCATAAATCTTAAATGCAACGGAAGGATTGTAATGAGCATTAATAAATTTAAAACTTTCAACGAAAATCTTTGTAAGCAAAGCATATTGGTCTCTTTCATCTGCCACGTAATCGGTCAACCCAACCCTGTTAATAAGGAGCAAGAAATCATCAAGAATCCCTGCATCACTCAAAAATTTAAAACAAGGGAAGGTGGATGGATGTGCATCTCCATCGTCCCCTTCAAGGTTTGGTGACATGAGATCCTCATTATAAGATATCCTATATTGAGCAGTGGATCTTGAGGGCCTTGATGACCTTGGAGCATCACTTTCAAACACTTCTCCATATGTGAAGTTGGCCATCTCCCTTCTCTGAAATTTTTCAACAAACTCATAAAAAGTGATTTAAAGACAAGCAAGTGTAGGAAACTACTGTAGTGAGTTACTAGAGAGCTATCATGCATCAAAATAACCTTTCTAAGCAATAGAACAAGCATGCATACTCATTTATACTGTCACCTACAATGCTAAAATACTCAAGATATACTTCACCAAAAGAAAATCTACTTGGACAAGTGGAGGAGTCGCATACCGGAGAGCAAATGATCCAAATTTCAGCAGAAATGTTGGGCTGAACAAGGAGATCGAAAAATCCAGGTGAAGAACAGCAAGAACTCGGGCTTGAGCAAATGGGGCGGGGTTTTTCGGGAGAGAGAAAGAGCAGGGGAAGAAGAGATGAGTGAGGTGCCTGGTGGGGCCCCCTCACACCTGGGTGGCGCGGCCAGGGCTGGGCCGCGCCACCTGTGTGTGAGGTGGCGTGGCTGCCCCACCTGGTGCCTCCCAGGTGTCTCTTTGGCCCATTTTTGACATAAAAATTTATAAAGAATTTTCTGGAATTTTTCGAGAAACTTTATTTTCGAGGATTTTTCAGAAATTGGCATATCGATAAAACTCAGAAAAACGAGGATGAAAAGATTTCAAGCAAATCAAAACTAAGCATGCAGCAGCTCTGAGATACTCTTAATCATACAACTTAACTGAAGGAACAAAATTTGATGAAAGTAAATACAAGTGAGGTGGAGTGGATGCGGTGAACACGAAGTTTCGTTCATATAAAATCACTTTGTTAACAAGGTTGATCAAGTCTTGTTACCAAACTAACTTTTTATGAGGCAAAACTTTGCACTTCACTTAATGCTTATGTTACCTCAACTTTGATAGGTATCGTCCCAACCATAACAATTTGATATTCTTCCTTGGGCTTTCGCTCTGAACAAATAATTTGACCAACTTTGATGATCTCAACATTCTTGATTGAACTCAGAGCATTCTTCCTATCAATCTTCTTGGGAAAATAAACCGTATATTCTTTGTCATTAACATTAAAAGTAACTTTTCCTTGATTGCAATTAATAACAGCACCTGCAGTGTTTAGAAAAGGTCTCCCAAGAATAATAGACATATTATCATCTTCAGGCATTTCCAACACAACAAAATCAGTCAATATTAAACAACTGTTAGCAACTTGAACAGGAACATTCTCACATATACCAATAGGAATAGTAGTAGACTTATCAGCCATCTGCAAAGATATATCAGTTGATACCAATTTTTCTAGATCAAGTCTCTTATAAAGAGAAAAAGGCATGACACTAACTCCAGCTCCCAAATCACATAAAGCAGTTCTAACATAATTATTTTTAATGGAGCAAGGAATAGTTGGTATACCTGGATCTCCAAGCTTCTCTGGAACTTTACCATCAAAAGAATAGTTAGCAAGTAAAGTGGAAATTTCCTCACTAGGAATTTTCCTTTTGTTAGTGACAATATCTTTCATATACTTTGCATAAGGAGGCATTCTAATAGCATCAGTCAAAGGAATTTGCAAAAATAAAGGTCTCATCCATTCACAAAACCTATTGTAGTGTTCTTCTTCCTTGGACTTGTGTTTCTTACCAGGAAAAGGCATTGGTTTCTGTACCCAAGGTTCTCTCTCCTTACCATGCTTGTTGCCAATAAAGTCTTCTTTGGTGTACTTTGCATTCTTATCAATCTTTTCTGGTTCTTCTTCAACTTCTTCTTTATCTTCTTCTTTATCGGAAGCATCTCCTGGTTCAGTTTCAGCATCAGAAATAGAAACACTGTTAGGATCTTTACCTGCATCAGAGGGTTCTGCAGTTGTTTTATGCTTCTTCTTCTTCTTCTTCTTAGAAGGAATATCATCACTTGAAATGCGTTGAGAATCTTGCTCGACCCTCTTAGGATGTCCTTCAGGATATAATGGGTCTTGAGTAGCAGCACCACTTCTTGTGCGTATTTCACATGCTTGCTTCTCTCTTGCAGCATTAACTAGCAAGTCTTTTTGCACCTTGGTAAGCTGATCAATTTGTGTTTGGACCATTTGAAAATGTTTAGCAAGTATCTTCACATCATTGGCGGTTCTCTCCACAATATCCTGCAACTTGTTAATAGCTCTAGAATTTTCCAACAAATGGTTATGCACCATTCTATTAAAATTTTCTTGCTTAACAATAAAATTATCGAACTCATCTAAGCATTGATCAGGAGGTTTAGTATAAGGAATATCTCTTTCATCAAAGCGTTGGAGAGAGTGTACCTCAATAGTAGATGAGCGAGGGATTGGCTTACATAATTCTTCAATAGGAGGTAAATTCTTCACATCTTCGGCCTTAATACCTTTCTCCTTAAGAGATTTCTTAGCTTCCTTCATAACTTCATCATTTAATTCAATCATCCCTCTCTTCTTCGGCGTAGGCTGTGTAGATGGCGCATGAGTTGGTGCTGGTGTTGGCTCAACTAAAGTCCAATCATCATGATTCCGGCTTATTTTAGCCATTAACTCCTCTGCTTCAGCCGGAGTTCTTTCCCTGAAAACACAACCAGCACAACTATCCAAATATGACTTAGATTCATCCGTTAGTCCATTATAAAATATATCAAGGAGTTCATTTTTAGGCAATGGTTCTTTAGGCAAAGCTCTAATTAAAGAACAAAACCTTGTCCAAGATTCAGGCAGTATCTCTCCTTTTCCCTGTTCAAAATCAAAGATTTTCTGCACAGCAGCATGTTGAGCACTAGCGGGAAAATATTTCTGAAAGAAAGCATTAACCAAAGCAATAGGACTAGTAAGAGATCCAGGAGACAAGCTATTAAACCAAATTTTAGCAGCATCTTTCAATGAGAAAGGAAAAATCTTAGCAACAAAGTAAGTGCGGAGCTTAATATCATCAGAAAACAAATTACTCAAAGTAGAAAGCTCATTCATGTGCTCCATAGCACTCTCATCTTTAGTACCACAAAAAGGAGTTTTCTCAACAATAGATATGTAAGATAAATCCAAAGAGAAATCATAATCCTTGTCTCTAATATTTATGGGAGAAGCAGCAAACTTAGGATCAGGAGACAAATTATATCTAACAGAACGTCTGGCAAGAAGTTCTTTAACATTACCTGCATTACGAGCAGCACGTGCTTCTGCAATAAAATCATCATTAAGCTCAATGTAAGCATCATCATCATAATCATCACTAGGACATTCCCTAGACTCAGGTGAACTAACAGGTGTAACAGTGGTGTTTCCCAACTTAGCTCTAGCAATAGTAGCATCTAAAAAGGAACCTAGTGAATCACTCTCATCAAGCACAGTAGAAGCATCATCTAAATTATCAGTGGCATTTTCAATCTCAGCAGAAGTAGTAGCAGTAGCGTGTGGGTGTGGTGGTGTAAGCAACTTACTCATAACAGATGGCGAATCAAGAGCAACAGAGGTGTTGAGAGTCGTACCTCTTCTTGTAGTGGATGGCAATATAGGAACTTTTCCATCACGAGGTTTACCCATGATGAAAGGATTGCAGCGAACAATATGAATACCAAGTGAACTTACAAATAAAGCTATGCTCCCCGGCAACGGCGCCAGAAAATAGTCTTGATGACCCACAAGTATAGGGGATCGCAGCAGTCTTCGAGGGAAGTATTACCCAAATTTATTGATTCGACACAAGGGGAGCCAAAGAATATATGTAAGCCTTAACAGATGGGTTGTCAATTCAGCTGCACCTGGAAACAGTCTTGCTCGCAGTGGTTTATCAGTAACAACAGTTTTATAGTGGTGACAGTAGTGAAACAGTAACAGCAGTAGTAAAATAGCAGCGGTAAAAGTAGCAGTTGTAAACAGTAGGAACAAATACTGTAGGCATAGGGATGGATTACGGGCGTTGCATGGATAAGATAATTCATGAAATCAATGAGACAAAGGCAATGCAGATAAATAATGATAAAGCATCCTAGTACAAACAATCATAGGCATGTGTTCCGTATATAGTCGTACGTGCTCACAAGGAGAAACTTGCACGACATCTTTTGTCCTACCAGCCTGTTGCAGCAGGGCCTCAAGGGAAACTACTGGTAATTAAGGTACTCCTTTTAATAGAGTACCGGAGCAAAGCATTAGCACTCGGTGAACACATGTGATCCTCACATCATAGCCATCCCCTCCGGTTATCCCAATTTCTGTCACTTTGGGGCCTCGGGTTCCGGACAACAATATGTGTATACAACTTGTAGGTAAGACAATAAACAACAAGTATCATCATAGAAATAATAACATGTTCAGATCTGAAATCATGGCACTCGGGCCAAAAGTGACAAGCATTAAGTACAACAAGTTGCAACAATGTCATAGGCACTAAATAAAGATACTAGGCACTATGCCCTATCAATCTCATATGAAATTACATGAACAATCTCATCCAATCCCTACCATCCCCTCACCTACAGCGGGGGAATTACTCACACATGGATGGGGGAATCATGGATGGTCGATGGAGGAGCGTCGGTGGTGATGGTGATGAAGATCTCCTCCGAATCCCTATCCCGGCAGGGTGCCAGAACGGAGTTTCTGGTTCCGAATCGCGGTTTCTGATGGCGGCAGCGCAGCGGAAGTCTATCTGGGAAAAAACGCCGTCTCTCCGATATTATGTCGTCAGGGGGTATATGTACGCGAGAGGGGAGGTCGAGAGGGGTGCTGGGGCCCCCTCACGCATGGGTGGCGCGGCCAGGGCTGGGCCGCGCCACCTGTGCGTGACGGCCCCTCGAGCCCCTTCTCCCTCCTGTCTTCTGGCTCCGTGGATCTTCTGGTGAAATAGGATTTTTCATGATTTTTCCCGAATTTTTACTGGAAGTTGAATTTCTGCACAAAAACGAGACACCAGAGCAATTCTGCTGAAAACAGCGTCAGTCCGTGTTAGTTGTATTCAAAACACACAAATTAGAGGAGAAACAATAGCAAAAGTGTTCGGGAAAGTAGATACGTTTTGGACGTATCACCCGTTAAGCTAGGCCCAATTGTAATGATAGTCGAGGTACGAGTCCTTACCGTATGTCGATATTGTAATCTGTATCGGACCCTACCCGATCCTCAAGACCTGGCCACCTATATATAGGGGCCAGGAGGGGACGGTGTAGGCCAGATTGAAAGCAAGCCAGGTTCAACACCCAAGTTTACTTTCGATATACACTTATTTCGACTAACCTTACCTTCGAGTTCATCCGACGCCCTATCTCCCCGATCCTAAGTCCTTCATCTAGGACATTTGTCGAGTTAACCCTCGTCAATTGGCGCCGACCGTGGGGACTCTGGGCATTGGAATCATGAATTCGACGGCTTTTTCGCTTTTAGCCAACAGTAGTGCAGAAGTCGACGAAAATCAAGAGATGGAGTTGACAATCGGAAGTTTAAGCATCTTCATCGGGCCATCGGGTTCATCTCGCCTTTCAGATCCGACGAAACAAGATCCGTCGGCAAGTGAGCCCAAAACAGTAGCAATGATGGAATATTCTGAAGGCTCTTCCAGCGAGGTAAACTCGCCGGTCAGCTCAGGAGAAGTGCAAAACGGAAAAATCGCAGAAGATGACGGAGCAATGGAAAATTTTGACGTAGGGGTCCAACTCGAAGATCTCATGATCTGCCTCGACAATATCTCAGACAAGTCAACAGATACATGGAAGACAGGGTTAGAGCTTTCTGAAGATGGTGACTCGATCTTCTCAAGCTTTAATAGTAACATCGGCAAACAATGCCAGGTGCTCACCATTGTAGGAGACAATTCAGAAGAATTCGACGAAAACAACAATCCAGTGCTAAACCCAGCAAATATCGATAGAGGAGCAAATCACCTAGAAGAAGGGCAAACAGCAGAATCCCTCACAACCAGGGAAAAAATTCGACTATCAGTCGACGAATGGAGAATAATAAGAGAAGCCGTAGAACACGGCACGCAAATACCATCAAATTCTAGCAAGGACATGTTTTTGGGGTATCATTATGCCCTAAGGCAGCAGGCAAAACAACTAGCAAAGGAGAAAATAGAGATACAACAAAGAAAAGAATCAGCCATTGCAGCTAGCAACGCCGCTCGCAGAGCACGAAGCGACGCATCACACACTAATGCAAGGAGAAATCGTTGACATGGTTCAAGGTACGAAAACCTCGAGTACTCAGAAAGGCAAAGCATCTCCAAAAACCTCGACTCGTCCTTCCTATCGGTCGACGAGCAGGGGAACATCGTACCAAAAACCCCCGAAGCAGCACTAGTGGCAGCACAAGCATATTTGCTTACAACTCGACCAAGTCCAGGGGATCCTAGGGAACATATGCACAGAGCAGCATTGAACGGACTAAACATGGTGGGCCACAAGCTATCAGCAAAAGGAGAGGAAGCATATCACCACAAGGAAGCACACAAGCCAAGATCACCTCGCCGTCACAATAGTCCTCGGCACAGAAATAGTAATCAACGATCTCGATCACCATCACCAAGACAACATGGAGAAACCCAAAGATCTCGATCTCCAAACGAAAAGCGCGACTATGAAGACGACGAAAAGGAGATGGGAGCATCGTGCTTTACCCGCAGGGTTTGCACTACACCAGTACCCAAGGGGTTCAAATTACCTCATGATCAACAAAAGTACGATGGATCACAGGAACCACAATCATGGCTCTCAGACTATCTACAAGCAGTACAAATATTGGGAGGAACTAAAGAAACAGCACTGCAAAGTTTGCAATTACACCTCACCGGCGCAGCAAGGTCATGGTTGAGCAAACTAGAGAAAGAAACTATTGGAAGATGGGAAGACCTCACAAAGCAATTTACAAGCAACTTCAGGTCGACATACAAGCGGCCGACATCAATAGAAGAAGTCAAAGCGTGTGTGCAACAATGCGACGAAACGTTACGGGCATACATCCAAAGATGGAGTCTTATCAAAAATTCAGCAGTTGAAGTTTCAGATGAAAGAGCAATAGACGCGTTCATAATTGGATTAAGGTGAAGAGACCTAGTCGAAGAGATGGGCAGAATTAAGCCAAAAATAGTGTCAGACCTCATGGACGTAGCAAACAGATTTGCTGATGGAGAAGACGCATGCAACAACAAGCGGACGCGATCCCCAGAGGACGATAGAAGAAACAGATATGGAAGTCAAAGAAGACGGTCCCGCAATTACAACAACTACGGCTCCCATAGCCAAGTAGCCGCGGGGTATAAGGACAACAGCTATCAAGGAAGTGATCGCAGAAGCTCGGGATATCGAAGCTACGGAAAAGAGGACTATAAAAAGTTTTCCACAAGAGAATCCAGAGAGTATAACCCGTCGCCAGAAGACATGCTAAATGGACCTTGTCATATACACTCAGCGTTCGTCGATGGAAAGTGAGTATCCAGGCATGCAATGAAAGATTGCACAACATTCTTGAAGCTACAAGAGGCAGCATTAAACAAACAAACCGAAGCAAGGCGACAAGGATACGAAGGAAGCAACAAACCTCCCACAAATCAGCAAGGGAATAATGGAGCCCCTCAAGGACAAGACCAGCCAAACCAGGGACACAATGATGACGAAGGGTATGTTCCATCGAAGGGACACATCATAGCAATGATACAACCTGTGCCCAAGTCGAACAAAGAGGAAAAGAGTATTACTCGACAAGTCAATCTAGCAGTCACTTCACCTCCAGCTACAACAGAATATCTACACTGGTCAGAACAACCAATCGAGTTCAACAGGGAAGATCACCCTATAACAGTACCTTGGCCGGGAAACGCGCCCTTGGTACTCAAAGCTCAAATCGGCGCATACGATGTCGACAGAATATTCATGGACGCAGGAAGCGGAATTAATTTGATATACGCGAAAACGCTCAGAGCAATGCATATATCACTAGAGTTGTTGAAGCCAACAGACTGTTCTTTCCATGGAATCGTACCAGGAAGTGTCAATTATCCACTAGGGCGGATAGCACTCAACGTTTGCTTCGGCAACCGACAAAACTACAGAAGAGAAAATCTAGACTTCGAGGTCATGGACTGGCCATCTCAGTATCATGCGATCCTCGGGCGACCCGCGTTTTTGCGATTCATGGCAGTGCCTCACTATACGTATCTAGTACTCAAAATGCCAGGACCAAAGGGAATAATCACAGTAAAGGGAAGCTTCAAAGTCTCAGATCTCTGCGACAAGGAGTTCCACAAGATGGCACAAAACTTTGGCATGATAGCCAACTATGCAGAGAAGGTGAAAAGCACGACTACGGAAGGCGTCAACTTACTCGAAGGACGCGCCGCAGAGCCAGAGATGAAGAAACCATGAGTAGAAGCATCAGGAGAAGACAAAGTTACAGAAGAAGAAGAGAAAGCCACGATGGCATAAGCATCAAGAACAACAAAGTAGAGTAGAAGAATAAGGCTGCAAAAGCCACGAGTGATACCAGGGGCAATGCCCTCTAGATCCAGAACACAGGTCATAGGCCGGATCTCTTGGGTCACCCCATGTATCTTACATTACAAATATAATAAAGACAAAATGTTCCTCATATTCGAGTCTACGAGTCTTTCAAAGGGAAAATGCGGCAAACGCACGAATCATACAAAAACGCTTTGAGAACAAATTTCAGACATAAAGTCGCGAAATAAGAAACTCTCGCGTTCCACATATACACAAGTATTACAATAGTGGGTTATCAGAATCATCTACACCTAAAGGATCTAAATAGTGATACTCGTGGAAAAACGCGGCATCCGCTTGCAGCAGCCTAGCTATAAGCCTTCGAGCAGGTTGCAACGTATTCTCCACATGTACTCGTAGACTAGCTCCACCTGGAGCCAAACTCAGGGACATAGAGCTATAATTGAGTCTCGGGTGCCACTTGCGTATCCACCCAAGAGCAAAATTGGCACCTGTCACTAAGTTCAGTTCTATCAATCGATGAATGCGCTGGCTGGATCTAAAAGTATCAAGAAGCAGTGGGAAAGTTGCAGGCAGAGGATTGCGAGGAAGCATAACAGAATGCATAGTTGTGAGAGCCCTTCGGCAACCATCAACTGACTCGCCAATATGCTGGGCACGGTCCTGAAGCAATACGATAGCACTCCGGCATCGAGGATCAGACCACAAAGTCTCAATACCTGCTGACATTTTTTCCAGAGCAGCATTTCGCTCGGTAACCCGACGATCTTCAGCAGCAAAATCCAAACAAGTGCCTATGATGGCAAAGGATATCACAAAACAGCAGTGGGACAAAGGAAATAAAAAAGATAAGTCGAAAGGAATCTTACATCGCAACATCTCGCAGGCAGACTCAATAATGCCAAGGATAAAAGAATTGCATTCCTCATGATGCACAATCTTCGCCGTCAAGCTAGACACCTTATCATCAAGAATAGATATCTGCTTTGTCAAACCACAAGCTTTGCTAGCTTTGCCCACAGCCATCTGTGCTTGGCGTTTGGCCAAAGTCAAGCGAGCCTCAAGATCAGAAATCCTTGAAGAATATTCCACGCATTGACAGCAGCGGCGAGGAGGCGACGAAACCTTAGAGCCGAACTCGCGAGCAGAAGAAGGAGTATGATTGCGATTCAAAGGATCATTGATGTGCATAGACTGAAAGTCAAAGAAAGGAGAAATATTTCAGAAGCCAGCACAACATATTATAGAAAAGAAGCATATTTACATAAATGCAAACCCTTTGACTAAGGTTCTCGGGTTGCATGCAACTACAGGTTTTTACATCAAAAGCAGCAATTGAAAACTACAGAGAAGCCGAGTCTACACCACCTCAGCATTTTGCTCTGTGGCAGAAGAAGGCATGGTAAATTCCTCGCCAACAGTTGACGGAGGCGCGGGTTCTTCCGCCGCTGGAGGTGGCGCAGTAGATGTCGTGGAGGCCACCGAAGGAGAAATAATTGACGCCAGTGCGGGCACCAACTTCTTTGCCTTCTCGAAGAAAGCCTTCAACTCAGCGCGGGTGCGGCCATGAGGAGAGCTCACCTTCTCCCAGTCGACATCTGCACCATGTGCATAAGAAAGTGCGATAGCACCCTCAGCACCACACTTCAGAGAAAGCCCCTTTAGCTGGAGGATGGGGTCTTCAGTCGTATCGAAGGCCTTGGCAAGTTTCTTCAAGTCATCTTTCGGAACCTCCACCTTTTTCTTCGGCCACAACCCGACGAACATCCGCGTCAGAACGCGGCTCACCAACTCAAAGATCTCCTGGATAGATATCCAGTTTGCTTCGAGTAAGTTCACTGCGGTCATCAGAGGATTGTCGCCCGGTTGCAGAGTTGACAAAGAAACCCTAGTAAATCCTGCGCAATAAAGGGGACAAGGAAAAAGAAGGAAAGGAAAGCATTAACAAGTGCAAGAACACAACAGAAGTTGAAGAAGAAGGACAAGGCGAATATTTACCTCCAGCAGCAGCAGACATCGTGCGAAGACGCTCTGCCATGGCTTGCTCTCGCTGAGAATGCTCTTTGTTTGCATCGGCCAAATCTTTTTCCGTTTTCTTCGCCTTAGCCAGCGCTGACTTCTGCGACTTCTCAGCGCTTGCCTTGGCGGCGGTCGCAACATCATAGGCCTTCCGCGAAGCGCTAAGCTCGGCTTCCAGTGATGCAATACGGGCATTGGCCGTTGCTAGAGCAGCTGCAGTCCAGCAAAGGAAGAAAGGAAGTCAAATAAACAGCAAAAGAGAAGTTTAGAGGAAAAGTAAAGACAGGATAAAGAGTGCACCTTCAAAAGCTTTAGCAACCTTTAGGTACTCAGCACATTCAGTGCCCAAGGCGACGAATCTCTTCAACAATGCCTGGGAAAGAGGACGCGTAAGAGCATAGTTTCTGCAAAGAAAACAAGTCAAGGATATTTACTCACATCATCGGGGGAAACCACGGATTCGTGGGCTTCAAGACTAACGTCGGCTTCCTTGGCCTTTTTCGAGCGCTTGAGGCTTCGGGTCGCAGGAATCTTCTTGACTGAAGCCCTGGTAACCCTCGGTGCAATTTCTTGGGCAGAAGGCTCATCATCAACTACAGGTGGAGTCGAAGGAGCAGCCGTAGTATCTTTTGGCGGCTCCTCGTCATCACTACAAGAAGAAACAAGTTATGTACAACACGAAAGAAAGAGGGCGAGTATGGTGCAGTCGCAGAACTCGAAGAAAACTTACGATGCCAAGAGGTTGAAGTATTCAATATCTTCTTCTAGAACAGGGGCTTTATCAGCCGCTGTTCTCTGAAGAGAGGTACTCGAAGAAGTAAAGTCGTTGATACGCTTCCTCTTCTTGTCCACACCAGTGTCTTCAGAGAGCGCAGGAGGAGGCGATGTCGTCGAGCTGGTGTCTTCTTCTGATTCTTCGGCATCATCTCCGTCCTGATTTTCTTCAGCCTCGGGGGCTTCAGATACAGAAGAGGCCAGATCAGCCGGAAGAGGCCCTGCCTCTGGAAGAGGAGGGCGCGAAACAAGGAATGAGTGGTCCTGCACACGAACAAGTCAGCAAAGTAACAGAGGCAAAGAGAAACATAGCTTGAAATAAATGAATTCGACAACAAGTGTACAAAAGCAAACAGATATATACCTCGGGTAGGGGGTGCACGGAGTTGAAGTAACTAGCGGCCAATTCAGCAACCGCATGGTCCTTGGTGAGCTTGGTGAGGCTCCTGACTCGCTTGTCGATATCTTGCTTCTCTATTAGATCTTTAGAGATGCGAGAAGGATCTTCTAAGCCAGCATAGCTCCAAAGTTTGGTAAGGCGATGCTGCAGGGGTTGAACTCGACGTTGCACAAAAAACGCCATGAGTTGAATACCCGACAATGCGCCTCCTTTGCCTCCTTTTAGAGCTTGAATGCGAGACAGTAGAGGAGCAATCTGTTCCATTTCCGCATCTGAGGGAAGCGAATCCCACGATGCCAATTTCTTCAGCTCCTTGGAGGTGTCGAAGGGGGCTAGGCCATATTCATCTTCGGGGGAGGCCTTGCGGTCTTTGATATAGAACCATTTTGTCCTCCACCCTTGGACAGATGCAGCCATGGAAAATTCGAGATATTGCGCCTCAGGGCGCACAGAGACAACGGCTCCGCCCAGTTCGGGTTTTCTGGACAAAGCAACATTGGGGCGGAGCCGGAAGATTGACCTCCAAAGAAGAAAATGGGGCTCAATGCCCAAGAATGACTCGCAAAGAGTCACAAAGCAAGCGATATGGAGGATGGAATTAGGTGTGAGCTGGTGTGAGCTGGTGAAGCTACACACCATAAACAAAGAGAAGCCCACGAAGAAACTAGTGGGCAGGAAGAGAAAGGCCACGGAAGAGGAAGGCAAGGAACATTACCCGATAACCGCTCGGGGGCTGCGGGATCCGCTCGGTGCTGGGGAACTTAATAGAATCGCTGCTAGAGATGAGGCCGTCCGTCCTGGCCTTCTCCACCTCCTTCTGCGCGATGGCAGAGCGCACCCAGCTAGTCGCGGAGGTTGTCTTGGTCATGGTGTTCTTGGACGCAAGGTGCTTCACGCGCATCTACTAATCCGCGCCTGGGGGCTATGCACGAGAGGAGAAGGAAGCAAAGATCGACAATGGCGGCGGCAGAGAGAAAGAGCTGGTAAACAGTAAGAATCCCCACTATCCCTTTATATACCTTCTCGGTGAAGGAACATGGGCTGAGACATGGCGAAAGGAGCGGAAACGGCAGCCCACTAATGGGCAGGAAAATACAAAATTACCACGCTACCCACGAAACGGTTCGTGCTCACTCAGGGTGACGTATAGTAAAAATTGGCCACTGACGTCACGAAGGAGGCGACATTTGAAAGATCAAATTCGACAGGTGCATATGTTCGACGAGCATTGACATATGTTAATTTATGAATAAAGGACGACATCATAGAAGACACAAGGATGGCGCCGACAATGTAAAAATCAAATCGATGAGACTATACCCGAAGAACATTCGACTATGCCTTGGGGGCTACTACCATCAGGAGCGCTGAGCGCGCACCCGACGAAAGTTATCACTACACTATTTCGAGTTGAAGTATGATGATGGGCTACACTATACTTGAGCCTATACTCGAAAAAAGTTTTGTTCGACTATAGCCTCGGGGGCTACTCCCATCGGGAGCGTTGAGCGCGCACCCGACGATGTTTATTAACAAACACTAGAGCATGGGAAGTGAAGGAGTATGCGGTGGAACATTGTTACTCCCATCGGGAGTGAGTTTTTTATGGTTGTATAACCCGAATATTTTCAGTCAAAATTTGACTGCGACATGAGATTCTCAAGTTGCGTTATCGCAACAAAACTCGAATGCCGTAATTTATCACGAAGGTAAGACCCCGGGATCCGTCCTGTGTGGCCTAGTATACGCACATGGATGCGCTCTGCTGGTATGTATCCGTGTCTATGACGCGAAGAAAATCCTGGTGGACGCAGTGGGTACCCTGAGAATCACTGGGATTCATTCTTTGTAAGTCCTAAATGCGGCAAAAGAGTGGGTTTGACCGGTATCCCGAAGTCCAAGGGGATTGAATTTGAAGTAGGTGACAAGTATCTGTTCCGACAGTTAACTGACCTCTTGATCCGTCAGAGTTGTCAGGCTTGTTCATCAAAACCCCTTGCGAAATATTATCATGAAAATAAGTCGAAAGACCAAGTCGAAGATTTGAAGATATGAAGAAGTCGAAGATTTAAAGATTAGAGATTCAACCCAAATCTGCAATTCTGGTAGAATCTCAGGGGCTACTGACAAGGGTATAGCTAATAGAGCCCGTTAGTTGAGTACCCCTGAGGCCCGTTAAGCTAGGCCCAATTGTAATGATAGTCGAGGTACGAGTCCTTACCGTATGTCGATATTGTAATCTGTATCGGACCCTACCCGATCCTCGAGACCTGGCCACCTATATATAGGGGCCAGGAGGGGACGGTGTAGACCAGATTAAAAGCAAGCCAGGTTCAACACCCAAGTTTACTTTTGATATACACTTATTTCGACTAACCTTACCTTCGAGTTCATCCGACGCCCTATCTCCCCGATCCTAAGTCCTTCATCTAGGACATTTGTCGAGTTAACCCTCGTCAGTTAGATTATGTCAAATGCAACATGCCCACTTTGAAACTGAAAAGCTAAACACACATATTTTTACGTACATGATAAATTATTATGACTACTTAAAATTACTAAACCACGGCCTACCTATTATAGAAGAACCTTTAAAGAAGGCACTCAAATCTGGTAGGAAATATGTCAAGAGGGATTACCAACTGTGATTCATGCCATAGACATACACAAAACAACCAGCCATGTAACAAAAAGATAATAAATCCAGGGTACATACATGTACAAACTTCGAAGATTGTAACAAGAGATAAATTACAATTTTGAGGGTTATACTGATCCTATTTCCCAGGCTTCTTCCTTACTCATGGCCTTGCTAGCCCTTCAGATATCATTCACAGCTTCGTGGGCAGGTTCGGTTCTATTTGCATCTATAAGACAAAGTCAGTTATGATTGTTGCATACAAAAAAGTGCATGTTCCACGTGCTGCTCAAACAAATGTGTTATTTTTAGAAATCAGTAGGATGTAATATGGCACTAATCTATGGATCAAAAGTAGGAAAGAAAGAGTAGTTCTGTAGGATGTGTAGGATGGCAGTGTAGTAAACCTTTTCTTTTTTGGCTCTTAATAGTTACATTAATTATTGATTTATGGATCAATATGCATTAATCAATGAAAAAACCATTGTGATCCGGCTATAGTATCAGAGACAATACCAACACTCATGAAGTATGTTCCTTATTTAGCAAGAGTCGCCCTAAGAAAGCATATTGGTCAATGCATATACACAACCACTATGATCCAGCTATATAAAGTATCAGAGACAGCTAACATAAACAAAACAATTCAAATAGACCAAGAAGTAAGTACCTAGTGACCAAAAAGTGTAATAAAAATATAATTAGTTCTCTAAGCAAAAAACATGCAATGAAGCTGATATGGAAACTAACTTGTTGAGGGTGCAGCAACCGGTGAGATTGTGCATGAAGCAGAAATCCACAGCGTCCGTGCATGGGATCAGGATGTTGTTGACGAGCTGGCTGTCTCCTGCAAGAAAGAAGACTCCATACTTGAACCAACAAAATCAAAATTTGATGCATATATCTATAGAAAATACCTACCGCAACCCAGATGTTGAAGCAAGCCTTGCACTCAGAATGCACGTAATCATTGGTTACCAAAGATAAATTGATAGAGAAAATTCAAATCGTGAAAGTCAAACAAGCATAATAATTACTGATGAGCTATCATGATTTAAAACTTGTTTGCTGAAAGGAAACCAAATACATAGCTTGAGCCAGGATAACCAAGTACCTCATGATAATCTGCAACATAGTACTATTGGGATCCTTCATTCACCTTCACACCCACCTAACAATTCAGTTCAATGGATTCACCTTTGTTTTAAGTCAAAGTATCCTAAAGCAAAAGTTAAAAAAAATGTGAGCATCATAGCATAGACACATGATACATGAATTTAGAACTACGTTGCTAAAAACAGATCGACCCCATAGCTTTAGACGGGAGAACCAAGTACCTCATGATAATTTGCAACATCGTCTTATTGGGATCCTTTATTCACCTTCACGCCCACCTGACAATTCAGATTATTAGGTTCATCCTTGTTACAAGTCAAAAAATTCTAAAGCAAAGCCAGAAAAATGCGAGCATCTCCGAACAGTAAAACCAAAAAGAGAAATGTATTCAACACAGATTGTACTAACATCTTTTGTAAAAATAGAAGTTTTACTCAAAAAGTAATAATATCCATGAGTGCATAGTGACTGAGTAAAGCATAAGCATTTAATTGTTTGAGCCACAGAAAGTTGAAGCCAAGCATACCTTTCGTAGCAACAGAGAGGAGAATCAATTGGGGTGTCTGTGGGGTGAACGTATAGAGGTTTATATTTATTGACATTGATTAAATGCTAAGGATTTTTTGACATAGTATATGCAAGCATGGTACTACATCAACTATGTTTATTTAGTCAGGTTTGTCCTGCTCAAAAGTCAGAATAGAGGTGCTATAAGAATACTAATCATGTTAGTACCCCTGTGTTAGTACACTACTGTAGATATGAACTTAGTTTAAAATGCACCACCTTTGTCGACATGTCTTATCCAAAATTAAGAGAGAAATACGTACAAATGACTGATTATACAATGCTTGCGTTTCTGAAAATAATCAAATGAGCAAAACCTCTGAAAGTTGAAATAGATCACCTTATGTTTCGAAGGCGGTAGAAATCTAGAATTTTAATACTTTGGAAGTACAAGATAAATCATACTCCCTCCGTTCCTTAATTTAAGGTGTATAGTGTTCTTGCACGAATATTAATGCATAGGCTAAAAGGGAAAATTTCGATACTTTTAGACGTTAATAAAGGTAGGTGATCAATGTGAGAATAGTTTAAAAAAAAGGAAATCTCGATATTATCATTCCTAATCATATTTACTCCTAAATTTTGTAAAAATAACCCACAATCTCGTCATACACCTTATATTATGGAATTTTTCACAGAAAACTATACACCTTATATCAAGGAACAGAGGGAGTAATATAATTGGATGGATCTTTATGTGATAAATCCAAGGATCCAATCAGGTACTTGAATTATCTTTGACGGGTCCAAATTTTGAACATCTATTCAAGAGTGAAAGGCACGAGTCAATGAAAGATAGAGCCAATTAAACCAAATGACATGCCTGATAAAAGTGGGTAAATATCACATGATCCCATATTTTATATGGTACCATGCTCCCACTCTTCAAAAATCAAATTTATAAATTTTAAAAAAAGTTCAAAAAAAAAAATTAGCGTTGAGAACATGTGTGCCTACAATCCCTATAATTTACAGAACCCAATTTGACATATACATGGAGAAACTAAAAAGACAAATCTAACATAAACATTGTCACAAAAGACAAAAGCACAAATGTCACTATTCATATGCCGATTTGTCTTTTTTGTTTTTCCGTATATATTTCAAACTTGGTTCTGAAAATTATAGAGATCGCAGACACATATGATGTGAGCTCACATAATTAGTTTTGAATTTTTTTTTAAACTTGGAAATTCGAGTTTTTAGATGTGGTAGCATGGTATCATATAAAGTGTGGGATCATGTGATATTTTCCCCTGATAAAATTATTGTCATCCTTTTTGTGTGCATGATGTAGCGATTCATGTGCTAGTTCCGGTGCTCAGTTTGGTGCTATAGTAATGACCTTAATGTGAAGTGCAACTCTTTTTTCTTGTGTTTGTTGTAATCTCTGTCTCCTGGCCGACTCATTTATCCATAATCATGTGCTTCGTTCTTTCTATGAAAAATAGCATAAATGAATAAATCTGTGTATGTCAAGATATTATTTACGAAGTATATTTATAAGATAAAATCAATAGCTTCAGAGAATATTTACATACACCAAGTTCCTTTGCTGCCAAAATCCAATATACGTTCACCCCACAGTCCTCAAGAATAAATTACAGTACGTGGCTTACGTACCACCAAAAATGATCTTTAGTGCAGAAAATCAACCCAATTTCCCAAAACAGAGCAGGTAGAGCACAACCAACAAATTAGGATTTTTAGCAGGCATCGCATAGCAGCAGGATGCAAAAATTAGGAGCCAAGCATGACAACACCAGTACCTTTACACATGAGGAGAAGGGCTGGCCGGGGTCGGCGACTGAGCTCGAGAATGATCCGATCTCGAGAACGGTTTCGATGGGCTTGAGGCCAGCCTTGGCGATCTCGAGGACAAGGTTGAAGAAATAGGTCGTGGCTGATGCGGTCAGGAGAAGGCCGTGGCGGATGAGGACAACGAGCGTTAGCTGGAGACAAGCGGTGGGGAAGGACTCAAGGGAGAAGCGGGCGTGGTCGAGCAGATTTGGGAGTTGGAGAGGCGGGACTCAGGAGGGAGGTTGCGGCACAAGAGATAGCGGCACAGGGCAGACTGGTCAATGTCAGTTAGGGAGGGAGAGAAAATTAAGGAGAAGATGGGGGACGCGGGCGCGGGGCTAGCAGCGAGCTTGGAGGAGAGATTAGCGGGATAATTACTGGCTAGATTGGATCACGTAGCATGTTGGCACACGTGATTTGAAGCTGTGTTGAGTCGTAAAACATTGGAGTGTTATTGACCATTAGATCTAATCTTTGACGGATCAGATTGATTGTATCAAAACAAGTTTGTGCCTTTATAAGTAGTAGACAATCGGTACACTCTTTATGCTAATCAGCTACAACAATCATGTCTTGAACTTTGTATCTATTATTGATGTAATAAACTTCAACATCCATGATCTTCATCACCTTTATGCTCAAGGACGAGCTAGCATAGGTTAAGCTTGGGTATGCTGATGCATGTAAATTCATCAATAAACTTTGTAGTTTATTATATTAAAATCCCAAATATTTGTCAATTTTATTATATGTATTGGGACTAATCTACTAATGGTTGTGAGAGTGCATAGTTTCCTGTTTTACACTTTGTTGTGTAGTAAATTTCACAAATATAGAAAGAAGTCCCTCATTATGGTGAAATTTGGAGTTTCTTGGAATCTGTCTCCGTAGTACCACTTTTAAAGATGCCAAATCTAAAACCTGAAGATAAAGTCAAATAAAAATGGCACAATGGATAAAGTTGTGGGGAATTATTAGAGCTTTAATTTATATAAAAAACACCTCAATAGGAGTTATTATCCTCCGGGCTCACGTTTTTACTGAAGGGTCCAGAAGTAGTTTTAGGATTCCAAAAGTTAGTGACGTAATTGGCTTAAACTCTTTCCATATATATGTATGTGGGGAGAGAGAGGAGACTCTAGGAAGGTTCTAGAGGTGCCCAAAATCCTTGGATAAAAAGGGGTTCGATCCCATAGTCAAGATGCAATGTCCAACTCCATATATTGATGTGTAACACCCACGAATTTATAGCAAATTCGAAGTGCCCGTTATGTAATCCATCACAATCCCAGAATCATTGTTGTGATTTACATAACGTAGTTGATATCACAGTCATAGCTATTAATAGTAAATAAAGGGATTACATAGGTGGTCGTACAGACCAAACCTTACAATACAACAATATGCAGCGGAATAACACTTTGGGTCCATATTGTCAAACTTCAACCGCACAGGCAAAGCGGACAGTAGGAAACGAGCCTAATTCGCAAAGTCGTCAACGATTCCTTCCTTCTTGATTTTTCTCCTTCAAGTCTGGCCAAGTTAATAGCCAGGGACAGAGCCATGAGTACATTGCATGCACTCGCAAACCATCTTATAAATAAATGAATAGAGAATGCATAGTTCATATAGTGGTCTAAGCTCTAGGTTCATTTGCATAAAGCAGATTTCCTTTCAAAGATCTTTTATTTAAAATGGTAAGAAAACATTTAGCTCTTTATAAATCTCTAGATGGAATCCCCCAAATGTCAATTCTTTTGTTCACCAAGTCACCTCCATGGTTATCGAAATTCATTGTCAAGTCACCTTTCTCAATCATTTTCAAAGTAAAACCTGACAACGGCCAAGTACAACCAATCCAACCGTCCATGACCGCGGACGCGGCTATTCGAATAGTTTTACACTCTGCAGAGGTTGTACACTTTACCCACACCATCCGACTACTCATCGTGTGGGCAACTTCCCTGCATAACGACATATGCCACGACAAGCAGCCGACCATTAATGTTTCACCTGCCCGCCTTAGCATAAACACTACCGCCTAGAGATGTACCCCCAACACCGGGGCCCAAGAAGCTGTCCAGAGTGTGCAAAGTTCCCAGCCGCTTGACCCACCGGAATGCCACTAACCGAGGTAGAGTCCTACACCTGGTAGTCCATTTTCAATAAGGGCTCCTTGGCTTGTACCCCAACCACCTGAAGAGGAGGACAAGGCGAACCTAGGCCGCAGCCATTGGGTGCCCTGGAAGAGGAGTCCCTGGTCGGACTTCCACTACATTTGTAGGGTCTACACTAAGGCGAAACAAACTACTCCACTAAGCCCCGTCCCATACCAGGGTAATGTGGTCGTACTGTATGGTTGGTCCAGTATGGTACCTCACACATTTATCATTTTTGTCAAACCTTCATGTCACCATTTTGTAAACCGTTTTCAAAGTCACCCTTGGGTAAGGTTGCCCGTCTCCAAGGTTTGTATTGCAAAATCATCCTTGGGCAAGGTTGCCCCTTTCCAAGGTTTTCATTTCAAAATCTTCATGATCTTCATTGGGGTTCCCACCTAGTCATTTTCTATGAATGCCTTCAGCTCAAGCATAATCCTCATGAGGGCACAAGGATCTAGGTAGGTATATTGGATAGGCTTAGCTTGATGCTCTACTTAGCATCCACTAAGGAAAGGGGTTCTCAAAGGTAGGCTAGGTTTGATGCCCTTGATGTCATCCACGAAAAAAAAAGTTGGATGCACTTGTTAAGAAAGACATCTCTACTCATTTGCAACTTGGTAACAATTATTTTAGCATGCACCTTTATTTAAAAGCAAGTAAACATGCATTATAAAACTGGGTAATGGTATGATCAAAAGATGGCTTGCCTGGCTTGGCAATGTCATAGGCTTCTTCATCTTCATCTCGGGTTGTGTAGTCTCCATCACCATTGCTTGGTTGACTTCGGGATCCATTCTCCTTACTCTCGTTATCGTCTAATAGTCGAAAATCAGATAAGCATACAATCACCACACAATTCCCAAACAACACATATTCACTCAAATAAGGATAGTTGGGGTAAGGGAAACTATCTAGGAAGTCTATGGAGAGTAGTTTCGAAGATAATTGAGTTCCGATGGATGAGATTATTGAGTTGTTGTATTTAAGTAGGGTCTATTTATTTTGGATTATGAAAATATCTCCTGCAAGTCCTTATTGACCAAGGTCATGGACTACAGGTAGGTATTCAAGATTAGCGTCATATCATTTTGATTTCCTTTGAATTATTGAGACAAGTTTCAAGCCCATAAAGAACTATTATTAACTATGGGAGTTTCAAATATCTCTTGCAAGTTCAACTTGGATGAAGGCCAATTCTTACGTCTTAATATTTCAAATGGGATTTATCCTAAGTGGATTTATAAATTTATATTTACAAACGATTAATTCTATCTATTTCCTAAGTTAGGAAAAGCTTATATGCCATATAGTACACAACATTGAACTTAAAAGGTTTAGATTTGAATCTAATCTTTGAAACAGATACATACTACTAATTATGGATTCTGAGAGTTGGATTCACATTTTTATGAATTTTATTTGATTTTATACAATTTTTCTAAGGTAGTAAATAACTCCTTTTGTTATTTTTACTAGATTTAATCCATACACCTAAACAGGTTCACACCACTTCCATTGGCTAGGTAATATTCTAAGCTTTCCAAAAAGTATTTATTTGCTAGATTTGGATTCCTAAATCTCTAGGAAATTGAATTTGAAGTTGCAGTAATCTAAGTAATTATTAAACTGGATCCAGAGAAAAAAAAGTACACAGCCGAAATTTGAAACGGGCCAGGAAACGAACTCGGGCCGGCCCAGCTAGGGACCCCGGGTGTGCGCGGGAAAAAAAAGAAAAAGGGGCCTGACCGGAGGGGCCCGCCGGTCAGGTCCGAATCGGTATCGGGGGCTTCTTCCTGGCGCGACTGGGACGGGAGCGAGAGAGAGTACTGGGAGGAGGCGGCGCTAGGGGAGGTTCACCAGAGAGGCTCCGACGGCGGGGAGGATGTCTAGGCGGCGGAGGGAGCTCGGCTCGGCCACCCTGGACAGGCGGAGCGGCAGGAGGCGGTCCGGTTCGCCGGGAACGGGAGGCGCTCTGGGAGCACGGCCACCTCGGAGAGCTCGATGGAGAGAGCTAGAAGGGAGAGGAGGATGTCTGGGAGGTAGAGGGAGGTGAGGTGCATCTTTCCTGCCAACAATGGCGGCCTTTTATAGGCGGGAGAGGGAGCAGGAGGTGAGTGGATCGGCGGCCGGAGCACGGCCGGTGTCGGCTAAAGAAGGGACGAGGCGGTCGGTGCTTTCGGCGGAGGGCTGCGGCGTGCTGTGGCGTGCTGCTGGCGCGTTTGCGGGCGGCGGCTTGGTCTGGTGCAGAGGGGGCAAGGAAGGGGTGCTGCGGTGGTTCTCCTCTGACTTTGGCCATGTCGGGTGAGAGGGGGAGCAAGGAGCCGAGGAGTTAGGGCAGATGGTACGGCTAGGACACGCCATCTCCACCTTAGGTCGGTTGGGCCAGGTTTGCTACAGCAAAGGCATCCTATGCTGACTGTGCACGCCATTTGTTCGACGAAATGTCCACAAGAACTCCAAATTCGAATTTTTGAAATTTTCAAGTTGGGTTGGTCATTATATTGGATAAGAGTTCCAAATATATTTTTCTTAGGTCAAAAGGTTTTGTTTTGCTAAAAACTTATTTGGACTTTGGGAATGTCCTATGTATTGAATTCAAAGTTTGGCAGAAATTTGAGATGTGCTAGAGTTTGAGTTTTTGGTTGAAATTTGTTGGTCAAGCAAGAATTTAGGTTGGTCTTGCTCAACCAACTGACCACACACTCAATTGATTTACAGATTGCTTATTTTAAGTGTCCAAAGTAGGGTAGTCAATAATATTTCCTAGATCACAATTTTCTTCTCTTTTCTTTATTTCTTTTGTTTTTGGTTTCTTTTGGTCTTTGTGGTTCTTCTCTCATGCTTCTGTTGGTTAAGTTTGAATTAACTAATCATTGCACATCAGATTATAACACACATGAAATCATAAAAGACATGTATTGGAAATCTATGCATACATGCAATATGAAGTGCAAAAGTTTTATCTTGGTCCAAAGGTGTTGGTTTTCTTGGAGATGACATGGAGTTGGGAATGACCTCTTATTTGAATTCAACTTTGGTAGAAATTTGAATAGGGTTAAACATAGTTTCTGGCTTCAAACTATGCGGTCTTGAAACTTTATAACTTGTTATTGTGTACTGTGGAGAGATCCATGATGGTCTAGATCAACGATTTCTTAATATAGAAGGGCAAAGTGGTGTAGGCAATTACATTTTCTAGATCCTTTTTCTTATGTTTCCTATTTAGGGTTTTGTGTTACTTCTTATTTCTTTGTGTTTTCTTTCTTGTTGTTTGTGCTTGCTTGACTTTAGAGTTTGCTAAGAAGCTTTAGCATGCATTCTTGCAAGATTTAAATAGATATGATACAAATTTTTAAGTCCAATAAACTATTTGATAAACCAAATTTACTTGATCTCAAAACTTGGCTAAAGAAAACATAGGATGTTGGAAAAGGTTTTTGCAATAAGTTTTGGAACAAGGTCCTAAGGTATTGATATTTTGAATATCGACCCAAATCATCTTTGGCAATATCAACTTAATAAAAGCAATAGTTTTCAAAGTGGTTCTTTTTATTTCCTTTAAAAAAACAAAGCTAGGATTCTTAACATAAGGTTTTACCTTCTTTCCAAATATTTTCTTTTGAAGGATTTGAAATTGGATCAAAGGTTTTGATTCCTAAAACTCTCTCCCATTAATCTTATTTGAAGCATGGAAACCAAATGCAGCGTTTAAAGACACAAAACTAATCGAGTATTAAAAATAAAAGTTTTTGTTGGCTCCAAAATTTCATATTTGAATAAATTACATTTATTTCTATTTTCCAAAATTTTGGGTTGTTACATGATGGGAGCCCCTACATTTTGGAGCCCCCACCATTTCCACAAATTTGCCTCTCCCTTGGCAGCCACCATGAAGGGGAGGAGGCTAATCCACACCATCACCATGTCCAAGGAAGAAGGGGTCCAAGGGCCAGTCACCCTCCTCAAGGGGCGTCGCCACCACCCATCGGCGCCTCCTCTCTGGGATGCATCCTTTCCATCAACCACTTCATCAAGCCTCTGGTCTTCATGACCATGTGTGAGTAAACCCGCTGCAGGTGTGGGGTGTAAGTGAATTGGATGAGATCTTCATGTAATCATGAATAGTCATTAACTTTATAGAGGTTTGTTTGAGCATGATATTGGTGTTATGTTAATTCAATTTTATTGTGCCTAATGCTTTTTTTACTAGGGCCCTAGTAACATGATTTCAATACTAAACTTTTATACTCCATCATATATATTGGTTTGTTTTATTTGCAAGTTGTATTACCTATTATTGCATAGAATCTATGCACCCTAAGCTATAATGGTAGGGAAAACAAGGGGGATATGTTTTGAGGAGTTTATATGTTCATGGAGTGTTAATGCGTTGTCGTGGATTCTTCGAAAGGTTCATCTTTAATTACCCTAAGTTCCTTTATGGCCTCGGTGAAATGGGAGGGTAGGACAATAGATGTTGTGCAAGTTCTTTTATAAGCATGTACAACTACATATGGAACCCATGGCTACACACAAATGGTCTAGAACAAGTTGCCACTACTTTACGAATGATGAAAGTATTATTACATAAATGATCTCATCCATGCAAACATCCTGTTGGTCACCCCATGATTGCGTTTTGAATCACTCCTTGATCTCAACAACAAAGCACTCTTTAAATTTCAACATTTTTACTTTTGTGTTCTTTACTTCTAATGCACTTTTCCTTTCAGTTTTAAAACCTCTTATACTAAAATTTTGTTTCAGTTGTGTGCTTAGGTAATTAGAATGACACTCTAATTGGATAATAATTAACTCCACCTTCAGCTTCTCGTGGGATTCGACAACTCAATACTTATTGAATTGTGCTAGAGCAATCCCGTGCACTTGCAGGTTATTAATAGTATACACAAAAGAACTAACTCCAGAACACTTGCACATGGAATTTACCAAGTTCCATTGTAGCCAAAACAAGGAATTTGTGCCCAAGTACTATGCCAAGAATTTTGACAATTTTTGCGATGTCACTGTTGATGAGACTTTGGCCCTCATGTGGGGTAGACACCTTGGAACGAGGACTATGTAAATTATGGTCCATATTGTAAACAACTCAATCGAGCATCACTGAGTGGATTTTCCTTGTTCAACCAAGTGTAACTGAGGAGCTTCTTCTTCTTCAGTATGATGCACAAGAAAGCAAGAAAGAAGACATAGAAAAGAGGGGTGGGGGCAGATGATGATTTTATTTTCGGATATGATGATGATGAGAAAACATATCCATATGTGCCTACTAATCATGAAAAGAAAGTAAGTAAGGAATATTTGGTTGATCCAAACGTTGAGCCACACAAAGGAAATGGATTGCAAATATGATGATGAAGATGAGTATATGCCAGTTATACACTGATAAGGACAACCATACAAGTGCATTTCAAATAAAATCCAAAATAAAACCTACGAACCAAATTAGAATTAAAATGTTATAAATACCAATATGTTACTATTATAATATATAAAATGATCCTTTGAGGTTTGGCAAAAGAATCGGTAGATTAAAAGGTATGGCCAAATATGGTTTTAGCAAAGTTTAAATTTGAATCCATTTTACATTATTGTACATTGGATTCTATGGTGTGTAATAGGTAATATTTGATTATATCTTTCTAAGTCAAAAAGAATTTATTAGTTCGAAGCAAAATTGATAAAGTTATGGCTATTGGAAAATTTGGAAGGTCCTCCCGGATTCGTGCCGCGACAAAGTTTTAGGCTATTTTCTCTGCCGCAACAAATGGTGTTGACTATATCTAGGGCTGACATGGTGATGCATGTAAAATGCATACATGATCTTTGCACTTTACCACTTGATATTCCATCTTATTTGCATCATATATTGGTTATATTCATGCTTTTTGATGATTATTGGGAATAATTCACAAGTTCCTTAATTTTATTGGGTTAACCTGGGAAAACCAAAAAACCTCTATTTCTATGTTTTTAACTTTCAGGGACAAAGGACTTGAAACTTTGCGGGGGGCTAATTTTTTGACGGACCAAGACTTAGGAGCGAAGGAAGTGCAACAGAGGAGGCACGAGGGAAAAAGGGGCATGGCCCATGCAGCCAGATTCCTTGGCCGTGTGGGGCCTATCCATTCCCCCCTCGTTGCTCCAATGTTGTCGATCTTCATCTTGATGGATTCGTCTTGACCTAAAAGTGACTATATAAAGGGTCCCCCGATAGGTCACAAAAGGGAGCACCACCGAAACACAAAACCACGAAACAGGAGTCTGGGAGACGAAGATCGGAGGGGGAAAACTTTGGTGGGGCACTGCCGGCGTGATCTCCACCCTCTCCAATGACTCTACCTTCATCACCATGATGAAGAGGGAGTAGTCCACCTTTGGACTATGGGTTTGTGGCAGTAGCTATTGTATCTCTCTCTTGTTTTTCATCGTATTAGCGCCATATAAGCTGCATAACATGATTATGCCCATATTTGTATTACCTTTGTGGTGGATCTTTCTATGAGTTGAAATTTGAGATTGCAATTGTTCTTTGTTTCAGTATATGAGTAGATGCATATTATGTACCCCGTTCTTGTTTACTTGTTTTGATCAAGCATGTTTATGAGAACGTGTATGGGGGAACGTGTGTATTAGTTGGAGTAACGGGGGGGGGGGGGGGGGGGGGGTGAATACTACGGGGAGGACAGTCCTCGGGTTTCACTTGCGTGTTTACCTTACTTTGTTGCCTGACTAGGGATAAATAAAATACCATGCTACTGGGTATCTTTGGTGTGACCTTACCAAGTATCCACGACTTGATCTAGTATGTTCTTATTTTGACTTCATGTCATTGAGCTTAATGCTATACTCTAAGTTATTTCTTAATACTTAGGTGATTAGATTTAATTCCCATCTCGGTGGAGTATGAGAGAGATGAATAACCAAAACATCTCTATGTTAGGACGTGATGCCCATATGAATATTATCTATGCTTGAACATTGTTGCAATCCTTTATATCAATTGTATGATCCTGTTTCCGCCATATCTTTTATGAGAGAGTGCATAAGCGAACCTTTGAACCCCGGTCCAATTTTAATCATAAGAAACAACTTTCCAACCACTTTATCATTGTTTTCATTTTCAGTACTTATTAAATTCGAAAATACAAAAATAATTTTATTTACTACACTTGCAAACCAAAACACTACACCGCCATCTTTTACTCTTTATCATTGCATTGCATATTCCTGCGGCACAAGACTTTTTCTGGCGCCATTGCCATTGCATATTTACTTATTCGCATTGCATATTTAATTTTAGTTTTGTATACTTACACACTCCTTGTGCTTGACAACCACTTGGTGAGGTTGAGGGCACAAAACAAATTTATTTTATTTTGCAGGTTGCTAAAAGAAGGATAGGAAGATAATTCATATACACACAGTCCCCGAGAGTTCGTTATAACCCTCGAGTCACCCTCATGGGGAAAAAGCAAGTTTCCCTGTGCTTAACACTCTGCTCTTGGAGTCTCAACCTAGTGCGAGTAGTTACCGCAGCAAGCATCATCACATGGCTATATTGACTAGGTCAAACTGACTAGGTTTGACGGGGTGCCACCTGAGCCCACATTCTGATTGGCTACTGAGACTGAGGCCGTGTTGTCAATAGATCAAAAAGCGTATCCATGAATTTTAAATTTATTAGAATATTATCCAACATATTTGTATCAGTATAAGAGTTTTAACCATGTATAGTAATAAATTACGGGCTTTCCCACAAAATCCCTTCATTTGGGTTATAACTCTGCAATGCGGGAATTTCTTGTATTCACGTATTTTTGATTTTCAAGAATCTTTCCAAACTCAAATTGACCAATCTTTGTAGGATGATTTATTGGAAGATACAAGGATGTGAAAAATGAGATAACAAAATGACTAGGGCAGGGCCCAAAAGCCCCTGAGCGCACCTAGTGGGGCCATGTCGTGCCTAGGGGTTGTTCTAGCCCCCTTAGCCTCCAATTGACGTAAAATATTTACGTGGCTCTTCGTCTTGACCTAAAATCATCTATACAAGTCACCTAAAAAACATACATACGTTTCACATTCAGTGAAGATAGGAGGGTGAAATGTCACCTGAGCCACCCCCTATGGTGGATCTTATGATGATTTGGTAAGTGATTATATGTAATATTCAATATGTGTTTGATGTGGTTATAGATGCATATTATTACCCTGTTCATGTATACATTATCTAATCAAAGTAGTATGCAATGACGTGAGAGGGGGAACGTTTGTGTTAGATGGAATAAACTGGTAGTGTCAGAAAATTTAGGAACCGCTATATTATTTACTTTTCCGTTGTTTACCTCGCTATGGAGAATGTGATAGGGTGTTTCAATTGCCTAGGGATAGAGGATATGTTGGATAATATTCTAACAAACATCGTGTTAGAGTACCTAAAGCGATACTCTTTGCCAACGTGAAAGCAGAGTCAATTAAACTCTAGCATTGCGGAGTTTCTCTTACTAGACAAGTATTAGTTAGATGTGTTGCATGAATAATATTATAGGACATGATACCCATATAAATAAATTTGAATCAAACATTTCATAAAGACTTGCATTGTTGATTTATCTTGTGTTAGGGTTCATTTGAAGAGGGTTTGCAGGACCGATAAAAACTTAGCCTCGCCATCGAAATCGTAGCCCCGCCGCGAGGAGGGACACACCAAGGGGAGAGGCCCTTTGTCGCTTAAGGTTAGGCAACGCGGGGTCAGGGGCACCATTGTGCTCGGTCCAAATTCACTAATATTGTGCAGTAAAATTTCCATTTCTGAAACCTGTCAATATTATCCATAAGGACATTGATGTTGTATACTAGTACTCCTATATGATTATGTGGCCCCCGCCGGAGGAGATTGTGCCCTTGGTAACGAGAAACAGTTGCACCGCAATGATTCATGCATGGTTCAATAATTGAGTAGTTCCCAGAGTCCAGCCGTCCGGGCCGGGAAAGCATAGAGAGCGTACGCGCATGTCGTCGTCTACCGATCAAGTCTCGAGACGTACAGTGGTAGGGGCACGCCGACATGACCACCGTCGGCCCCGCGCGCGTAGACCGCGGGTCAATGCCTCTACTTAAGAAGAGAAACGGGGCTGCGCCGATCTATCAACACTGACTCCACACCATTACTGCCTTTGGTTTGCCGGCCGGCAGGGAGACGACGTAGCGGAGACCGACGGAGGCTCGCCGCCGGCGGGCTCGTTGAGTCGGCCGCTTTCCCGCTACTATGAGCGGACAAGGAGGCGACGACGTGGTGGAGACTACTACAGTGGTGATCGAGGAGAGCACCAAAGCTGTAGGTGGTCGGCAGGGGTGGAAGACCGGCCTGTTCGGCTGCTGCGACGACGGCTGCGACGCGTGTACGTAGAATGTGCATCACTTTCCATTCGATCCTGTAAGTTTGATACTGTCGAAAACTCATGGATTGCGATTGCAGTCTGTTGCAGCGCCTGCTTCTCCCTTGCATCGCGTTCGCCTGCATCGCCGACATCGTCGACCAAGGCTCGGAATGCCAGTGCCTGTACTGCGCCTGCTACCTGCTGACGGCCAACCTGGGGCTGTGGAGGGCGTACGCCGGGTGGTACCGGCGCAAGCTGAGGCAGCAGTACGGGCTGGTGGAGTCGCCCATGCCGGACAACCTCACCCACCTGCTCTGCCATTGGTGCGCCCTCGCTCAGGAGTACAGGGAGCTCGCCAAGCGGGGATTCGACGTCGACCAGGGTAAGCATACGTTTCATCACGCGATAGCCAAAATGTATATATGGCGCTGATCAATCAGTCTCTTAATTTGGTGCAGGCTGGGAGGGTCGGCCGCGGCCGCCGGCGGCGACCACCGTGCCCCAGGTCCAGTTGCCGATGAGTCGATGAACAGCTCCTCATCTGGAGTAGCTACCATGATGCCAGTCCGTCCAAGGAGCTACTAGTAGCTTAATAAATTCCCGTTTTCTACTTGAGTAGAGTAGTGCTTCATATGTGTTTGTTTTATCAGTGTCACTTCATGAAATGTAATCTCTGGTGTGCCTCCGTACTCATAATGAGAACCCAGATTCACTGGTTCCTTCCATGTTCCCTCCTGCAACCGCCATTGTCGTTTCTATCGTGTCCCGAATCAACTCATGGTGGCAATTCTTCATACTACCAACCTAAGAAATCAGCAACCTCAGATGGATAGATTGCATGCTTGTGATGAATCACTAAGAGCATGCTGAGTTCATAGCCATACTTTAACATATATATGTTTTCCACTAAATATTGGCAAGACAAAGAAAAAGTGTGCACAAAGATGCTCCCTACAAGTCATGAAAAAGTTGGCAAAACAAAGTGTACCGTAGGTGGGACATGCTGCTAAAAAGTGTGATGCATGTCAGTATGGGATTCATCCACCCTACCTATGTACCATCTTAATTAGTGGATTCTCCCCCAAAGAACTATCCTAAGACAGTCAAAGAATAGATCAATTTCAGAAACCCCAGCCTTAGAGTTACGCTTGAGAGGGCATTTGCTACTTCGGTAAATAGATTTAAAATCCGTGATCAGAAGTCATTCCACCATTTCCCCATCCCAATAAAGTGTGTTCTTACATGTTGGATTCTTCATAACTAGATCTAAGTGTTAAAATGTGCTAGATGAGACTGATGTGACTGTCGAGTGTGGGAACACACACATCAGGGGTAGTTACTACCCCCTTTTAGCTGTTCGACGTTGGGGCGATTAGCACGTCAATGGGTCCCTCTATCTATCTTCTATGCAAGAACTTAGAAACACAAGGGAACAAGGATTTTTTTTACTCAGGTTTAGTCCGCCCTGAGGCTAAAAGCCCTACATCATGCATGTCTGCTTGGGTTGCTTGTTGGAGTATAGGCGGTGGGGTGGTTACAAGTAGAGGAACCCTTGCTGGGGTTCTCATTGCGGTGGCTAAGCTATCGGTGGTGGAGGAAGAGCGCCATGAATCTCCACCGTCCTAGCTTGGAGAAATCTTCATCTCATCTCTCTTCCGACAAGGGCGCCGTGCTTCTCTAAGGGGATCGATCCTTCTCTCATTGCGCCATGATCCTCCTTTTATAGCTTAAGGGGATACACCAGTGACATAGGATTCCCTTCTACGCTGGACCGTATCCTGGTCAGACCCGAGATCTATCTTGGGTCCGGGGCTTCGGGCTTCATCTTTTCCTTCTATTCCCCTTTCGTTCCTGGGCCTTGTCTTCAATCCTAGCGCCGGTACCTCCCCTAGGGGTAGGTTTTGCCTCTTATGGCTTAGAGCTCTTCTGTCCACTCGGTGAGCTCCGTCCTTCCCCCACACGAAGCGAAAGGGGAGATTCGTAGGCCCTTGTCCACCAAGTTGTCATGGATGACACTCTGTTCCCGGGCTCACTAGAGAAGCGTCACGGCTGACGTTCCCTTCTCAGTGATTCTCACCCGTGGGATCCTTCCCAGGTCCCCGGGCAAGCTAGGGGCCTCAACATGGCCCCTAAGTGTGAGAGTTGCGCTCCCCGGCCCACACTCAGTCGATTTGAGGGACCCCGGTTCTCTTGGGTACGACAATGACTACGAAAGTCTTGGTGTCGAAGAACATGATAACGATGCTTGGAAGAGGATGATGGAGTGGGTAGATAGAGGTACCACAAATTTTTTTTTTCGAGAAGGACGGGGGGGGATTACTCCCCACCGGTTGTAACTTTTATTACTCTCGAAGGGCCTGACGGCCGGTCCGTTACAGTTATGCAACAAGGGGTGTGCTAAGGCACAAGAGATAGGGAGGGGGAGAGAAGAACGCAACACATATACAATTTACATTGGGGAAATAAGAAAGGACCGGAGGAGGTCAAGAAGGGGTCGATCGTCGGGGTGCAACCGCCACCTCCAAATGGCGAGATCCGCACATGCACGGGAGAAAATCGCCTGCCTCGTGCAGGTGACGCCATTGAAGACGTGGTCGTTGCGAGCTTTCCACAAGGTCCAAAGGATCGCCGCAACCCCAACATGCCAAATATGAGCGGGAAAGCTGGAGGGAGCCCTGAGGTCCCAGATGGAGAAAGCCCCACCAGGAACGGGGGTGCCAATCCGGGCCCAAACCGCGGCGGCGGCGGGGCAGTCGAAGAAGATGTGCCGCCCGGTCTCCACCGCCCCGCAGGCGACACAGCGGTCCGACGGAGCGCAGTTCTTGAAGAAGAGGTTGGCCCGAGAGCTGAGACGGTCGATGTCGGCGAGGTAGGTGAAGATCTTCACCTTGGCGGGGAGGCGTGACCCCCACGCAGTGCACGCGGAGGCATCCGTGGCGTGCACGGGCGCCAGGATGCGGTACGCCGCCCGCGAGCTGAAGGGCGGGGAGGAAGGAGAGTCGATGGAGCGAGCGTCGGGGCCGTCCCGCAGCTGGATACCGGCGATGAGCCGGGAAACCTCATCAAGCTGAGACGACGCAGCGGTAGTCAACCGAGGTTGGAGGTGCAGCCCCTCAGAGACCGTAGTGGCAACCGAAACATTTGGTCGCAGGCAGTGGGTGAACAAGGCCGGGAATCGCTCAGCGAGACACGGCCCTGGCAATCACTTATCCTTCCAGAAGGCGGTGGAGGAACCATCAGCAAGGACGACTCTGGTGATAGAGCGGTACAGCGGTAGGCAATCTGCAACAATTTGGTCAAGAAAAGACGGAGATGCAGAGGCATCCCCAAAGTCCTGGGCGGAGTGGTTACGGAACCAATCTTTCCAGGGTAGACTGTCAGGCTGGTGTAGTTTGTGGATGAAGTTGAGCAGCAAGCACCTGTTCTGCCGGTGGAGATCCTTAATGCCGAAGCCGCCCTCCTGTTTAGACAACAAAACTTTATCCCAAGCGATTAGACAACGGGCACCCGAGCAAGAATCCTTGCCGGTCCAGAAAAAAGCGCGGCGCCTCTTATCTATGCTCTCAACAACACCACGCGGAAGCAAGTACGAACACATAAAATAAGTAGCAAGGTTGTTAAGGACTGCATTACACAAAACCAGCCGCCCTCCTGAGGAAAGAAGGAGCGCACGCCAACCGGAGAGCCGTCTATCAAAGGAGAGAATGAGGGGGGCGAAAGCTGAAGCGGGGAGTTTAGTGGGGGAAAGGGGAAGGCCGAGGTAGGGTTGGGGGAAAGAAGAGATGGGGCAGCACATGGTGGCCGCCATGGCGAGGGCCTCCTCATGCGGAACGTGCATGGGGATGAAGCAAGATTTGTGGAAGTTGATAGCGAGACCGGTCGCAGAAGCAAAGTCATCGAGGACCATCTTGAGGTGGGAGATCGCGGCGCGGTCCGCCCTACAAAGGATAAGGGTGTCGTCGGCATACTGAAGAACAGGGCACGGGAGGTCTGGGGAGAGGGGGTGACTCATATTGCCATTAGCCCAGGCGCCGCGGATAAGGCGCTGGAGAACGTCCGCGACAATGATAAAGAGGTAAGGGGAGAGGGGGTCGCCTTGCCGGAGGCCATTCCGGCAGCGGATCCAGTCTCCAGGGACACCGTTCAGGAGGATGGCGGTGTGGCCGGTGTTGAGAATTTGGGACATCCACCCGCACCATCGCTCGTCAAAACCACGAGCTTTAAGGATGAGAAGAAGGCTCCCCCAGTGGACCGAGTCAAAAGCTTTCTTAAAGTCCAGTTTGAGGACAATGGTTGGGGCTTTCCTAATGTGGCAACAACGGAGGAGGTCAGCCGAACAAGGTGGAAGTTCGTCAACATAAGAACGGCATTATTCTTCTTTTCAAATTTGTGGTAAACGGGACTATAATGATGATCAACCATTTGTTTATTAGCTAGGACTGCAACAATTTAATTCCTTATTGCTGCCACGGTAATTTTACTTGCCCGTAGGTTGCTATCTTGTTAGATCCACAGAAACATAAGATGCAAGTAAGAAGTAACCAAGCATGGTTACATCGTCAAAGCCATTTCTCCTCACGTGCATGAAAAACTGGCTCCAGCGGGGCTTTTGGTCAGATTCAGGATATAGCTTCAGCCAACCAAACACATCGAAGGCATGTGTACGAACCAAACGTACCCTAATAACATAGTTCAAATACTGTTGGATAATGGTTTTGGTAGCCACACATCTTATTGCCATGCCATGATTAATACCAGGGAAACTATGTGTTAGATAAGTGTAGTCTTAATACTTTGGCCTGCTTCCAGAGTTAATTTTAGTTTGCCACACATACTTTATTTTGCAAACTGTTTTTCCGTACAAATAAAATCAGCCCAGACTTAGCAACTGTGAACTATTGCTCACTTAGGATGGATAAATGAAAGCGTGCAACTAACTACACCTACTATCTTAGAACAAAAACAACTAACAAAGGAATTAATTTTTGTTTACAAATGAAGTGATGAGTTCCCACAATGATATCCAACCAAACGCAAACTTGATAACTGGTCTCAATTATTCTTAAGAATTATATTGTCAGTATATTCATCGAATCAAAGCAATGGAAGAGTATTACAATGCTAGAAATTGAAGGTTGGAGAAATTCTTCAGGAAGAACAAAAAGAAACTACTTTCACCGTGACCACTAGGGGTGCAAGTGGCACGGGAAGTGGGACAGGTGTTTACATGCCTGTTTTAATCCCATCATATCTCGATTTTTGCCTTGACTTTGCTTTTGCGGAATGTTTGCGGGACGCCGCTTGCATGCCTAGTGATCACTATATCTAAACTCTAAAAATATATCAACACATCCATCATTATCAGTTGGCCAGGTACAAGGATTTTACAGAAAGTGAGATCACCTGTTGTAATCAAGCATTGGTGCCCCAGAAGTACAAAATGTCATACAAAGATGTGTGAGAGAAGAAAAAACTCAAAGCACCTTTAATTCAGCGAAAGGATTTACTAATGCAGAAATATGGGGGCAAGCTTTTGTGATAATAATTTGCTGACACGGGAGGTCAAAAATAGCCATGGGAGAATTCCAACCTGCAGCAGTAGCACAAGGGGTTAGAAAACACCACTATGTATCGTATTCCTGGAAACATATCCAGGGATTAGGACATTTGTATAAGCTTTTCCAAATATGAAAATTCAGGATATTTAGGGTGCAAAGAATTAAAGGAGGTATTAGATAAGAAATCCGCACACCAGAGTTTGCCAATCTCAAAGTTTATGTACATTAATAGGAGATATCCCAAAAGAAACAATTCATCTTTTCAAGTGGAATATGTTTAGCAAGTGAGATTAAAACAAGCCTGTTCTATACAAAGGAGGACCTTAAATCAAATCTTTGATTATGCTTACCACAACACGTCCCGTAGCAGCATCGACACCTCTCCAAGAGAACATTCTTCCTGTGAATAACTCAAAATCATTAACTTCTTCATGATTTTGTGGTCAGAGATTTCTTCATGGTTGCTGATGTATACAGTATGTGCCAGTGAAACAAAAAGGAACAATGAACCATTTTTTATTACCAGAAGGTAAAGCAAGAAACATCCATGGTGAAAGTATGTGTCCCTCAAAAAACTGAAAGCATGTAACCATTCAATAATCTAAAAGTAAAGAATATTATATACCAAAACCAAATGCAGCTCCAGTAGCTGTATACAAGTATTCATAATGAATCTGAAAATGGATGGGATGATATGGTACGATTTGGCACTTTGTCTAATTGCTTCCAGTCCAACACTGGAGGGAGCATATGGTAGATGAATACTTATTTTTGACCATTACTTCTTTTGGATTTCAGTACACCATAACTTTGTGCCAATGAATGCTTGGCACTTATCTCCTTATACACCTCTGACTATCACTTTTTCAAATACCCTAAATACTTCTGTTTATATGATCCACGCGAGCTCCAAAATATTGATTGCGCACATTCTAAAATGAAAAACTAACATGGCATGACGAGCAGGCTTTGCAATTTCTAGTATGATGAGCAGGAATTAGGCAGCTAACAAGGGTTTGGAACGAGCTGACATGTGATAAGTGGCATTGACATACCGAAGGGCTGTAGAAGATGCTTGGGTACAGTAGTTACAGGTGCACTCCAAAACCACAGAGTGAGCAGACCATAGGTTAGGACCTACCACAAGATGAATTTGATGAGTCACTCGTGAGAGTACAAACGCCACATACAATATATACGAATTGCAATGAAGAAGCACCTTGGTACCCAACAAAACTTTTCCATATTTGTCATGTAAAGACTGCTTCCCCTTAATGTCCAGCTGTTGCACTGTAAATGGAAGAAAGAAGGAAAGATAATTTAACGCTTGCAGATTGTAAATGTACAGCTTGTTAATGCACTACATGCTAATGGATGCGATTTTCTTTGATATCAATATCGCCAAGCGCGGTTTTTAACGGGAATCGGTGAGGTTTTCTGTCACCAAACATAAATAACATTGGTAATAAGGAATTAGGTGATCAGCTGATATGGATAAAGATCACATCCAATGATGCTACAGCAAGGCGAACCGATACAAATACAGCAAGGAGTTCATCTCTTACACTTTGAAAGTTCCTTCTCTTTAGCAGCAGCCAGCCGCTTGAGCTTTGCGCACTGCGCAAACGTCGAGGGCCTGCAACAATGAGCATGGAAAAACTCAGAATCACTCTAAAAGATTAAAGAACCAACTCTATCAGAATCACTAAATCAGAAGGGGAGAGGAGAGGGATAGAGCAAAGAAATTGCCTACGTTGACAGAACACTGGCCTCCTTGTAAATCTCCGAGATTTCCACCCGTAATTTGAGCTGCGCATCGCTTAGCGATCCCCTCTGGAACAGGAAACAGGACAGGGCAAGATTACTTGAACATAACTAACAGTCGAAATTGCATAATTTAGCAGATCCACTAATCCTAGAAACCAGTATCTTTTCGCGATAGAACGAATCACATCCTCCCCAATTAACTCTCAAACCGACCGGGGCGAATCCCTGCCAAATTCGTCGGGGGAAAGAACAATGAGAAGAACTTCCATGGCGCTGACCTTCCTGGCGAGATCGAGCATGCTGTCGAGCACATGCAGCGCGGCGACGAGGAGAAATACGAAGATGGCCGCCAGAGCCATGGTCGCCGGCGTCTAGCTGGGCGGCGCCGCAGCGCGTGGGGGTCTGGGTGGTGGTGGTGGTGGGTTCGTCGTGGTTGGGTCTCCCTTGTAGGCGCCTTGTGCTCGACGTGGTGCAATCTTGCCCGTCCGTTGCTGCGCCATCAACCGGAATCAACGGTCCAGATTGTTTCAGGAGACCAGATAGGATCCGGGAGCACCTGGAAGGGAAAGGCACCGAGCGGAGAGGCAAGAGCGAAATCCATGGCGTCGTCGAGCGCGGAGAAGAAGACGGCTGCGGAGGTGGTGGCGGCGCTGGATCTGCACCGCCACCCCGACGGCGGCTTCTACCTGGAGACCTTCCGCGACTCTTCCATCTCGCTCCCCAAGTCCGCTCTCCCACCGCAATGTAAGCCCACCTTTGTCGTTGGATCGTTTGTTTGATCTCGCGCTGTGCTTGTGTTCTCTTCGATTAGACACAGTCTGAGAAGAGTTTGAGAACATTAGAAGAACCAGGTTCAGTGGTTTGTCAGTTCTTGCAAGTAGCTGCAGTCCATTTTGTGAACTAGGTTTCGGATTAAGTGATGGTAATTAGTTCGATTCAGATCAGGAAACAACGCCAATGTTTGTGAGTGATGCATGATTATGTGGTTTATGGGCGTGCTCGCAAGAGTTGCTAGCACATCGATATCGTTCTTGTGAGGTGTATCTCAATAATCCACTGAAGATAGCAAGGTCAGCGTTTTCTTTTTGGCTATAAAATTACTCGAAGTTCTTATTATCTGATGTTACAACCCACCCCCTTGCCGCTATGATTGGCGACGTGAGGCACGATCGATTCGCCTGATTTGGAAACAGAGAGAGAACAGCAGAGGGGAAGAGACAGCAAGGAGAGTTCGGTTCTGTTTCTGTCTTCAGACTTGTTCGATGCCGTTCCCTATGCAGCCTCTCCAGCTATATACTCGATGCGTCCATCCTCTTGCACGCAAGGCCAGCCCATGGCCCAAGGCGCAACACGACCCATTGTGTCCATATCTGTGGTCATGACATTACCGCCCTGAAGAAACATTGCTTGCCCCCAAGCAATGGCTCGGTGAGATCGACACGGTAGGAAGGCAGCATATACATATTCTGAGCAACTCTGAAGCATGGCAGTGAGTATTTGTTGATATTGCTTCAGGAAGCATATAATGTCCTTTTGGATAATACCAGGATCCCATTGCTTGTGTTTGTACTCAAGGTTGCTTGACACGCCAACGAAAAGCAACTCCATCGAGCACAAATAGGCAATAATTTTTGTAACCTGAAGCATATACTGACTTAGAACTGGCGGACTGAACTTCTCATCACAAATGCATTCGGCTGTGGCCAGCTATAACATGCTTGATGTTGTACTCTTTGGTGATATCCACTACACCTCCTGATTTTCCTAATGAATCTGCAAGTAATTTTTTTCTCTGTTGCACTTGTGTCCTTAAAGTCACTAGTCGGATGCATCCATTTGGACCAACAGAAATCCCATCCAGCTTTCCAGAATCCCATGGCAATGATAGATTCACACAGGTTGTAGCATAGGGCAGCAAAAACATGGGGTCACATGTTGCATCCCCTGGAGTGCCTGGATCCCATGGTAATATGAGTAAATTGCTACTGCTCACCTCTTGTGTTGGCAGTAGAAGATACAGCTGATGAACTCCACGCGCTGCACGACCCAAGCCTATGCTAGTGTCATATGCGACCTCAGGCTCCTTGAGAGATTTCCTAGATTGCTCCCCGAATAGTGCCAAGCCACCAACCTGAGTGAGCACACTATCGCTACTATCATCATCCCATCTCACATCCTTGGGTAGTGTTTTCTGTACTTCACCAGCAGCAGCCTTTGAAAGCTTGGGAAATAGGGAACCTCCAATGGTGGTGAGCACCTCCTCGTCAACCACCTTGTCGAGTGGCTGGGTTGTAGTACATGTGGTGCTGCCAACTGGAAGGGCGGTGACTGGTGGCGTGCATCTTAGAATGGTGCCAGTGTTGTCAAGGCTGCATTTTGTCGGATGCACTGTGGGTGTCGACATGCTCAGCTTGAGGGCCATGCCAGGCTGCAGCGGACAGACCAGCGAGGGCTCGCAGGGCACTCGACCAGCTGTTTGTGTGGTATCACAGGACGGAAAAAAGACCGCGGCATGGTTACTGCCGGTGTTGACGCCCAAGCCGAATGTCAAACAGCTTGTCGGGATGGTGGGAGCGAGGTGCGCGTCGCTGTCGCCATGGCACCAATTAGTTGAGCAGCCGGTGGTGGGTGTCAACCTATTGCATTCCAGGTTGCCGTACGACTGCAGTGTCTTGTCCAGCGAAGGCTCCAAGGGTGCAAGGAGCTCTGTTGTGTTGCTGGCAACATTGACGCCCAACGTCGAACACCTTGTGGGCGCCCGAGAAGAGAGGCCAGGGGAAACACGAAAAATGGTAGCATCTGCGTCACGACCATACAGGGAAACTTCGTGTGCTGAAGGCTTCGTCCCCAGCTGAGGTGCGGCTTGGCCCGCCATGACTAGCGACCTTGTTGTGGCGGTGGACGTGAGCGTTGCCGTCGTCTTCTTCAAATCCACCAACATCTGGTCTTGCCTTGCGGCAATACGACCCAGGGACACACTGAGCTGCGCCAAGCTTGCCTGGATGGCGCTCATGGCCGCATCCGTCGTCGTTGTTGCCACCACTTCCCCCATGGCGTTGAGGATGAGTTGGGTCTGTGGAGATGGCTTGGAAGTCCCCGTGGTGAATTCCTCGCAGTATCCGAGCAAACCAACTCCCGGATTTACAGAATTTGGGACGAAATAGAGAAATCCCCCAAAATCTGACCGCTCGTAGGAATTTTATAGCTCGAGATCTCGCGAATTGGGAATCGTCCACGAACCCTAGCCCCGCGGAGACGGACTGGAATCTGATACCAAATTGTTACAACCCGCCCCCTTGCCGCTATGATTGGCGACGTGAGGCACGATCGATTCGCCTGATTTGGAAACAGAGAGAGAACAGCAGGGGGGAAGAGACAGCAAGGATAGTTCGGTTCTGTTTCTGTCTTCAGACTTGTTCGATGCCGTTCCCTGTGCAGCCTCTCCAGCTATATACTCGATGCGTCCATCCTCTTGCACGCAAGGCCAGCCCATGGCCCAAGGCGCAACACGACCCATTGTGTCCATATCTGTGGTCATGACATCTGAGCTGTCCGAAAAGTTTAACTCAACATCGTAATTCTCCGTCCAATATCTGTGACCAAAGATTGAACTCTGCACTAATCACTTCTATTGCCTCATATTACTCCCATGTTTCGATTAGCATGCATGGAGAAATTTATTGTTTCTCATGCTTCAAATCTGTGTTGTTCATGTCATCATTTCTAGTTCGGAGAATTATTCATGTCATCATCTCTAGTTATGCACATTGAACATATTTTCTAACAATAATCAAACTGTAGACTTGTATAAATTTCTTCTGCTTATAACTCCTGATTCTGATGTCTTCTTGCATGTAAGAAATTTTCAAGGTGAGAATACATGTACAAATAAGAAGTTATACTTGTAAATGTCAGTATAACTATTTTCTATGTTTGATACATGTTAGTCGAGCATGCTTTGTACCTGCAGTTAGCTAGTATTAGAAGGTGAGGTAGCTAATATTAATGTCATACACTCGGGGACTCAGGATTATACAAACTGTTTGGAATGTGCAAATCCCCGTATTAATAAACCGGTACTTCTTGCTAGATCAAATACAAGCAGACTTGTTATTATATTCAGTGATGCAGTCCATGTTTTAATATAACTGTAGAAATGACACGAACGTGGCCCAGTCTTGGCATATACCATTTTCGAATTACCTCTTATGGGATTTCCTTAGCTTGTAGAATGAAACCTTCAGTTCTGTAGAACTCCCAACAAATATCGTGATCCAAAAAATTTTGTTACAAAAATCAGTCAGTTAGTACTTGTTCTGAACCTTGGGGTGAATCCCAGCAAATATCCTTATCCAACAATTTTTGTATGGTTTTCTATGGTAATATGACTCTACTCAGACAATGTTGTGCTAGTTTTGGGGGCTATGGCACACATATTAATTCAATGGATTTAGCATCCTTATGCCAATGAGCCATCCTGTCAGAACAAGGAGACACACTGAGTTTATATCTGTTAGCTCACATGGGCCGTCACAACCTTAACTTTCAGATATTATAACAAACAGATCACCAAACAGCCTGAATAGCTGAGACGCTCATGTTTATGGTAGTAAGTGGTATCTTGCATATCCATTAAATACTTTTCAAGCACCATGTACTTAAAACTTTCATATTTGGCTAATATAATAGCAGTTTCTAGTGATTCTGACACATGGTGTGGCAAATGATCAAATTGAAAATAAAGTGTGGCACATTGTCAAATCCCCCTGATATATGTGAGTTCCCAAAAGTTGGTACCAAGGAAACTGGTGTGTCGACCACTTGGTTGTGCTGAGATTTCGGAAGATTAGCTTCTGCTAAGAAGCAGTTCTTTTCTAATTTATTATTTCATGTTTAATTCTTGTAGATAAGGTGGACCGTGCTGTGAGTAGCGCAATCTATTTCCTGCTACCTGCTCGGGAGATTGCTCGGCTGCACCGCATCCCTTGCGCTGAGACATGGCACTACTACATGGGGGAGCCTCTCACGGTCTGTAAACTCAACACAAAACAAAATGGCTGATCACTATCTAAGCATACTGCCTGTCTAACCAATAATTCATTTCAGGTATTTGAGGTGCATGTTGATGGACAAGTAAAGATGACAGTCGTAGGTCCCAATCTACGTGAGGGGCAGAGACCGCAGTACACAGTCCCTCCAAACGTGTGGTTTGGTTGCTTCCTGACCCACGACATAGAGTCCTTCAGTGCAGACGGCAGTGTTTTCGTCAAGACACCTGGAAGGGATCCTGATCTGCACTATTCATTCGTCGGAGTGACCTGTGCTCCGGCGTTCCAGTTCGAGGACGATGAATTGGCCACACGTGACGGCATGAAAACTTTGGCTCCCAAGGCGGAAGCTTTCATCAATTACCTTGTTCCGTCTTAGTGCATTTCTTATGCAGGTAGCTACTTCTTTGCAATAAACAACATCTATGTGCTAGTTTATTGAAAATTGTGTGTATGATATGAAGTTTGACTTTAGAGTGTAGTTTAGTATGGAAGTTGATGTTCCTGTAATCTTGTTGCTCTAGTTTGGTATGGTTTGCTCTTCTTTCATCTGAACAGATACAGTCGAATAATACGTGGTCCAGTTCATGTTTAGTGGGTGGTGTTGTTAACTACGAACAACGGTGCATGAATTCATGAACTACTAAAATTTAAATGGGATCTTTCAGGTGACTTCCTAATTACGATTTTTGAGTGTTCATGTGATCTCTGCATGATAAGTTGCTAAGTGCCATTCTACTTGGCTCGTGTTTTCTCTGTGACGGCGGAATGTTAGCAGTTGGGCTTTATTTCTCATAAATTGTGTAGTAATAAATCCAATGTTTGGCTAGGGCTTTATTTCTTGGGTCCTCACATCAATGGAGATGAAATCGTCTAAAATAATCGATCTTTGGCACATCTTTTCCTACTAGTGTTGGTACTCTTACCGATGGTGATTGACTACTTAAATGGTTGCGCGCGTGTACGTAACCTTGGCATCATGACTTTAGCTAAAATTATGAGAGAACCTTCGTTGATATTTTCAAGTCTATAATTTTGTATTTATCTTCGGCTGCCTCCAGAAAAGTACAAGATTGTATCAAGGAAGAAGAAAGAGTTTGAAGGCCTCGAAGATTTGCTAGTTTTTTTTGAACTTTATTTTATAATAGTTGAAGTCAGCTTGTGTATCTCTACCATGTATTAGTTATTACTATGAATATATGCAGTATTGATTGTCAAAAAAAATATATAAGAAGTCCTTTTCAAGAAGAAAAGACTAAAGGAAAATGCAGATCGATATAGTTCACAGAGAGGATGATCTACCGGAGGACAAAGCTCGTAACCATAGAATTCTTGTCTTTTTACCTATATAAGAGGACCAATGACTTCATGACACTGCCTACCGCACAGGCTATCTTATAATTAAGGAGCAAGGTTTCACACAAAAAAATGAATAGCTCATTTCTTGTATTATTTGTTGACCTGTCACACACTATTTTATAAGGAGCGGCCCTCTGTGAAGACAAGATAAATAGGATTAGCTCACGTTTCATTTTACTTCATCATACAACCCAATTTACTCCATACCCGTGGCATCTTTTGTGTACTAGGCATAGGAGACACCAGGAATTATGGATGCACTCCTTGTCTTTGGTTCTCAGTTCAGCGATGTCTCACCTCTATTACTCCGCTGGTTCAGCCATTCTTGCACCGTTTTCTCATGCCATCTCGAGGAACCAACAACCTAGTTGTTTCTCGCTTGTCAGTGATATAATGGGGATTGCAGGAGATAGATACCTTGAGATGGTTCGTGAGAAATAAGGATGTATGGTCACTTGATGGCTCGTGAGAAGCAACACTGACCCGTCTGACCACTCCAAGACATACAATAGTATGGCCAATTGGCCGTCGGTCTGACGTTTCCGAATCACCTTGAGTTCGTGATTTGGCAATGACTAGAGGCCCTCCAGATTATGTGGACATATGAGCATCTTTGCATAAAATTTTCCATCTTCTGACGTTTGCGACCATCCTGGCTAGAACTGCATCCATGCCTGACCAGGTTCTTCCCAAAAACAAAATTCATTTCCTATGGTCCAAATAGACCACAACACAGCTGAACCAGTGTTAAGCACCCCATATTTTATCATTACTGATCCACCATCTGACAATAAGATCAGAACTAATAGGAATGTGAAGAACATCAGTCAACCAACTTGTTCCACAACTGCTAGGCCACAAGACAATCAAAGAACAAGTGATTAACTGACTCTAGTTCAGAGCAGAACACATATGTCTTGTCATCTACGTGTCTCTGTTTGTTCAGATTATCCCTGGTAAGAATCTTGTTATTTAGCAAAAACCACATAAGAACATGGATACTTGGAAGGACAACCAGTTTCCAAACCGCAGGGGAATGGATGGGACCAATCCCACCATTGTTAATCACCCCATAGTATGATTTAACAGAATAAACACCAAATGGGTGAAAGATCCATATTGGTTGGTCATCATTGTCATTTAATGACAAAGCACCTTCTACGGCAACCCCGTCAAACAGAGCTGGAGTTGCGTTTCTTCTAAAGGTTAATTAGCTTGAAATCTTGACCATCCCACACACTAGCAATAGTGCAATGTTGTTCATTGGTAATCACATATAAATCCCTATACAACATTGTAAGACAAAATGTCCTACCCAAGTATCCGCATAGATAAGCACTTTATCAACTCTACCAACATTTCATCTATAACCAATTTTAGCACCCTAAGATGCCCACATAACACCTTTTCACAAAGGAGAACAAGCAGTGGGTTAGCCTAGAAAATGTTTGGATCAAGATCAAACTTGACATCGATGATACTCTTCCAGATCTTAATATTATCTAAGTGATAGCGTTTGATCCAAGAGGTCAAAAGGCGCAAATTAAACTCTCTGAGATTGTGGACCCCCATACCCTCCTTTCTATGCTTTGACCATGTCGGTTTTCAAGTTCACAAAAGGGGGGTTTCCAGGTCAAGCTCACAGGCACAGATTCCTACTTCTAGCAGATCAATTCCCAGTTAGCCAAGTGATATATGTGATTTTCAGGTGTGTCATCCCAAAATAAGTGAACCATCTGTGAATTAATTGATTTAATGGCCAATTTTTGGAAATTTAATAACAGACAATAGATAAAGAGGGACGCTAGCTATACAGGTTTGTAACAAAATTACCTAGCATGACTGGACAACAATTTCCCACGCCAACCAACAACCCCTTTAATGATTTATCAGTGATAGGTTGGATATCTTATTTCTGAAGCTTAGCATAATGCAAAGGTACCCCCAAGGTATTTAAAGGGGAATTTACCAATCGGGAAAAAGACTTGAGCAAAGAGGTTGCTCTCATTTTCATGTAGGTTATTGGCATACGATCACTTTTCTGGTAATTAATACGCAACCCCAACATCTGTTCAAAACAGGCTAGGAGCCATTTCAAGTGTCTAGCCATCTCTACACCAGTTTTTAGAAATAAACTGGTGTCATCATCATATTGGAGACTCAAGATACCACAAGCGATAACCCTAGGCATCAAGCCCTCAAATCAAATTATGATGAGCAACTTTAGAAAGCATTTTGGAGAAAACATCAGCAGTGAAGTTGAAGAGAATATGGGACAAGGGATCACCCTGTTTGAGCCTTTAACCAACCACAAAATAAGGATTGTTCTCATACCCCATCCACCTTCACATTATGGGGTGATACGTCTCCAACGTATCTATAATTTTTGATGCTCCATGCTTGTTTTTACACCATTTGCCTATTGTTTCGTTACACTTAGTGGCACTTTTATGCATTTTCCGGAACTAACCTATTAACGAGTTGCCACAGTGCCAGTTTCCTGTTTTCTGCTGTTTTTGTGTTTCAGAAGTGATACACAGGAAATATTCTCGGAATTGGACGAAACAAGTTCCTGAAGTCTTATTTTACCCGGAAGCTTCCAGAGATCTGAAGGAGAGTCGGAGGGGGGCCACCAGGGCCCCACACGCAGGGGTGGCACGGCCAGGCCCCTGGCCGCGCGGGCCCCGTGTGAGGGCGCCTGGCTCCTCCTCTGACGACGCCCCTTCGCCTATAAAGACCCCCCGACGGAAAAAACCTAAGTACCCGATCAGATTTCCAGAACACATCGCGATCCGTCGCCACCGTCGACCCGAAGATCGGGAGGGTCCAGAAGCTCTTCCCGGCACCCTGCCGGAGAGGGGAATCGCCACCGGAGGTCTTCTTCATCGCCATGCTTGCCTCCGGAGCGATGAGTGAGTAGTCTACCTTGGACTATGGGTCCATAGCAGTAGCTAGATGGTTGTCTTCTCCACCATGTGCTTCATGTTTAGATCTCATGAGCTCCCCTACATGATTGAGATCACCGTTATGTAATTCTACATGTTTGGTTTGTTGGGATCCGATGAATATTGGTGTTTATGATTAAGTTGTTGTACTGAATATTATCTTTTGTTATCTCTATGTTGTTTATGATCTTGCATGCTCTCCGTTGTTAGTAGCTATCTTGGCCGAGTAGTTGCTAGTGACTCCAAGAGGGGGTCTTTATGCTCGATAGTGGGTTCATGCCTCTATTTCACCTGGGGGAGTGACAGAAACCTCTAAGGTGGTAGATGTGCTGTTGCTACTAGGGAGAAAACAACATTCATATGCTCAAGGGCATATGCTTTGTTTACATTACACACTTTGCTTAATGCAATTATCTGTTGTTCGCAACTTAATACTACTGGGGTGTTCGGATTGATATCCCCGGGAGTGGATTATTAGTCATAGATGCAGTTGGATGGCGGTCTATGTATTTTGTTGTAATGCCCAGAGTAAATCTCATAGTGATCTTCTTGACATATCACGTTTATCTTTATTCTATCAATTGCCCAACTGTAATTTGTTTACCCAGCATGTGTTATTTTATTTATGGAGAGACACCACTAGTGAACTGTGGACCCCGGTCCTATTTACATCATATTGCTATCACCTGTTTACTTTACTCGTACTGTTTACTTTACTCGCATACTATATTGTTTTCCACTCGATATGCTCATAACCTTTGTTTCAAGCAAACTGGTGAGATTGACAACCTCATCGCAAGTTGGGAACAAAGTACTTGGTTGTGTGTGTGCAGGTTCCGCATCACCTTCAGTCGTTTGTCTCTCCTCTCCTGATCGATAAACCTTGGTTTCTTAACTGAGGGAAGACTAGCTGCTATATTCATCATACCTTCCTCTTGGGGTTCCCAACGGGCTGGTTATCCACCACGCACAAGGACAGTCTGCTCCCACGTCAACTTGGAGTATCAGCTAATTTTCTGGCGCCGTTGCCGGGGAGGAAGAGAAGACCTCTGCGAGGGGAGTTTTTCGCACACACATCCTTTACTTTGTTTTATTGTTTTGCTTTACTTTATTTATTTTACCTGCATTGCTTTTTATCAAAAACCCAAAAAAAATTAGAATCCTTCGTAGTTGTTATTTCTTTACTTTAGTTTATCATGTTGATCCCTAAGTACGTTCTGGAGGACCTCTCAGTAGGTAGTGGTTCGATTATTGGCAAAAGTAACATTGAGGAATTCTTTAGTCACATTAGTATTCATGAGGAAGTTGAGGAAAAGTCTTGGGTTGAGCTTGCTCCTAGTATTGAAGTTGCTTCTGTTTATTTAATTGACATGTTGGAAACTAGGTTTGCTAGTCTTAATCCTTTTATGCAATATATGTTCCTTAAGCTTCATGAAATTGAGGATCCCGAAAAGAAAGCTTTTATCTTGGAAACTTTGCGCTTAGAATTTAAAGATGTCGTTATTGAAGCTAGAAAGGTTCTTAAACGTTTTAATAAACTCGGTTCGCCTATAACGGTTATTAGTACAAATGATGAAGGGGCCGAAATACCTATACCTTGCAAGCTTTTGGGATTGTGTGAAGCTTTCGAAAATAATTTTGACTGGATCTGTCCTGAAAATCTTTTTGATGAGAATAGTGTACCAAAGCATGATCACAAAGGGTCTTCAAAAACTTATGTGGATGAAATACAATGCCTTATTGACAAGACCTCTGCTGTTGATCTTAATGCTTCTGCTGGAAATACTTGATTCGCAATTTTCTGCGCCTAGCTCAAAGGCGTTAAAGAAAAGCACTCTTGGGAGATAACCCAATGTTTTCTTTTCAGTACTTTTTCTTTTATTTGAGTCTTGGAAGTCATTACTACTGTAATGACCGCTCCTTATCTTGTTTATTTCGTTTTTGTGCCAAGAGAAGCCTCTAATTTGAGCGAGGTAAAGATTTGGGGATGTTGCTGTCCTGAAACTGTTTTCGGTGCTGCACCGTAAAAATTCGTGAAAATTCTCTGTATATCTTTTGGACCTGCGATTTCTTGTGCATATGACCCAGGTTATATCCAAACTTTTGTTAGTTGAACACTTTTTGATTTGAGCAGCAGAAAACCCCTCAAAAATTCGACCTTTGTCAGCTGTTCAGTTTTGACAGATTTCTGCCAATATTTGTGTTTGCCACTTTATCGCTTTCTTTTGAGTTCTTTTTATCATGGAACTTTTGGGGAGGTTGCTACAGTAGTATATGCTATATATGTGGTGGTTTTGAGTTGAAACCTGAAGCAAATAGAGGATTGATTATATGTTATGCTTGCACTAATGTTGCTAATAGAATTGTGTTTAGTTTTGTATGAAGGAAGTTTTCAAGTGTAGGGATTGGAGAATGATGAGATGAGTTGAAGAATGGAGAAAAGCTCAAGTTTGGGGATGCCCATGCATCACCCCAAGAAATATCCAAGAAGTACAAGCGTCAAAGCTTGGGGATGCCCCCGAGGCACCCCTTCTTCATCGGCAAAAATCAGGTCACCTTTCAAAACACTATATTTTTATTGCTTCATGCACTATGTGTTTTTCTTGGAGCGTCAGTTGTTTTAGTTTTCTTAGTTGGTTTAGTTTGTTTGTTTGCTGCAATAAATGGTTGGACCCCAACAAATTTCTTTTGGAGGAGATGTACTCGTTTTCATTTGCAAAGAACGCTCTAGTTTTCACTCTTATTAAAAATCGAGCGTTCTTCTTTTTCTGCTGCTGCTGGTGCTTTTGGTTTTCGTTTTCGCCTTGATTTGCGTTCAGACCTTGTCATATCTTTTCATCAAGGTGTATTTTTGCCTCTGATCTTTATTGGTTTTCATCAAAAGAGGTGTTTATAAAAATTTCAAATGGTGTTGGAAAAGAGAAAAAGCTTTGTGCAAAATAGTGGTACAAGAAGGAGCTTGTGTAGACTGCGGCTTAGGCTTTTTCATGTCATGCTTGATGTCTTTTTGATAGTATTCTTAGTGGTTTTGCTGTAGCATGACTTGTCTCAAATAACTGAGATTGCTTAATGAGCCTTTGAAAAAAAATCATGCGTTGTTTTTATTGTATGGAAGCATTATTTTGGTTTTCTCCTTGATGCTTTATTTGGGTTGACTTGGCGCATGCTCACACATGTTAGACTCTTACAAAGTCGCCAATAGCCTTCATGATCATTTAGTTTTTGACTTTTGATGCCATCTTATGCTTCTTTTAATGTCGCTTTGTCGCTTTGCATGATTATGGCCATTATTGCTCTCTTAGTTGGTCGCTCCCAGTCTTTTGCTAGCCCTCACCTTGTACTGAGTATGAGCTCTACTCGTGCATCCAACTCCTAAAAGCCAAAGTTTTCCAAAGTGTCCACCATACATACCTACTAGCAATTTGCTATTCCAAGTAAATTTGACTTGCTTTTATTTTCTCTTCAAATTAAACTCTTACCAGTGTTATGCGAAATTCGGTCAGTAAAGCTCTCACGAACCGGAAGGCACACTTTACTTTTTCCTGTTCTTAAAAATTTGACATTGTGGTCTCTTATGTTGAGTTGTTATGCTTGCAAGTTGTAAGTTGGATTCTAGCCCATCCATGCTGTCATGGGGCAAGCTTTCAACATTGCACTTCTTATTTGAGTTGATATCGTGATCTTTTGTTTATGGATGCCCGCGGTGTGAAATGAATTGGGAATCTTGTGGGGATCATGGATTTTGTATATGTGTTAGGGAAACGCCGGGCCGCCAATCTAAGCCATGCATAATTCATGGTGGAAATTTGCAGCATACCCATGGTGAACATTCGACGACGCATCTCACAATAAAAAGCTAAACAAAAGGCAAATAAAAGAGATGTCGAGGTGGTCATTGTCTGCTTGTCCTGTCATTTTGGTGTGGGCTTGTTCCATGTCATCGGGCACGGAGGTACCCCATTGGCGGTTCTCAATGATATGCATATACTTACAATGACAAGAGCCTTGCTTGGGACTCTAAGTAAAGTAGCATGAGGTTTGGGTACTCGTATTCACGGGGCACGAGGTTTTCAACTTATGATTTGTCAAGCATATGCATCATAATTGTTCTCGCATTAACTTTAACCATTCAAGATGCTTATGATGGGGGCAATGAGAGCTCAAAGCCGGTAAGTACCATAATTTTTGAAGGTTATAAAACTTGCAATCACTGCTTCCCTCTGCGAAGGGCCTTTCTTCTACTTTTATGTTGAGTCACCACCTTCTTTCTTTATGCACCATTAAGAGAGCATAGTTGTCATTCTTAGTGTGATATGCATTGTCCCAAAGTTCATTGATTGATTCATATTGTTGGTTTCACTTGTTCTTAAATTATTTGTATCTAGTCGCCCTCTTAAACTTGAAGGTGTCCTATGCATTTATGTTTTGCTCTCTTTGAAGGACAAGCTGAAAACCATTTGTATGTTTTTCCTTATGATTTGAACACACGTTTGACTTTCATTGTTTCATTTTCATGATCTTTTGTTTGTGTTCATTTGCATGTTTACAACCTGGTTGCTAAGTTCTTATTGTCATGATTATATCTTCATGCCCATGTTTAAGTTCTTATGATCCCAGCTCACTAATGCTTACATATATGATCAAGATTGTGTAGGTGCATGTCACCTAAAAAATTATTCTTTTGTTATCACTTACCTACTCGAGGACGAGCAGGAGTTAAGCTTGGGGATGCTTGATACGTCTCCAACATATCTATAATTTTTGATGCTCCATGCTGGTTTTTACACCATTTGCCTATTGTTTCGTTACACTTAGTGGCACTTTTATGCATTTTCCGGAACTAACCTATTAATGAGTTGCCACAGTGCCAGTTTCCTGTTTTCTGCTGTTTTTGTGTTTCAGAAGTGATACACAGGAAATATTCTCAGAATTGGACGAAACAAGTTCCTGAAGTCTTATTTTACTCGGAAGCTTCCAGAGATCTGAAGGAGAGTCGGAGGGGGGCCACCAGGGCCCCACACGCAGGGGTGGCGCGGCCAGGCCCCTGGCCGCGCGGGCCCCGCATGAGGGCGCCTGGCTCCTCCTCTGACGACGCCCCTTCGCCTATAAAGACCCCCCGACAGAAAAAACCTAAGTACCCGATCAGATTTCCAAAACACATCGCGATCCGCCGCCACCATCGACCCGAAGATCGAGAGGGTCCAGAAGCTCTTCCCGGCACCCTGCCAGAGAGGGGAATCGCCACCGGAGGTCTTCTTCATCGCCATGCTTGCCTCCGGAGCGATGAGTGAGTAGTATACCTTGGACTATGGGTCCATAGCAGTAGCTAGATGGTTGTCTTCTCCACCATGTGCTTCATGTTTAGATCTCATGAGCTGCCCTACATGATTGAGATCACCGTTATGTAATTCTACATGTTTGGTTTGTTGGGATCCGATGAATATTGGTGTTTATGATTAAGTTGCTGTACTGAATATTATCTTTTGTTATCTCTATGTTGTTTATGATCTTGCATGCTCTCCGTTGTTAGTAGCTATCTTGGCCGAGTAGTTGCTAGTGACTCCAAGAGGGGGTATTTATGCTCGATAGTGGGTTCATGCCTCTATTTCACCTGGGGGAGTGACAGAAACCTCTAAGGTGGTAGATGTGCTATTGCTACTAGGGAGAAAACAACATTCATATGCTCAAGGGCATATGCTTTGTTTACATTACACACTTTGCTTAGTGCAATTATCTGTTGTTCGCAACTTAATACTACTGGGGTGTTCGGATTGATATCCCCGGGAGTGGATTATTAGTCATAGATGCAGTTGGATGGCGGTCTATGTATTTTGTTGTAATGCCCAGAGTAAATCTCATAGTGATCTTCTTGACATATCACGTTTATCTTTATTCTATCAATTGCCCAACTGTAATTTGTTTACCCAGCATGTGTTATTTTATCTATGGAGAGACACCACTAGTGAACTGTGGACCCCGGTCCTATTTACATCATATTGCTATCACCTGTTTACTTTACTCGTACTGTTTACTTTACTCGCATACTATATTGTTTTCCACTCGATACGCTCATAACCTTTGTTTCAAGCAAACCGGTGAGATTGACAACCTCATCGCAAGTTGGGAACAAAGTACTTGGTTGTGTGTGTGTGCAGGTTCCGCATCACCTTCAGTCGTTTGTCTCTCCTCTCCTAATCGATAAACCTTGGTTTCTTAACTGAGGGAAGACTAGCTGCTATATTCATCATACCTTCCTCTTGGGGTTCCCAACGGGCTGGTTATCCACCACGCACAAGGACAGTCTGCTCCCACGTCAACTTGGAGTATCATGGGGCCAAAGCTTCTAGAGGATAAAATGGAATCTAGGAAGGACCAGCTAATCCTACCATAGGCCTTTTCATAGCCAAGCTTGAGAACCAGACCACTATCACCACAAGAATGGCATTGACGAGGGTTAACTCGACAAATGTCCAATATGAAGGACTTAGGATCGGGGGAGTAGGGCGTCGGATGAACTCGAAGGTAAAGTCAGTCAAACAAGGTGCGTATCGAAAGTAAACGTGGGGTGAACTTTGGCTTACTCTCAATCTGTCTCTCTCCGTCCTCTCCTGGCCCCTATATATAGGTGGCCAGGTCTCAAGGATCGGGCGGGGTCCGATACAGATTACAACATCAATATATGACATGAACTCGTATTTTGACTAGTGTTACAATTGGGCCTAGCTTAATGGGCCTCAGGGGTACTCAACTGATAGGCTCTATTATCTATACCCTTGTCAGTAGCCCCCGAGATTCTACTGGAATTTATAGATTTGGGTTGAATTTCAAATCTTCAAATCTTTGACTTCTTCAGATCTTGAAATCTTTGCCTTGATCTGCAACTATCTTTCATTATATTGTCTCGCAAGGGGTTTTGATGAACAAGCCTGACAACTCTGACGGATCAAGAGGCCAGTTAACTGCCGGAACAGATACTTGTCACCTACTTCAAATTCAATCCCCTTGGACTTGAATTCGGGAAACTAGTCAAACCCATTCTTTTGCCGCATTTAGGACTTACAAAGAATGAATCCCAGTGGTTCTCAAGGTACCCAGTGCGTCCACCAGGATTTTCTTCGCGTCGTAGACATGGATAAATACTAGCAGAGCGCATTCATGTGCGTATACCAGGCCACACAGGACGGATCCTGGGGTCTTACCTTCACGATATATTTCAATCATGGCATTTGAATTTTGTCACGATGACGCAACTCGAGAATCATATGTCGCAGCCTTGTTTGACTGTTAGAATGTGCAAACTATTCGAGTTTGCTATTTTTAGATTCTCATAAATAACTCCCGATGGGAGTAATCGATCTGTATTTTGTCGACAATGAAGTCGAAGTTCGTTGTCGACTAAAGGTAGTCGATTGCATCTATATCACGTAACAACCGATTGGTTATCTATCGTTGGTACACCACCAATGCTTCTGATGTAAGTAGCCCCTGAGGCTATGGGCGGGTACTTGTAGCCGATCATAGGCTCCAATCTCTTTGTCTTCCTTTTGTCGACTTCTTTTTATCGGGTGCGCGGCCAGGGCTCCCGATGGGAGTAGCCCCCGAGGCTATAGCCGAAAGTTTTTCGGGTATAGGCTCAAAATATAATATTATCGCCTAGAAACTTGTCTCCTGCAATAACTTTGGTACATTTTTGTGCTTGAAATATTCACTCTACTCTTTATGATGATACGAGCCCCTGAGTCTGTGACGAGGTGCGCTGTGCTCCTTGACAGATACGTTCCCACTTTTTGCACGTATCTTTGCTCTTGATATGCTGTCGATTTCTTATCGTCTGCTCTGAGTAGAAACAGTTCTTCTAAAGGTTAATTAGCTTGAGATCTTGACCATCCCCCACACTAGCAGTAGTACAATGGTGTTCATTGGTAATCGCATATAAATCTCTATACAACACTGTAAGACAACAATGTCCTACTTAAGTATCCATCTATAACCAATTTTAGCAGCCTAAGATGCCCACATAACACCTTTTCAAAAAGGAGAAAAAGCAGTGGAGTTAGCCTAGAAAATGTTTGTATCAAGATCCTACTTGACATCGGTGATACTCTTCTAGATCTTAATATTATCTAAGTGATTGCATTTGATCCAAGAGGTCAAAAGGCACAAACTAAATTCTTTGAGATTGGGGACCCCCATACCCTCCTTTCCATGCATTGACCATGTCGGTTTTCAAGTTCACAAAAGTGGGTTTTCCAGGTCAAGCTCAAAGGCACAAATTCCTTCTTCTCGCAGATCAATTCCTGTTCCTGGTTAGCCAAGTGATATATGTGATTTTCAGATGTGTCATCCCAAAAGAAGTGAGCCATCTGTGAATTAGTTACTTTAATGTCCAATTTTTGGGAATTTAATAACAGACAACAGATAAAGAGGGATGCTAGCTATACATGTTTGTAACAAAACTATCCTAGCATGATTGGAGAACAATTTCCTGCATCAACCATCAACCCCTTTAATGATTTATCAATGGGAGGCTGGATATCTTCTGAAGCTCAGCATAATGCAAAGGTTCCCCCAAGGTATTTAAAGGGGAATTTACCAATCGGGCAAAATACTTGAGCAAACAGGTTGCTCTCATTTTCATGTAGGTTAATTGGCATAAGATCACTTTTTGTGGTAATTAATACGCAACCCTGACATCTATTTAAAACAGGCTAGGAGCCATTTCAAGTGTATATCCATCTCAACATCACTTTTTAGAATAAAGTGGTGTCATCAACATATTGGAGACTCAAGATACCACCAGCGGTAACCCTAGGCATCAAGCCCTCAGTCAAATTATGATGGCCAGCTTTAGAAAGCATTTTGGCGAAAACATCAAATGTGAAGCTGAAGATAATATGGGACAAGGGATCACCTTGTTTGAGACTTTTTACAACCACAAAATAAGGATTGTTCTCATCATTAATTCTCACACAAAAATAGCCTGTGACAAAAATGGACCCAATTCACCTTCTCATTATGGGGCCAAATATTCTAGAGGCTAGAATGGAATCTAGGAAGGACCAAATAACCCTATCATATGCCTTTTCATAGTCAAGCTTGAGAACCAGACCACTTTCACCACAAGAATGGACTGCATGAATGACTTCATGAGTTGAAACCACACTTTCCAGGATAAACCTAGGAAGGTAGTATGATTAGGATCAATGATTCTATGACCAAGAGGAGACAACCTATTATTTATAGATTTAGTAGTTACCTTAAGGCTACAGTTTCCAAGATCAGAAAATATTTTTCATATCTTTTTCCTCAAGATCTTTTGAGATTATAATAATAGCATAATTTATTATGGAAACATCCATTGTACTATACTGAAAATCCTTAACCAAAGACATGAAATCATTTTTTATGATGAGCCAGAATTTTTGGTAAAAAGGAAGGGGAAGCCATCAGGGCAGGTGCCCCACATTCATTTAAAATAGAATATCCTCTTCAGAGAAAGGTTGTTCCAAGGAGTATCTCTCCACATCAGTCAGGAGATCATCCCTATCCAAAATAAAACCACATAAGGAATGTTAGGGAAAACCTCAGGACAGAACAATTCTTTTTAAGAAACAGAGGTCATCCTACGAATAGTGGGAGTATCATGTAGAGTTAAGGACATTTTTTTTTCTTTCTCCTACGTTGGTTAGCAATTGCATGAAAAAGTAAGCAATATTGCGATCACCCTCAAGGATTTTCCTCACTTCCAATCTTTGCCAAGTTTTGGTTTCTTCTTGAAGGAAGATTAGATTAAGTTGAATTCTTATTTAATCTATTCTAAGATTCTCAGACTTGGATAGAGAATTTTTCTTAGAGAAAACATCTAAGACATCAAACTCCTAAAGCAAATCATGTCTCTGCTTCTTAGAAGAAGCCTCGATATTAATACTTCAAATCGTTATCCTTCTTATGAGGTGCGTATGTATAATCCAATAATTAAAGATAACATCGTCAATGTTTAGTTTGGCTAAAAAATTGGTGCAAGTTCTCAAATCTGAGCCGCCCATTTTTTTAACTCAACTTCATAGTTCTCCATCAAGTGATTGTCGACAAAGATTAAAATCTACCTAATCCTTGATATACTTATTGCCTCTTAAGTATCCCAATAACCAGTACCATGCATGAAATAGTTTGGGGTTCTCATGCTTACAAAAATTGTTGTTCATGGGATTTTATTTCATAAAAACATGCATGGCATTATTTCTTAGCTATGCACACTTCAAGATATTTTAAATAAAATGATCATATATAACTTATAAATTTCTTGTACTCTTATAACTCCATGGCTTTATAATCTTCTTACGCCCAAAAAAATTCAAGGTAAGAATACATGGATAGATGAGAAACTATACATGTAAAAGTTAGGGCTAAGGGACTTTTTTTAATTTTTAAATATATGTTTATTGAACATGCACTGAACGCACTAGAGCTAGTGTTAGAAGTGAGGTACTCCCTCTGTTCTGTATCAGTTTTGCTGAAATTAGTGAATATACATACTAAAATGTGTCCAAATACATGTGAATTAGTGACAACTCATGAAATAGGGGGAGTAGTTAATATAATGTTTATGATAGGGCAGTCAGGTTTATCCATTATCTATATTCTGTAAGATTGAGGTGCTATGACTTCTTGCGAGAGCAAATACGAGCAGACTTGCTACTTGTGTTTAATGGTACATTCCATGGGTTGATACAATTTTAGAATAATATGAACTTGGCATATATCATTCACAAACTTTTTACCCCAAAACATGTTGGTAAAAAAACTCTAGAACTCAGATATTGTAAGCATCATGTTTTGATTTTGAAAGAACCTAACCATTCTTCTAGAAAGCGCCTGCCCTCAATGTCTGACTCATCTCCTTTGTCCGGGTCTTCCCGGAATTTGAGTGAATTTTGGACGTGTCCATTCTGAAAGAACATTTCCTAGAACTTTAATGTTTTGTGTGTTAGATAACAACATTAGGGATTTAATCTTATAATGAGCGTTGCAGATGATTCAGAATTCAGTTCATGCAACATCGACTCCAAAAAGTGGAAAAGGTGAAGAGTCGCCACTTTGTAGGTGGGGGCCGGATTATTGTTCGGATATTTCATATCTGGGACGGATAATCTCCCCCTCCCCAAAAAAAACTTGGCTAAGGACCAAGCTGCCAATTTGTAGGGTGGGGGGCCAGATTATTGGCCGGATATTTCATATCTAGGCCAGATAATCCCCCCCACTAGAAATTTGGCTAAGGATCAAGCTGCCAATTTGTAGGTGGGGTCCCGGATATTTGGCCTTAGGGCCAGATAATCTGCTCCCTTCTGGCTGGATAATCCGCCCCTAGAGCAGCAATGGCTAAATTTCGAGAGGGGGTATAAATACCTCTACCCTTCTTTTACCTCAAGCTGCTCGAGCTCCACGGAAGAACAACAATATATTGAGCCACCAAATTCTCAAGATCTCCTCCATCATCCACCCAAAGTCCTTGATCTTTGGGGAATCGAAGGAGAATGCCTTGATCTACATCATCACCGAAGCGATTCAATTTCCCCTCTCATTTGCTTGAGGGATTTATGTCTAGGGATTCCTTAGAAACCCTAGACCATGATTTTTTTGATAATGTTTGACATCTTTGGAGCCTCCAATTCAATTGTGGATGTGTGCCCCAAGACTTGTGTAAAGGCCCGGTTCCGCATTGAGGAACCCCTTAGTGGAACCATGAGCTAGGCCTTTGTGGCACAAGCTCACACCGGATAATAGGGTGAGGCCTTTGTGGCATTAATTGGGCCTTTGTGGCAACCATACCCCTCCAACATAGACGTACTTCCCCTTAAAAGGAAGGATCAACGGGAATTACATCATGTGTCTCCATGTGTGCCACTCTCGGTTACCTCTACCCTTTTACCACATTTATACTAGTATCTTATATTGCTTGTATATCTTGTCATATAGGTAAATTCACCTTAGTTGCATATCTAGAGAATTTACCTTTTGCATCAAGCATAAATTGAAAAGGAATTAAAATATTGAGTAGCACATATTCAACCCCACCTTCTAGGTGCCCCTACGATCCTTTCACAGCCAAGTCTTCAGTCTCCAGCCGGCTCCCTTTTAGCCAACAGTGGAAAAAATGGTGCTAACAACGATCTTGTGTGATTGAGATATCTTTGAATGTGAGAGCATATAAGAGATATTGAAATGAAAACATTTATTATGATTGAATTTGCTTGATTTCATTTAGAGGGACTCTTAGAGACTCAATATTACATGTGAGAGCATATAAGAGATATTAAAGCACTTTAGGCACACCACTCATAACATATACAATCTACATATATCATCAGATCAATTGAAGTATATGTGACTAATTCAATGCATGGCCTTCTTTAAGGACACCATGATGATGGGATACTTTGCCTTAGCTTTCTCCAGATGATTTGCAATGTTGGAGGCATACACCGTGAATAGCTCCTCAATAATGTCTTCACCGAAGTGGTCTACAATGAGTGGCTCCAACACCGCCCTGATGCATTGGGCGACATTTGCCCCACTACTAGCGCAATCAACTACCACACCACCTTCTGAGTCATCTTGAGGATCCCAATTAGATTCAAAGAGTTTAATATGCTCAACATCAAAGAGACCATTCTTGTTGATCAATGCCTTAACCTCTTTCACCGATGGGGCATAGTATGGCAAGTTGAATGAGTCCAACCTCTCCTTATCCACACACCCCTATATCATCCACAACAATAATACTTTAGATAGAGCGTAATAACCAAGAGCTATCTTATTTTCCGTGAAATGTTATTCTTATTTACCATTGAAATAAATTGATATTTTTATTAGGAAGTAATTAATCACATATGTGTTCCTTTGGTACCAAAGTAATAATGGTATTGTAATCACTAGAAAGAAAAACATTTGTTGCTATAACATACATGGGTGTACCTTTTGTACTAGAGACTGGAGAGATTTGGCAACCAATTCAAACACGGTGCTGACATCCCCATGCATCAACATCTCTTCGCTCTTTCGACCAAGAAATGTGAGCAACATTCTACCTCCACTAACAAGCTCTCTAGAGTGCAATTTTAGGAACAACTCAAAGTCCTTTTGGAATTGTTCTTGGAACAACTTGATCACAATAGGTGGAGTTGTCTTTCCAATGTAGATGTTGCCTTCATTCAGGTGAGTGCAACTTGAGATCTCTTCCGGGACCTAGGTAATTAAAAACCAAAGAGGAGACATTGTTTATACACAAAGACTTGTCATCATATAAATTCCCTTTAAATTTTTAATCATACTACTACTACTCTCTTTCAGTCAAAGCATATATCTAGTAGTGAATGATCTAGTGGAGTGTTTTTAATTAGCAAAAGGTGGATCTAATGTTGGTAGCTCATTTTTAGTGCCACGTTCTTGCATTTCGCCTCCCAGCTACTCCGTGTATATTTGTGGATAATATGGCACCAATATTTTCAGGTTAAGATGTTATAAATATATATGGTAGATATTTCATCATACGGCCCGATCGATCATCACCCCCGTCATCAAGATTTTAGGGTGACAATGGTCACCAAAAAAGGTATCTTCGGGTTCATCGATGTATTTGTTTTGTCAAGTTTTTGTTATATAATATAATAAATAAATTATGTGCATCATTTTGAATTCATGCTGACCATTTTAGATAATGAAAGCATACTTTTGAAAAAACTAATGAAAGCATAGTGAATTCATGCTGACCATTTTAGATAATATTATATTTGATAAAAAAAGTGTTTATAATATGTAGTAACATATGCTATCTTCTATTATCTATCTTATACTAAAAGCAATATACGTAAGTATAATAGAGCCACCATATTGATCCACATCCTCTAATTTAATTTTGATAGTTAGATCTAAAATACAAGGCTCGAATTTTATGAAATATTTATTTTTATGTAAAATCTCTCACATGTTTTATGTTGCATACGCACGACTCCAACGTATTGAGCTATGATGTTATAGCTGGAAGAAATAAAGGGAGGCTAACTACCTGACTCCGTTTAAAATATAATCCGAACACAATACTACACATTGTCTGTCACGTTGTACCGGAAAAAAGAGAGACTAGCTACTTGTCTGTCACGTTAAAGCTAAAAGCAAAAGAAAAAAAATGGCTTGAACGTGGTGGCAATGGGAAGTGCTAAGATATGGAAAAGAAATACCAGCATGTACATCTCACTTTTCATTTATCCTGCAATTTGAGTTTAATCAAAGAGTATCAACATGCCTAATATTAAATTCTGAAAATATGAAAATATATTTTATAATTATTTTCCAATAATAGTAATTTTATATTGTGGAGGTTTACATTTTTCTCACATATTTGGTTAAAATTTATAAAGTTTGATTTTAATTAAACACAGGATGCATGGTGACGGAGAGGGTGGTTATTTCTATGATTGAGTACAAATAAATAAAAAATTAATCGATTGCGGCTGGACGAACTTGTTCACAAAATGAAAGCAGAAGACATGAGTCAATAAATTTAATAAAATCATGATATTAGCCACAGGATGTACATTATTTCTATGGTTATTTACACATAAATGCCAACTTATTTTGACTGCCGTCAAACACTCTCATGAAACGCTTGAGGAAGTTTGGAGTCGTGGAATTTAAAAATTGATGATCATTTGCATATGGCGATAAACATTTGGCCTCAAGTTTCAAATTGTCATAGATGTTACTCAAATACACGATATTTTTCTTACCAAAACATTTGCAGTAGTTGTAGCACAATTTCCATTTAGTGGAAAATAATATGATATCGATGAAATCATATTTTTATTTGTTGAACACTTTCAACCAAGTACAGTCTATGCTCTCGCATTTGCGGGGGCTACTATGCTAGTTTGTTTTAAAGTTAATTAAAACTAGCATGGTGACCCTCGAAAATGCGAGGGCATCAGTCGTTGGATGATTTTTTTTCTACAGAAATTCTACTATATATATCTCACCTTCCAAGGCTTATTGTGTGATTACAATATTTTTAATCAAGAAAATTAGTTTAATATATTTACAAGAAAGTATCTCAATTTATATGAATAATCAATGTGCCGAATGTGACCATGTGGACCAGATGCTTAAGCTCAACCTAAAAGAAAATCAAGTGTCTATGATTTTTCTATAAATTGTCAAATTTGTGAATATTTTATATATCTTGTGGCAAGGGTGTTTGAAATATTTGTATCTCATTTTATATTTGTACTCAAATTATAAATCTAGTTGTCTTGTGATGATTTCTCTGTACTCAACCATACACATTTTACCAAAATACATAAACATGCATGTGTGTATATCAATATACTCAACTATGTACATGTTGACCGGTATATACTTTATATTCTAGTATATTTATACACACCATGTTCTAGCTAGCTATATATCCAACCATGTAGCAACCGCATGCAATATTATTTTTTAAAGGAGTCCGCTATTTCTAGAAAGATTGTTTTCCACAGCCCGAACCATTCTAGTGTGGGAGTCTATGATTTTTTTTACAATAAGCGACATATTGATTGATAAAGAAGCTACCTGGGACTTGCACAGATGTTAACCAAAAGTAATAGTTTGTGCTAAAAAATTGTAATGCCTTTTTATTTTAATTTAAAACATTTAAGGTAGGGTGCGAGTTCACAATCATCCTATTAGTTGATTCTTAATTCATCTGTACCATGGCTAACAATATGATCCCACAAAAATAAGTTGTTTTAATATATTTGTATGATTAATATGTTTTCATTAAATCGTGCCACAAAATCTTGATCTAGCCATGAAACTAATTTAGATAAAAGTGGTCTATTTATCCACTAATGTTATGTTTACACATATAATGTAATTTTAGCCTATATGGACATATTTGTAAACTATATTTTGCAGCGGCTTAAATAATATCATATTATCTAGACGTATTAATATATGATATATATGGCTCCATCAATTTCTCTAACGTGTGAGGCATAATCATCGCATATGTGATCAGTAATATGCAAAACTCATCCTCTCTCCTTTGACACATTATATTAACAATTAAATCTGTTCGCACAATTAAATTAAATCTGTTCGCACAATTCATTGCATCTTCATTATGTTGTGAATTTCGTGATGCCTCGGTCAGGCGACAGCGTAGCACTCTTTTTTGTCCATTTTAAGTCGGAGTAGGTTTTCTTTAGCATGAGTAGTAATTGCTAACCAAACTTGTCTCACAGTATCTAAGCAGTAGTTATTAGTCATATATTTTTTACTAATATTTAAAATAATCTCTCTATCCCGAATTAGTTATCTCAACTTTATTTAGATACATATATGTACTTCTTTTGTGTTTGCCCGCAAAAGAGTGTGCTTCTAATTTGTTGGAGAGTAGATTTATTTAAAAGTCTGATAATGTTTAAATAAAAGGTCACCTATGTTTATGCTGTCAAAATAGTATCATTGGATTCACGATGGAATATATTTTTATATATAGATATTTTTTTACAAATATTATAACTTTTGCGTAACCTCAGTCAAATTTGAAATAGTTTGATTCTTCAAAAAAGTTGGAAATACACTCATTTGTGGATGAAAGAAGTATCTCCACACTAAAACTTATCTAAATATATGCATATTTAGATAAAACTGAGAGAACTAATTTATGATAAAGAGCATACTAATAATTAACAGGAAAGCTAACAGAGTCCTAGCGATGCAAGCTATAGCAGTCTGGGTCTTTTTTTCCTTTTTAACTGGAGGTGTTTCACGTTATCTCCTAATTATGCAAGCATACGTTGGTGCATCTATTTGATGGTCCATGACGGTTCGTGGCCAGCTAGGTCTCTAGTATTTTTTTTTTTGACATACGTGGCCAATTGTTTGTTTGGAGGGTGTACGGGTTAGTCTGATTTTTTTGACTTTTAACTTTGCATACGTGACATTGCAGACAGTTGTTTGTACAAACTAAAGTTTTATGTAACCTTTGTTATCATTAAATTCTAGCCATATATTTTAGATCTAACCATCAAAATAATTAAGATGATGTGGATTAACGTGGTGGCTCTATTTTATAACCCTGTATTGTGCTTTTAGTATATAGTAGATTGCCATAACTCGCTTTTGACGTCTTCTACTACCGTTTTGCAATTATTATGCCACCCAAAATTTTCAATCAGGCGTCCTTCTCTAACAATTTATTTTGCATCCTGTGCACAAAAAACATGTGATTCACCACCTAATGTGATTCTCTCAATCTCATAGTATATAAGACGCTCTGATCTAATAAATGCTGTGTTGGCGAATCGAAAAAACATTTTGTCACATTGTTAGTTTTTGTTTTGTGGGGGTGTCACATTGTTAGTTAACGTATGGACATGAACGCACTTTGAGCTGCAGGGCAATTGATATATGCACGATGCATGTACCTTGGATCGCCACATGAGGGAGTAGGATGAGTGGAAGAGATGGACGCTCTGGCGAGGGAAAAGCTTCCCGTAGTAGGATCCCGGCAGCCCTGCGACATAGTGCGGCGGCGCCTCTTTCCCGCCGGGGTTCTCAAAGTGCTCCAGTGACCGGAAGACGACGTTGAAGTCGTTCCCGGGCAGGTCATTCAGGAAGAACTGCACCTCCAGGCCATGCGCACGTTCTTCCGACTTGCGGGTGTAGGCGCGGATCGCGGCGATCACCTCTGAGACCACGAGCAGGGTGTTGGGACCAGATGAACAGCCGAGGTCGGCGACGACCATGGTGCTGCGGCGGGTGGAGAGCGACTTGTACAGCTCTTGTATGGCCTTGCTAAGCATTGGCCTTGTCTCCAAAATGGCCTTCTCCTGCATGGAACAATAGTAGCTTAAGAGTTAAGAGCTGCATGCTAGCTAGCTAGTTGACAGTTGCTGTAGCCTGTAGGATACAAACTTGGAGCCTGGAGTTGGCGGCGTAGCTGTTGTCTCCGTTGCCAGTGGCCATGCGAACGCGGCTCGTTGCATCCATTGCTAGATACTATTCACAAGTGATCGATGGTGATTAGCGTCACAAGGTGGAATGTGTAGACCACACAACGGCTCTATCATTTATAGAGAGCCAAGGACGGCCCAACATCTTAATTTTCCACACTGTTGGCTTCCTACAATGTGTATTTAACTTGACCTGGCACTTTGACTAAGAATGCACCGGACTTGAGAGTCTATGAACTATGACAAAGTACCTGTCCATTTCGTGTTTGGAAGAGAAAATTACAAAGAACTACCATAATTTAAGGCTGAAGATAAAGAAAACACTGATTTTATTACGCTCACAAACTGCCACAGCTACCTCTAGGTTGACAACGTTACAAAACTCACTGATGGGTTGAAAAACCATGCTGTTGTGTCAACTAGCTTATCTAGATGCACAACCCAGCCATCTAGGTTTAAGTCCTCACAAACGTAAATTTAGGTTTTTATTATTTAAATATCTGTTCCAGGGGCTTTCGACGGCAAAGTACTTTCAAAACCTTGTGTTTACCAACGAATCAGTGCTTTCGGTCACGTTGTCAACTTAGACCAGTGGCAATTTGAGAATAAAATGAAAGGGCTTTCTATTTTCATACCCTGGTTTCTTAGTTGTGCTCAGTTTTGCCCATGTCGAAAACTCAGCTCAGTTCTTCGTTGAGTTAGTTGCAAACCTCTTTGTATTGTTTCGGATAGTTCTTATCGTTATATTCCAACAACATTGATTTTATTTTATTTGGAGCTTGGATGGTCAAGGTAGCATTTTTGGTTCTAGCTTTTTGTCCCCTATTTTAGGCCGACGAGGGTAAAGCTGAGCAAAACTAAGAAATGTGGGCATGATCTAAAAAAAATATGGGCATGAAAACCGGTGTTAGACGTTCAACTTTAAATTAAATAGCATCCTTTTATACAATCTACTCCATCGTATTACCTATCTCTATTATACGTTCTACTTTTCCTGATGCATGATAATTTACTAAGTGTTTGTGCATGTTTCTAGAAGAACGTCTTTCTGAAGATACCTCTCTCATATGGCAGTGGTGTTTTGCCTCTTGGGGTCATATACTTCTTTTGTTTGAAATGTATTTTAGACACATATTAAAATATTTAAAAAATTCAAAGAAAAAAAATTCTCATGTACATTGACTTGTTGGTTGGTCTTTTTTGAAATAAGACAGATTTGATGCTAAAATAAGGCTATTGACAAAAAAAAACTGTCTTTTTACACACCATAAAAATTATCTACTTTTTACAAAACTTTGTGTACATGGTGAAGATGAACACGCAAATATTTTCGCAGATATTTTTTATAATTTAAAATGTGTTTTTCTGAAGGGAGCATGTGCACCCGGGGGCCAAATTAAAATTTTGCTCCCATGCATGTTTCTAATGTTAGCCCCTCGTCTGCTTCCTTATACATTAAGTGTCGATTGTGCACAAATAAAACGTGGCTTAATTCATTAATCCCTAGAATGCAAGATAAATGTTGTGCGGCACAGCATCTATAAATTACGCATAGGGAATCTGGAATAAAATGCATGTGCCTTGCGTTTCCACACCAAAGTTTTTGTTTGGATCAATTATTATGCATGCATGACAGACTTACCAACTGATGAGCCAAAGTAGCAAATTTCTTCTTCCTGGGAGGGGCGGACTCTACGTTGGTAGATCGAACTTTCATTTCTTCCTTCCATTTCATCTGTTCAAGTAGTCTCCTTCTCAAGTAGATACGCTTTGATACCAGACTGGTGTGCATTCTACGCTTACCCAGCGAGCGAAGGAGCGAGCCAATTCCTCTGTTCCGGTAGAGCCAATTCCTTTGAAGAATTGTTGACTTTCTTGTCTTTCCTCCAGTGAACAGAGTGGAAGACCAGGTATCTTCGTAGTTGGCTCTGGAATGATTGCTTGCAGGATTTCATATTTTCCAGTGATCAGCTTAGTTGGAAGAGATAGATAGGAGAAGCGAATGCCAGATGCGCGGTGTGCCAGTCAATCCAATTTCGTGAGATCGAGTCAAGATAAGAAGGCCAAATTCTTTGGAGTAAAGTCGCCTGGAAGAAAGAATAGGAATTGATCTAGCTATAGTATAGATAGCCGTATCAGCTCTATGCATTACTATGCGCTGACAGGGCCGATGGCGCTAGATCTGCATTTTGAGGGAAGACAATGACAATACTAGAAAAAGAGACATAAAGGAACCTTGTCTCTCAGTGCGCCCCGGCTGGACGGGGGTTAGCAAGAGAATCTGCATATTGTGTTGCCAGCATCTATCAAAAAATGGAACTTGTCACATATCCGCTCAGGCAAGGGGTATTGGCTGGTCAGACGTTCAGTAGGTACAACCACTAACAATTAGTTTGAGAAAATGTGGTATCCGATAATATTGGTAACCGCAGATCTCTCCTGAGCATGGTGTTTTAGTTAGAGCTTGCACAGTGGCACATGCGAGTGCACATATTTGTCTGTGTTATTTTTGTTACATATATAGGACGGTAATTAAGAACACAAATATTTTAAGAATGTGCAATGGAGAGTGCTTAAAGATGTGCTTACACAAATAAAACCGGGCTTCTTCTTAGGCACCAATGCTTATCCTATAGGAGAGATACCTAGTTAAGTATCTTCTTTGTCGGTTATTTTTCTAAGCATCTCCCTAAGCACCTTTCATTGTACATTCCCTTAGAATTTTATGCTTTTGTTTATCAACTCCTGTTGCTACTGCTAGTATTACCTACAACTACGCATTACAACAACAATGGACCGCGACTATACTATAACAACTATGAGCACTATTGTAATACAACCGCTATAACTCGCACCACCGTCGGCTGTGGACCGAGTACTAGTGAGCTCACGCCACCGTCGTTGTGCACCGGTGGGCTGCCGCCGCCGCATCCCCATGGCTGCCGTCGCTGTGCACTGGTGGGCTGTTGCCGCCACTTCATTAAAGGGGGGGTTTCCAGGTCAAGCTCACAGGCACAGATTCCTACTTCTAGCAGATCAATTCCCAGTTAGCCAAGTGATATATGTGATTTTCAGGTGTGTCATCCCAAAATAAGTGAACCATCTGTGAATTAATTGATTTAATGGCCAATTTTTGGAAATTTAATAACAGACAATAGATAAAGAGGGACGCTAGCTATACAGGTTTGTAACAAAATTACCTAGCATGACTGGACAACAATTTCCCACGCCAACCAACAACCCCTTTAATGATTTATCAGTGATACAATAGATAAAGAGGGACGCTAGCTATACAGGTTTGTAACAAAATTACCTAGCATGACTGGACAACAATTTCCCACGCCAACCAACAACCCCTTTAATGATTTATCAGTGATAGGTTGGATATCTTATTTCTGAAGCTTAGCATAATGCAAAGGTACCCCCAAGGTATTTAAAGGGGAATTTACCAATCGGGAAAAAGACTTGAGCAAAGAGGTTGCTCTCATTTTCATGTAGGTTATTGGCATACGATCACTTTTCTGGTAATTAATACGCAACCCCAACATCTGTTCAAAACAGGCTAGGAGCCATTTCAAGTGTCTAGCCATCTCTACACCAGTTTTTAGAAATAAACTGGTGTCATCATCATATTGGAGACTCAAGATACCACAAGCGAAAACCCTAGGCATCAAGCCCTCAAATCAAATTATGATGAGCAACTTTAGAAAGCATTTTGGAGAAAACATCAGCAGTGAAGTTGAAGAGAATATGGGACAAGGGATCACCCTGTTTGAGCCTTTAACCAACCACAAAATAAGGATTGTTCTCATACCCCATCCACCTTCACATTATGGGGTGATACGTCTCCAACGTATCTATAATTTTTGATGCTCCATGCTTGTTTTTACACTATTTGCCTATTGTTTCGTTACACTTAGTGGCACTTTTATGCATTTTCCGGAACTAACCTATTAACGAGTTGCCACAGTGCCAGTTTCCTGTTTTCTGCTGTTTTTGTGTTTCAGAAGTGATACACAGGAAATATTCTCGGAATTGGACGAAACAAGTTCCTGAAGTCTTATTTTACCCGGAAGCTTCCAGAGATCCGAAGGAGAGTCGGAGGGGGGCCACCAGGGCCCCACACACAGGGGTGGCGCGGCCAGGCCCCTGGCCGCGCGGGCCCCGTGTGAGGGCGCCTGGCTCCTCCTCTGACGACGCCCCTTCGCCTATAAAGACCCCCCGACGGAAAAAACCTAAGTACCCGATCAGATTTCCAGAACACATCGCGATCCGCCGCCACCGTCGACCCGAAGATCGGGAGGGTCCAGAAGCTCTTCCCGGCACCCTGCCGGAGAGGGGAATCGCCACCGGAGGTCTTCTTCATCGCCATGCTTGCCTCCGGAGCGATGAGTGAGTAGTCTACCTTGGACTATGGGTCCATAGCAGTAGCTAGATGGTTGTCTTCTCCACCATGTGCTTCATGTTTAGATCTCATGAGCTGCCCTACATGATTGAGATCACCGTTATGTAATTCTACATGTTTGGTTTGTTGGGATCCGATGAATATTGGTGTTTATGATTAAGTTGTTGTACTGAATATTATCTTTTGTTATCTCTATGTTGTTTATGATCTTGCATGCTCTCTGTTGTTAGTAGCTATCTTGGCCGAGTAGTTGCTAGTGACTCCAAGAGGGGGTATTTATGCTCGATAGTGGGTTCATGCCTCTATTTCACCTGGGGGAGTGACAGAAACCTCTAAGGTGGTAGATGTGCTGTTGCTACTAGGGAGAAAACAACATTTATATGCTCAAGGGAATATGCTTTGTTTACATTACACACTTTGCTTAATGCAATTATCTGTTGTTCGCAACTTAATACTACTGGGGTGTTCAGATTGATATCCCCGGGAGTGGATTATTAGTCATAGATGCAGTTGGATGGCGGTCTATGTATTTTGTTGTAATGCCCAGAGTAAATCTCATAGTGATCTTCTTGACATATCACGTTTATCTTTATTCTATCAATTGCCCAACTGTAATTTGTTTACCCAGCATGTGTTATTTTATTTATGGAGAGACACCACTAGTGAACTGTGGACCCCGGTCCTATTTACATCATATTGCTATCACCATTTTACTTTACTCGTACTGTTTACTTTACTCGCATACTATATTGTTTTCCACTCGATACGCTCATAACCTTTGTTTCAAGCAAACCGGTGAGATTGACAACCTCATCGCAAGTTGGGAACAAAGTACTTGGTTGTGTGTGTGCAGGTTCCGCATCACCTTCAGTCGTTTGTCTCTCCTCTCCTGATCGATAAACCTTGGTTTCTTAACTGAGGGAAGACTAGCTGCTATATTCATCATACCTTCCTCTTGGGGTTCCCAACGGGCTGGTTATCCACCACGCACAAGGACAGTCTGCTCCCACGTCAACTTGGAGTATCAGCTAATTTTCTGGCGCCGTTGCCGGGGAGGAAGAGAAGACCTCTGCGAGGGGAGTTTTTCGCACACACATCCTTTACTTTGTTTTATTGTTTTGCTTTACTTTATTTATTTTACCTGCATTGCTTTTTATCAAAAACCCAAAAAAAATTAGAATCCTTCGTAGTTGTTATTTCTTTACTTTAGTTTATCATGTTGATCCCTAAGTACGTTCTGGAGGACCTCTCAGTAGGTAGTGGTTCGATTATTGGCAAAAGTAACATTGAGGAATTCTTTAGTCACATTAGTATGCATGAGGAAGTTGAGGAAAAGTCTTGGGTTGAGCTTGCTCCTAGTATTGAAGTTGCTTCTGTTTATTTAATTGACATGTTGGAAACTAGGTTTGCTAGTCTTAATCCTTTTATGCAATATATGTTCCTTAAGCTTCATGAAATTGAGGATCCCGAAAAGAAAGCTTTTATCTTGGAAACTTTGCGCTTAGAATTTAAAGATGTCGTTATTGAAGCTAGAAAGGTTCTTAAACGTTTTAATAAACTCGGTTCGCCTATAACGGTTATTAGTACAAATGATGAAGGGGCCGAAATACCTATACCTTGCAAGCTTTTGGGATTGTGTGAAGCTTTCGAAAATAATTTTGACTGGATCTGTCCTGAAAATCTTTTTGATGAGAATAGTGTACCAAAGCATGATCACAAAGGGTCTTCAAAAACTTATGTGGATGAAATACAATGCCTTATTGACAATACCTCTGCTGTTGATCTTAATGCTTCTGCTGGAAATACTTGATTCGCAATTTTCTGCGCCTAGCTCAAAGGCGTTAAAGAAAAGCACTCTTGGGAGATAACCCAATGTTTTCTTTTCAGTACTTTTTCTTTTATTTGAGTCTTGGAAGTCATTACTACTGTAATGACCGCTCCTTATCTTGTTTATTTCGTTTTTGTGCCAAGAGAAGCCTCTAATTTGAGCGAGGTAAAGATTTGGGGATGTTGCTGTCCTGAAACTGTTTTCGGTGCTGCACCGTAAAAATTCGTGAAAATTCTCTGTATATCTTTTGGACCTGCGATTTCTTGTGCATATGCCCCAGGTTATATCCAAACTTTTGTTAGTTGAACACTTTTTGATTTGAGCAGCAGAAAACCCCTCAAAAATTCAACCTTTGTCAGCTGTTAAGTTTTAACAGATTTCTGCCAATATTTGTGTTTGCCACTTTATCGCTTTCTTTTGAGTTCTTTTTATCATGGAACTTTTGGGGAGGTTGCTACAGTAGTATATGCTATATATGTGGTGGTTTTGAGTTGAAACCTGAAGCAAATAGAGGATTGATTATATGTTATGCTTGCACTAATGTTGCTAATAGAATTGTGTTTAGTTTTGTATGAAGGAAGTTTTCAAGTGTAGGGATTGGAGAATGATGAGATGAGTTGAAGAATGGAGAAAAGCTCAAGCTTGGGGATGCCCATGCATCACCCCAAGAAATATCCAAGAAGTAGAAGCGTCAAAGCTTGGGGATGCCCCCGAGGCACCCCTTCTTCATCGGCAAAAATCAGGTCACCTTTCAAAACACTATATTTTTATTGCTTCATGCACTATGTGTTTTTCTTGGAGCGTCAGTTGTTTTAGTTTTCTTAGTTGGTTTAGTTTGTTTGTTTGCTGCAATAAATGGTTGGACCCCAACAAATTTCTTTTGGAGGAGATGTACTCGTTTTTATTTTCAAAGAACGCTCTAGTTTTCACTCTTATTAAAAATCGAGCGTTCTTCTTTTTCTGCTGCTGCTTTTGGTTTTCGTTTTCGCCTTGATTTGCGTTCAGACCTTGTCATATCTTTTCATCAAGGTGTATTTTTGCCTCTGATCTTTATTGGTTTTCATCAAAAGAGGTGTTTATAAAAATTTCAAATGGTGTTGGAAAAGAGAAAAAGCTTTGTGCAAAATAGTGGTACAAGAAGGAGCTTGTATAGACTGCGGCTTAGGCTTTTTCATGTCATGCTTGATGTCTTTTTGATAGTATGCTTAGTGGTTTTGCTGTAGCATGACTTGTCTCAAATAACTGAGATTTCTTAATGAGCCTTTGAAAAAAAATCATGCGTTGTTTTTATTGTATGGAAGCATTATTTTGGTTTTCTCCTTGATGCTTTATTTGGGTTGACTTGGCGCATGCTCACACATGTTAGACTCTTAAAAAGTCGCCAATAGCCTTCATGATCATTTAGTTTTTGACTTTTGATGCCATCTTATGCTTCTTTTAATGTCGCTTTGTCGCTTTGCATGATTATGGCCATTATTGCTCTCTTAGTTGGTCGCTCCCAGTCTTTTGCTAGCCCTCACCTTGTACTGAGTATGAGCTCTACTCGTGCATCCAACTCCTAAAAGCCAAAGTTTTCCAAAGTGTCCACCATACATACCTACTAGCAATTTGCTATTCCAAGTAAATTTGACTTGCTTTTATTTTCTCTTCAAATTAAACTCTTACCAGTGTTATGCGAAATTCGGTCAGTAAAGCTCTCACGAACCAGAAGGCACACTTTACTTTTTCCTGTTCTTAAAAATTTGACATTGTGGTCTCTTATGTTGAGTTGTTATGCTTGCAAGTTGTAAGTTGGATTCTAGCCCATCCATGCTGTCATGGGGCAAGCTTTCAACATTGCACTTCTTATTTGAGTTGATATCGTGATCTTTTGTTTATGGATGCCCGCGGTGTGAAATGAATTGGGAATCTTGTGGGGATCATGGAGTTTGTATATGTGTTAGGGAAACGCCGGGCCGCCAATCTAAGCCATGCATAATTCATGGTGGAAATTTGCAGCATACCCATGGTGAACATTCGACGACGCATCTCACAATAAAAAGCTAAACAAAAGGCAAATAAAAGAGATGTCGAGGTGTTCATTGTCTGCTTGTCCTGTCATTTTGGTGTGGGCTTGTTCCATGTCATCGGGCACGGAGGTACCCCATTGGTGGTTCTCAATGATATGCATATACTTACAATGACAAGAGCCTTGCTTGGGACTCTAAGTAAAGTAGCATGAGGTTTGGGTACTCGTATTCATGGGGCACGAGGTTTTCAACTTATGATTTGTCAAGCATATGCATCATAATTGTTCTCGCATTAACTTTAACCATTCAAGATGCTTATGATGGGGGCAATGAGAGCTCAAAGCCGGTAAGTACCATAATTTTTGAAGGTTATAAAACTTGCAATCACTGCTTCCCTCTGCGAAGGGCCTTTCTTCTACTTTTATGTTGAGTCACCACCTTCTTTCTTTATGCACCATTAAGAGAGCATAGTTGTCATTATTAGTGTGATATGCATTATCCCAAAGTTCATTGATTGATTCATATTGTTGGTTTCACTTGTTCTTAAATTATTTGTATCTAGTCGCCCTCTTAAACTTGAAGGTGTCCTATGCATTTATGTTTTGCTCTCTTTGAAGGACAAGCTGAAAACCATTTGTATGTTTTTCCTTATGATTTGAACACACGTTTGACTTTCATTGTTTCATTTTCATGATCTTTTGTTTGTGTTCATTTGCATGTTTACAACATGGTTGCTAAGTTCTTATTGTCATGATTATATCTTCATGCCCATGTTTAAGTTCTTATGATCCCAGCTCACCAATGCTTACATATATGATCAAGATTGTGTAGGTGCATGTCACCTCAAAAATTATTCTTTTGTTATCACTTACCTACTCGAGGACGAGTAGGAGTTAAGCTTGGGGATGCTTGATACGTCTCCAACGTATCTATAATTTTTGATGCTCCATGCTTGTTTTTACACCATTTGCCTATTATTTCGTTACACTTAGTGGCACTTTTATGCATTTTCCGGAACTAACCTATTAACGAGTTGCCACAGTGCCAGTTTCTTGTTTTCTGCTGTTTTTGTGTTTCAGAAGTGATACACAGGAAATATTCTCGGAATTGGACGAAACAAGTTCCTGAAGTCTTATTTTACCCGGAAGCTTCCAGAGATCCGAAGGAGAGTCGGAGGGGGGCCACCAGGGCCCCACACGCAGGGGTGGCGCGGCCAGGCCCCTGGCCGCGCGGGCCCCGCGTGAGGGCGCCTGGCTCCTCCTCTGACGACGCCCCTTCGCCTATAAAGACCCCCCGACGGAAAAAACCTAAGTACCCGATCAGATTTCCAGAACACATCGCGATCCGCCGCCACCGTCGACCCGAAGATCGGGAGGGTCCAGAAGCTCTTCCCGGCACCCTGCCGGAGAGGGGAATCGCCACCGGAGGTCTTCGTCATCGCCATGCTTGCCTCTGGAGCGATGAGTGAGTAGTCTACCTTGGACTATGGGTCCATAGCAGTAGCTAGATGGTTGTCTTCTCCACCATGTGCTTCATGTTTAGATCTCATGAGCTGCCCTACATGATTGAGATCACCGTTATGTAATTCTACATGTTTGGTTTGTTGGGATCCGATGAATATTGGTGTTTATGATTAAGTTGCTGTACTGAATATTATCTTTTGTTATCTCTATGTTGTTTATGATCTTGCATGCTCTCCGTTGTTAGTAGCTATCTTGGCCGAGTAGTTGCTAGTGACTCCAAGAGGGGGTATTTATGCTCGATAGTGGGTTCATTCCTCTATTTCACCTGGGGGAGTGACAGAAACCTCTAAGGTGGTAGATGTGCTATTGCTACTAGGGAGAAAACAACATTCATATGCTCAAGGGCATATGCTTTGTTTACATTACACACTTTGCTTAATGCAATTATCTGTTGTTCGCAACTTAATACTACTGGGGTGTTCGGATTGATATCCCCGGGAGTGGATTATTAGTCATAGATGCAGTTGGATGGCGGTCTATGTATTTTGTTGTAATGTGTGACGACCTCAAATTTGATACAAATTCGAAGTGCCCGTTATGTATTCCACCGCAATCCCAGAACCATTGTTGCGATATACATAATGTAGTTGGTAACCAGTTCCATAGACATTACAATACGATGGTTCAAAATACAATGGTCATAGAGACCAAGTTCATATTACAACACGATATAGCAGCGGAAAGAACGTCTTCGGGTCCATGCCTTCACCCTACAGGCAATGGCGACTCATGGAGACGAGCTTAGTTCTGGTACTCTTCTTCATACCCTTCCTCCTGGTATTCTTCCCCATAGTCTGGCCAAGTTGATAGCCAGGGACACAGCCATGAGTACATTGGATGCACTCGCAAACCATCTTATAAATGAAATAATGGCGTAGGTATGCAAGTTTGGCAGAGTGGACTAAGCACTAAGTTTATTTGCAAAAGCTAGTTTTCTTTCCCAAGAATGTTCATTGGTAGAAAAGAAGTTTAGTTCTCTAAGTTCAATCTAAAGAGGAACTTCAAGGGTGTCAACGTAAGGTTCAAGTTGGGACGTGGAGCAGGTGCAGATGGCCTCGTAGGTCTAGGGGCGAAACCCATGGGTGCATTTCCCCTTGGCTTCTGCGAGTTGCTCGAGTTGCCTTGATACATCATACGGCGCTTGCGGTTCTCTGCAGCTTGCTTGAGTTTGCCTTCCATCTGAATGGCAGAGTCAACCAGTGACTCCAAGTCGGCAAAGTGAATGCTGACCAAGACACATTGCATCTCATCATGAAGTCCATCCAGAAACCTTTCTTGCTTCTTTTCAGTGGTGTCGGTGTCATCGGGGGCATACCTAGACAAGGTAAGGAACTTGTCACGGTAATCCACCACAGATAGGGAACCTTGCTTTAGATTTCTGAACTCATCTCTCATCCTTTTAACCAATCCCAAAGGAACATGGGCCTTGCTAAACTTGCTCTTGAACTCCTCCCAAGGCATCACATACCCTGGGGCTTGCATTGCACGGGTGCTATCCCACCAAGCTCTTGCGGCTCCCGCAAGGTAGTGGGTGGTGTACAAGACCTTCTCATTTTCACCAACTTCGGCGACTGCCAGATTGTTTTCCATAGTGCGAAGCCAGTCATCGGCATCTAAGGGCTCTTCAGACTTAGTGAACATAGGAGGGTTGGTGTTTTGGAAATTCCTTAACTTGGATCGGTGATCACCATTGCCATTGTTTTCTCCTTCACCATTGCCATTGCCATTGCCATTGTTGTGGTTCGTTGCCATCTGGGTTAATTGCTGAAGAGTGGCCAAGTTAGCTTGGCGCTCAGCTCGGGCTGCTTCCCGATCTTCCATGATCAACCTTAGTAGTTCGGCCATTTCCGGGTTCGGGGGTGGGGGTGCTCGCGGCATCTGAAGATAAGGTGTGTAAGACAAGAGGGAAAAACTAATTCTGCTAAGATTTAAAGGTAACATGGATGATGCAATTTTTGTCTTACTAAGGACTGAAGGGCCAAATTCATATTTCATTCAACACTCATCAAACATATCATACATACGAGTTCACACATTACAAATGGTTTACATCAAACCATTGCGACTCGTCTACTAGAGAGGGGGATACAACTCACACCTACACGAAGTGACTCAAGGTGAACTCATAACTAGATAACACATGGATCTCTGATCTAAACAGCGGGCTCCTCGGGGTCTTCCTCCTCATCACTCACAATGAATCCATTATGCCCACCATCTTCCGGATCATCAAGGTCCTCCATGAAGTCATCCTCATCACTAATGAGGGCATTATCCTCCTTGCGGAGATCAATGCCTTCCTCCTCACCAAGGTGATCCTCAAGACTCTCAATGTACTCAGTCAGCTCAGCCACATTGGCCTTCAACTCCTCAATGTCCTGATCCTTCTCATCGCGCTGGCGACGAAGGCTCTTGCGCTCCTTCGCAAGAATCCTGATAGTGCTCCGTGCCTCCACCAGTGCGAAGTGCTCAAGGTTGGCCTTGGTACGGGCACGATTGGCCTCCTGCTGAGAGGAGTACAACAAGAAGTCCATGTGATCGATGTAGGTACTCGGCTCATTCTGCCCGGGCATGTTTGCGGGACGTCCATCCGCATCACGCCGAGCAAAGTTCCTAAAGTGCTCTCCCTGAACCTCCTCAACATGCAGTCCGCACAAGCGGGCGTGCATCTCCTGCATCGCTCGGACCAAACCATCGGCCCAAGTGTTCTCCACAAGCTCGAACTTGATCCTTGGAGAACCCAAATTCCCCTTCTTGCCACGGCAACTGGCCCTGATAAGCCACCGTAGCTCTCCATCCGGGTGCTCATTGAGCACGGCTCCCTTGGGGTGTGTTCGGTTCTGGAATTTGGAGGAATGGAACGGGTCGGTTCCGTCCCTAGGACCGATTCCTGTGTTCGGTTGGAGAGAAGGAACGGAACCAACTAGTCCCCCGAAATGGAATATTCCTCCCAGATGCGGAACGGACCGATCCGGCCAAATCGGCCGGACGAGGTGGAATGGCACAGTGCCTTCCTCTAATTAATCAAGTTTAGCAATAATTAATCAAGATTAGGCTATAATTAATCGTGTTTAGCAATAATTAATTAAGATTAGAAATAATTAATCAAGGTTGCCGCCAACAGGGGTGGCGGCATGCCTGCGTGGCAAGGCCTGCCGCCACCGGGGGTGGCGGCATGCCTGCGTGGCAAGGGTGCCGTCATGGGGGGTGGCGGCATGCCACGTCACCACCTCATTCTACCCCGTTCCATTCTCCAAAACCGAACACAAAACCGAACACAAGGATGGAACCGTTCCGTTCCTCAAATTTTTCCAAACCGAACACAGGGTCGGAACCATTCCATGCCCTAGGAATGGAACCATTCCATTCCGTCCTCCCCGGTTCCAGAACCGAACACATCCTTGAACTCCGGATACAAACGATCCAGGAACAAGGTCAAGGTGGTGAAGTCGCGCTCGAAACAAAGGCTGCCACCATGGCCCAACTGGTAGTGCTCAACAAATACCGGGGCCATCTACAAAATTTTAGATTAGGTTAAGTTAGTGATCAACTCAAGTGTGCAAAATTTTAAGTAGGCGAAAACTGAAGTATGTATAAAACATTGCAAGTAGAGAGGAAAGACTAAGCAATTTTGCAACCCTTACTTATATATTTGTTTTGTTAAAGGTTTGATTTAACGCCCATTCTAACTAAGGTCTCCTATGGTCAGCCTAGGCTCTGATACCAACTTGTGACGACCTCAAATTTGATACAAATTCGAAGTGCCCGTTATGTATTCCACCGCAATCCCAGAACCATTGTTGCGATATACATAACGTAGTTGGTAACCAGTTCCATAGACATTACAATACGATGGTTCAAAATACAATGGTCATAGAGACCAAGTTCATATTACAACACGATATAGCAGCGGAAAGAACGTCTTCGGGTCCATGCCTTCACCCTACAGGCAATGGCGACTCATGGAGACGAGCTTAGTTCTGGTACTCTTCTTCATACCCTTCCTCCTGGTATTCTTCCCCATAGTCTGGCCAAGTTGATAGCCAGGGACACAGCCATGAGTACATTGGATGCACTCGCAAACCATCTTATAAATGAAATAATGGCGTAGGTATGCAAGTTTGGCAGAGTGGACTAAGCACTAAGTTTATTTGCAAAAGCTAGTTTTCTTTCCCAAGAATGTTCATTGGTAGAAAAGAAGTTTAGTTCTCTAAGTTCAATCTAAAGAGGAACTTCAAGGGTGTCAACGTAAGGTTCAAGTCAAGTCACTTCAATTCAGATCCTTCACCAATCTCACCATTGCTATTTTTATCTTTGACAAAAGTCAAGTAGAGCTTGCCAACTGTCCATAACCGCGGACTCGGCTATTCGAATAGTTTGAAAACCTCTGCAGAGGGGTACACTTTACCCACAAGATTCGATACATCTGCCGGGAGAAATCCACGGATCGTCATACACAAGTATGCGGGGTTCAGATAATCAAACAAACTCTTTCACTTGCTCACCCTAGTATAGGATCCTTCCCTAGAGCCCGGGGTACGGAATCCCCGCTCCGGCGCCTCTAGTTCTGGCCATCCCGGAGTGCCGGGTTAGTGGAATCCACCTGGTTCAGAAGTAACCGCGCACGGTGTCCTTCCATAAAGATTTGATACAAGGCCTCCCATACTAAGGTAAACAAGCTACGGACTAAGCCCCTTCCCATATAGGGGTAATGTGGTCGTACGGTATGGTTGGCTCACATAGTACATCACTCGTTGTCATTGAGAAATACATTTCATAGTTCTTAGTCAAGATTGATTTCTTTCATAAAACCATTACGTAGGAGCAATCTCCAATCCAAGTTTCAAGTTCAAGTCACCACTTTTCAAATGGGGTTCCTCCAGAGATAGCACCAATTTTTATTAGCGACTAAGCAACTACATTGAGTGATGATACTACTAAATAGGGTTGGATAAACTCAGCTTGATGCTCTTGATAAACAAGACATCAATACACTTCTATCATTCTACTCTAGCAATTCAATCATGCAATTTACTTAAAACAAGTAGAGTGCAATATTAAAACTAGGCATTGGGAGTATGAATCAAAAGATGGCTTGCCTTGGTTGGCAAAGTGTCCGGGGTATTCTTCTTCTTCTTGATAATAATCCCCTCCAATATCCTCCTCGGCAATACTAGCGTCTAATAACGAATAAACACAAAGCACACAATCACTACACAATGCTAACAACACACCAAGCACACATCTTTGTTTGCTAACAATAGCATTCATGTTGCATTTTATGGTGTTGGATGGTCAGTTTTTCTTCTAAGTTTTCTTCAAGTGTGCAAGTTAGATTCTCTACTAAGTGTCATATGTTGTTTACTGTCTAAGCATTGGTATTGGTTTAGGGGTACTAAGACTAGTTCAAGTGGGGAGGGATTAACTAAGTGAGTTGGTAAAGAGGGCAAATGAATTCTAAGTGTATAATAGGGATCTATCATTTTATGTGACTAAATAGAGTTGGGGTTAGGGTCTAAGTGATAATACTAACAAGGTTTGAGTTGATTAAAGTTGACTAACAGTAAGGGGGGTCATTGGTGAGTTCACAATTTAAATTTCATGATTTTAGGAGGCTTAAATAATTTTCTAGAAATCTTCTATGATTAATCAAGCTATGGTCACACTATTCATATCTAATTAAATTCCGAATTCAAATGGAATTCTAATCAATCCTACAGGCTAGAGCATTTTACAAGCTTTCCAACGCATATTTATTTGCTACAAATGGATTTGTAAAACTCTTGGAATTTAAGTTTGAAAATCATATCTGAAAGTTATTTGAATTAATTCAAACGGGCGGGAAAATAAATAAAAATCGATTCGGACCGAAACTAAACTGAACCGGGCCGTTTTCAAAAGAATCCCGAACGGGCCGGCCCATACCGCTTCGCTCCGGCGGGAAAGAATAAAAACTAAACCTGACAGATGGGGTCCACGCGTCAGATCTAATTAGAATCGCCGAACCGGTATGCTATCGTTGGATCAAGATCGAACGGCTCTGGTGCATCGTCTACCTCAGCTCGGGCGGAAGATCACCGGCGTGTGCAGAGACGAGTGTTCGACGGCGAGGGAGTGACGGAGAGGAAGAAGAACTTGACGGCGGTGATGCAGATCGGCCGCGGTTGCTCAACTCCTCCACCTCGCACCAGCAGCAGCTCCAATGGTGGCCGGAATCTTCCAGAACGCGGCGGCGCTCCCGTGCAGAGATCGGACGTTTCCGAGGGAGAGAGGAAGAGAGGGGAGTGGGAATCGGCTGCGGCGATGGTGTGCATCTTCTGGGAGCGTCGACGGGGGTTTTTATAGCCTCGGGAGGCCGGGGGCAAGGCGACCGGAAGGTGTCCAGTGCGGGGGTCCTGGCGGTGTTTGGAGCTTGCTCCGGGCACGGCGGCCTCGGGGGTGTGCTGGGAGGGTGTCGACTTGGCTGCGGTGGGCTATGGGTCGGCTCTGGCGCCTCCAGGGCGGTCGGCATCGTGCAGGAAGAAGAAGGTCTGGGAGGGGGCCCTGGGCGTGTTTCTCTCCGTTCCTCCCCTTCTCACGGCTCGGGTCGGGGCAGGGGGTACTGAGCTCGACCGTGGCATCGTCCAGGAGTATGGCTACAGTCCTCGAGCGAACCCGAACAGTGATCTTCACAGTGAATCAAGATTTGCTCGATTCTTCTCTGCCAGTGTTCGACGAAATGCCCGCAAGAGTTTGAAATTTGAATTTTTGAAACTTTCCACTTTGGGTGGTCAACATATTGGCCAAGGTATCCAGTGGTATTTTTGTTCTGAAGAAAGGATGAGTTTTGCAGAAATCTTATTTCAAATTTTGTTATAGTCTCTGTTTCAGATTCAAAGTTTGATTGATGTTTGAGTGATGTTCTGATTTGAATTTTGAGTAGCTACTTCTTGGTTGAGTTTGTAAGTGACTTGGTGAAGCTCAACTAGCTGGCCAAACACTAAGGTGAGTTGTAGATTTCTTAATCCAAGGGCTCAAAGTAGGGTAGTCAAACAGATTTCCTAGATCATCTTATTCTTCTCTTTTTCTTTAACATTTTTATTTCTGGTTTCTTTGGTTCCTATAATTCTTCTCAAATGCTTCTGTTGGTTCACTTAGAGTTAACTAACCAATGCACAACCAACAATAACACACATGAAATCATAAAAGGCTTATAATAGAAAATACATGTATGCATGAAATAATAGATAAAAAGTTTTATCTGGGTCCAAAATTTGGTACTTTATTTAATAAGAAGTGGATTACAATTTCTGAGTTGTTACAATCTTCCCCCCTTAAAAAGAATCTCGTCCCCGAGATTCACTAATTAAGAACTGAAAAGATTGGGAAACTCTTTCTGAAGGTAATCTTCTCGTTCCCAAGTGGCTTCCTCTTCGGTGTGATTACTCCACTGAACTTTCAGAAATTTGATGCTTTGGGTTCGAGTGGTTCGATATGCTTCCTCGAGGATACGGATAGGCATCTCACGATAGGTCAAATCCTTGTTGATGTCCACAGAACGATGATCAATATTCTTGAAGATTTCGGGCTTCTCCGGAACTTCAAGACATCTCCGAAGTAAGGACACGTGAAAGACATCGTGTACTTCAGACAATTCAGGGGGCATTTCCAACTGATAAGACACTTCTCCTCGGCGGTCTAGTATCTTGAAGGGTCCAATATATCTTGGTGCAAGCTTTCCTTTTACTTGGAATCTTTGCATTCCCTTGAGGGGTGATACTCGGAGATAAACAAAATCTCCAATCTGGAAGGTCAGTTCTCTACGTCTCGTGTCGGCATAACTCTTCTGTCTCGACTGGGCTGCCTTGAGGTAGTCACGAATCATGCGAACCTTCTCCTCGGCTTCTTGCAGAATGTCAGGTCCAAATATCTGACTGTCTCCGGTTTCTGACCAATTCAAAGGGGTACGACACTTTCTTCCATACAAAGCTTCAAATGGGGCCATTTGCAAACTGGCTTGGTAACTGTTGTTGTAGGAAAACTCCGCGAAGGGCAGACAATCTTCCCACTTAGCCCCATAGGCTAGAACACAGGCTCTCAACATATCTTCAAGTATTTGATTCACTCTTTCAGTCTGTCCATCAGTCTGAGGGTGGTAAGCGGTGCTGAAGGCTAATTTGGTGCCCAAGGCTTGATGTAAGCTTCTCCAAAATCTTGAGGTGAATTGGGTTCCTCGATCGGAAACTATGGTTTTAGGGACTCCATGCAAACTAACAATTCTGGACAGGTACAGATCTGCTAGCTGTCCCGAGCGATAAGTGGTCTTGACAGGAATAAAGTGGGCAACTTTGGTCAGTCTATCCACAATGACCCAAATGGAGTCATTGCCACGGCTAGACCTTGGAAATCCAGTGATGAAATCCATTCCAACAGATTCCCACTTCCATTCCGGAACTTGCAAAGGCTGCAACAGTCCAGCAGGACGTTGATGTTCAGCTTTGACTCTTTGGCAGATGTCACACTTGGATATAAACGATGCAATCTCACGCTTCATTCCATGCCACCAAAATTGTTCCTTCAAATCTTGATACATCTTGGTCCCACCGGGGTGGATGGAGTAAGGTGTCTCATGAGCTTCCTTCATAATCATTTCCTTCAATTCTGAATCAGCAGGCACACAAATACGTCCTTTATACCAAAGAACTCCTTGATCATCTTCTTCGAATCCTGGCACCTTGCCGGAACTAATTCTGCGCTTGATTCCGTCAATACTCTCATTTCCCTTCTGGGCTTCTTTGATTTGGCTCATCAAGGTGGGTTGAAACTCAAGGTTGGCTAGGAATCCTCGACTGACTAGTTCCAATCCAAACCTTTCAAATTCTTGGTGCAACATGGGTTGCTCCTCTTTGATCGCCATATTCAACGAGCACGGCTTTCTACTCAATGCATCGGCCACTACATTGGCCTTACCGGGGTGATAGTGAATTTCCAGATCATAATCCTTAATCAACTCTATCCATCTTCTTTGCCTCATGTTCAACTCCTTCTGGGTGAAAATATACTTCAAACTCTTGTGGTCAGTGTAGATCTCACATCGGTTGCCCATCAGATAGTGCCTCCAGGTCTTCAGAGCTAGAACCACGGCTGCTAACTCTAGATCATGGGTTGGATAATTTTCTTCATGAGGTCTAAGCTGCCGGGAGAGGTATGCTATGACCTTGCCTTCTTGCATCAATACACAACCAAGTCCAAGTTTGGAAGCGTCGCAATAGACATCAAAGTTTTTGGTGATATCGGGCATGGTTAGGACGGGGGCGGTCACTAGTCGCTTCTTGAGCTCTTGAAAACTTTCTTCACACTTAGGGGTCCATTCAAACTTCTTGTCTTTCTTCAACAGTTGGGTTATTGGCCGGGCAATGCTCGAAAACCCTTCCACAAATTTGCGGTAATATCCGGCTAATCCGAGAAAACCTCTAACTTCAGTTTGAGTGGTAGGGGCTTCCCATTCCATGAATGATTTGATCTTCTTGGGGTCCACGGATATTCCTCCTGCTGATAATACATGGCCTAAGAATCCAACTTCCTTCAACCAGAACTCACATTTACTGAACTTGGCATACAGCTGATGCTCTCTTAAGGTTTCTAAGATTAATCTCAAATGGGTTGCATGCTCTTCTTCGGATTTGGAGTAGATAAGGATGTCATCAATGAAGACAACGACAAACTTATCCAAGAACTCCATAAAAACCTTATTCATGAGGTTCATGAAATAAGCAGGGGCATTGGTTAATCCAAACGACATTACGGTGTACTCATACAATCCGTATCGGGTAGTGAAGGCTGTTTTGGGGATATCCGTTGCACGGATCTTCAGTTGGTGGTATCCAGTTCTAAGATCTATCTTCGAGAAGACTCTAGCTCCAGTCAATTGGTCAAACAAATCTTCAATCTTTGGGAGAGGATACTTGTTCTTGATGGTCACATCGTTTAGCTTGCGGTAATCAGTGCACAGTCGGCTAGAACCGTCACTTTTATCCACAAACAGAACGGGTGATCTCCAAGCAGAAGAACTTGGCTGAATCAATCCTTTACTCAAAAGGTCATCCAATTGCTTCTTCAACTCTACTAGTTCAGCTGGGTTCATACGATAGGGTCGTTGGGCTATAGATCCAGTTCCGGGGATGAGCTCAATGATAAACTCAATATCCCGATCCGGTGGCATTCCGGGTACCTCATCGGGAAAAACATCCGGGTATTCACAGACGATGGAAACTTCCTTTATGGTTGGCCCTGAGATACTCTTATGACATCGGGTGGTTTGGGGTGGGTTTAACTGACACATGTTTTACTAAAACTCCATGGCTACTCCTCATGGTGATGGTCTTTTTGGCACAATCTATAATTCCTTGGTGTTGAGACATCCAATCCATACCTAGGACCACTTCCAATCCTTTGGTTCCTAACACAATCAAACTGGCTAAGAATAAGATCCCATGGATTTCTATGGGCACTGCCAAGCAGGTACAACTGGCTTTGGTTATCGACCCGGGAATTTGCACAGACATGAACTCTTTCAAGGGTGTGGGTTGAAGTCCACTTTTATCAACGAATAATTGGGTAACAAATGAGTGTGAAGCTCCAGAATCAAACAGAACTCTTGCAAGAACTGAGTTAACAGGGAACATACCAAGCACAACGTCGGTTGCTTCCTGAGCTTCTTCAACATTCATGTGGTTCAGACGGCCTCGAGAGTGAGGCTGGTTCCTTGGTGGATAGTTCTTGCCATTTCCCACACGGCGCTGTTGCTGAACAGGAACAATGGTCTTGGATGCATCATTCAGCTTCTTGGGGCACTCATTGGAGTAGTGCCCTTTTAGTCCGCACTCATAACAGGTAACACCAGACTTGTCACCAGGCTTGGGTAACACAGGGGCGCCATTTGGCCGTGGAGTATTGGTGTTGAAGTTGTTGCCACTAGGTCTTGGAGGCGCACGGTTGAAGTTGTTGCCGAGCGGACGGTTGGGATAGTTGGGACGTGGAGCAGGTGCAGATGGCCTCGTAGGTCTAGGGGCGAAACCCATGGGTGCATTTCCCCTTGGCTTCTGCGAGTTTCTCGAGTTGCCTTGATACATCATACGGCGCTTGCGGTTCTCTGCAGCTTGCTTGAGTTTGCCTTCCATCTGAATGGCAGAGTCAACCAGTGACTCCAAGTCGGCAAAGTGAATGCTGACCAAGACACATTGCATCTCATCATGAAGTCCATCCAGAAACCTTTCTTGCTTCTTTTCAGTGGTGTCGGTGTCATCGGGGGCATACCTAGACAAGGTAAGGAACTTGTCACGGTAATCCACCACAGATAGGGAACCTTGCTTTAGATTTCTGAACTCATCTCTCATCCTTTTAACCAATCCCAAAGGAACATGGGCCTTGCTAAACTTGCTCTTGAACTCCTCCCAAGGCATCACATACCCTGGGGCTTGCATTGCATGGGTGCTATCCCACCAAGCTCTTGCGGCTCCCGCAAGGTAGTGGGTGGTGTACAAGACCTTCTCATTTTCACCAACTTCGGCGACTGCCAGATTGTTTTCCATAGTGCGAAGCCAGTCATCGGCATCTAAGGGCTCTTCAGACTTAGTGAACATAGGAGGGTTGGTGTTTTGGAAATTCCTTAACTTGGATCGGTGATCACCATTGCCATTGTTTTCTCCTTCACCATTGCCATTGCCATTGCCATTGTTGTGGTTCGTTGCCATCTGGGTTAATTGCTGAAGAGTGGCCAAGTTGCTTGGCGCTCAGCTCGGGCTGCTTCCCGATCTTCCATGATCAACCTTAGTAGTTCGGCCATTTCCGGGTTCGGGGGTGGGGGTGCTCGCGGCATCTGAAGATAAGGTGTGTAAGACAAGAGGGAAAAACTAATTCTGCTAAGATTTAAAGGTAACATGGATGATGCAATTTTTGTCTTACTAAGGACTGAAGGGCCAAATTCATATTTCATTCAACACTCATCAAACATATCATACATACGAGTTCACACATTACAAATGGTTTACATCAAACCATTGCGACTCGTCTACTAGAGAGGGGGATACAACTCACACCTACACGAAGTGACTCAAGGTGAACTCATAACTAGATAACACATGGATCTCTGATCTAAACAGCGGGCTCCTCGGGGTCTTCCTCCTCATCACTCACAATGAATCCATTATGCCCACCATCTTCCGGATCATCAAGGTCCTCCATGAAGTCATCCTCATCACTAATGAGGGCATTATCCTCCTTGCGGAGATCAATGCCTTCCTCCTCACCAAGGTGATCCTCAAGACTCTCAATGTACTCAGTCAGCTCAGCCACATTGGCCTTCAACTCCTCAATGTCCTGATCCTTCTCATCGCGCTGGCGACGAAGGCTCTTGCGCTCCTTCGCAAGAATCCTGATAGTGCTCCGTGCCTCCACCAGTGCGAAGTGCTCAAGGTTGGCCTTGGTACGGGCACGATTGGCCTCCTGCTGAGAGGAGTACAGCAAGAAGTCCATGTGATCGATGTAGGTACTCGGCTCATTCTGCCCGGGCATGTTTGCGGGACGTCCATCCGCATCACGCCGAGCAAAGTTCCTAAAGTGCTCTCCCTGAACCTCCTCAACATGCAGTCCGCACAAGCGGGCGTGCATCTCCTGCATCGCTCGGACCAAACCATCGGCCCAAGTGTTCTCCACAAGCTCGAACTTGATCCTTGGAGAACCCAAATTCCCCTTCTTGCCACGGCAACTGGCCCTGATAAGCCACCGTAGCTCTCCATCCGGGTGCTCATTGAGCACGGCTCCCTTGGGGTGTGTTCGGTTCTGGAATTTGGAGGAATGGAACGGGTCGGTTCCGTCCCTAGGACCGATTCCTGTGTTCGGTTGGAGAGAAGGAACGGAACCAACTAGTCCCCCGAAATGGAATATTCCTCCCAGATGCGGAACGGACCGATCCGGCCAAATCGGCCGGACGAGGTGGAATGGCACAGTGCCTTCCTCTAATTAATCAAGTTTAGCAATAATTAATCAAGATTAGGCTATAATTAATCGTGTTTAGCAATAATTAATTAAGATTAGAAATAATTAATCAAGGTTGCCGCCAACAGGGGTGGCGGCATGCCTGCGTGGCAAGGCCTGCCACCACCGGGGGTGGCGGCATGCCTGCGTGGCAAGGCCTGCAGCCACCGGGGGTGGCGGCATGCCTGCGTGGCAAGGGTGCCGGCATGGGGGGTGGCGGCATGCCACGTCACCACCTCATTCTACCCCGTTCCATTCTCCAAAACCGAACACAAAACCGAACACAAGGATGGAACCGTTCCGTTCCTCAAATTTTTCCGAATCGAACACAGGGTCGGAACCATTCCATGCCCTAGGAATGGAACCATTCCATTCCGTCCTCCCCGGTTCCAGAACCGAACACATCCTTGAACTCCGGATACAAACGATCCAGGAACAAGGTCAAGGTGGTGAAGTCGCGCTCGAAACAAAGGCTGCCACCATGGCCCAACTGGTAGTGCTCAACAAATACCGGGGCCATCTACAAAATTTTAGATTAGGTTAAGTTAGTGATCAACTCAAGTGTGCAAAATTTTAAGTAGGCGAAAACTGAAGTATGTATAAAACATTGCAAGTAGAGAGGAAAGACTAAGCAATTTTGCAACCCTTACTTATATATTTGTTTTGTTAAAGGTTTGATTTAACGCCCATTCTAACTAAGGTCTCCTATGGTCAGCCTAGGCTCTGATACCAACTTGTGACGACCTCAAATTTGATACAAATTCGAAGTGCCCGTTATGTATTCCACCGCAATCCCAGAACCATTGTTGCGATATACATAACGTAGTTGGTAACCAGTTCCATAGACATTACAATACGATGGTTCAAAATACAATGGTCATAGAGACCAAGTTCATATTACAACACGATATAGCAGCGGAAAGAACGTCTTCGGGTCCATGCCTTCACCCTACAGGCAATGGCGACTCATGGAGACGAGCTTAGTTCTGGTACTCTTCTTCATACCCTTCCTCCTGGTATTCTTCCCCATAGTCTGGCCAAGTTGATAGCCAGGGACACAGCCATGAGTACATTGGATGCACTCGCAAACCATCTTATAAATGAAATAATGGCGTAGGTATGCAAGTTTGGCAGAGTGGACTAAGCACTAAGTTTATTTGCAAAAGCTAGTTTTCTTTCCCAAGAATGTTCATTGGTAGAAAAGAAGTTTAGTTCTCTAAGTTCAATCTAAAGAGGAACTTCAAGGGTGTCAACGTAAGGTTTAAGTCAAGTCACTTCAATTCAGATCCTTCACCAATCTCACCATTGCTATTTTTATCTTTGACAAAAGTCAAGTAGAGCTTGCCAACTGTCCATAACCGCGGACTCGGCTATTCGAATAGTTTGAAAACCTCTGCAGAGGGGTACACTTTACCCACAAGATTCGATACATCTGCCGGGAGAAATCCACGGATCGTCATACACAAGTATGCGGGGTTCAGATAATCAAACAAACTCTTTCACTTGCTCACCCTAGTATAGGATCCTTCCCTAGAGCCCGGGGTACGGAATCCCCGCTCCGGCGCCTCTAGTTCTGGCCATCCCGGAGTGCCGGGTTAGTGGAATCCACCTGGTTCAGAAGTAACCGCGCACGGTGTCCTTCCATAAAGATTTGATACAAGGCCTCCCATACTAAGGTAAACAAGCTACGGACTAAGCCCCTTCCCATATAGGGGTAATGTGGTCGTACGGTATGGTTGGCTCACATAGTACATCACTCGTTGTCATTGAGAAATACATTTCATAGTTCTTAGTCAAGATTGATTTCTTTCATAAAACCATTACGTAGGAGCAATCTCCAATCCAAGTTTCAAGTTCAAGTCACCACTTTTCAAATGGGGTTCCTCCAGAGATAGCACCAATTTTTATTAGCGACTAAGCAACTACATTGAGTGATGATACTACTAAATAGGGTTGGATAAACTCAGCTTGATGCTCTTGATAAACAAGACATCAATACACTTCTATCATTCTACTCTAGCAATTCAATCATGCAATTTACTTAAAACAAGTAGAGTGCAATATTAAAACTAGGCATTGGGAGTATGAATCAAAAGATGGCTTGCCTTGGTTGGCAAAGTGTCCGGGGTATTCTTCTTCTTCTTGATAATAATCCCCTCCAATATCCTCCTCGGCAATACTAGCGTCTAATAACGAATAAACACAAAGCACACAATCACTACACAATGCTAACAACACACCAAGCACACATCTTTGTTTGCTAACAATAGCATTCATGTTGCATTTTATGGTGTTGGATGGTCAGTTTTTCTTCTAAGTTTTCTTCAAGTGTGCAAGTTAGATTCTCTACTAAGTGTCATATGTTGTTTACTGTCTAAGCATTGGTATTGGTTTAGGGGTACTAAGACTAGTTCAAGTGGGGAGGGATTAACTAAGTGAGTTGGTAAAGAGGGCAAATGAATTCTAAGTGTATAATAGGGATCTATCATTTTATGTGACTAAATAGAGTTGGGGTTAGGGTCTAAGTGATAATACTAACAAGGTTTGAGTTGATTAAAGTTGACTAACAGTAAGGGGGGTCATTGGTGAGTTCACAATTTAAATTTCATGATTTTAGGAGGCTTAAATAATTTTCTAGAAATCTTCTATGATTAATCAAGCTATGGTCACACTATTCATATCTAATTAAATTCCGAATTCAAATGGAATTCTAATCAATCCTACAGGCTAGAGCATTTTACAAGCTTTCCAACGCATATTTATTTGCTACAAATGGATTTGTAAAACTCTTGGAATTTAAGTTTGAAAATCATATCTGAAAGTTATTTGAATTAATTCAAACGGGCGGGAAAATAAATAAAAATCGATTCGGACCGAAACTAAACTGAACCGGGCCGTTTTCAAAAGAATCCCGAACGGGCCGGCCCATACCGCTTCGCTCCGGCGGGAAAGAATAAAAACTAAACCTGATAGATGGGGTCCACGCGTCAGATCTAATTAGAATCGCCGAACCGGTATGCTATCGTTGGATCAAGATCGAACGGCTCTGGTGCATCGTCTACCTCAGCTCGGGCGGAAGCTCACCGGCGTGTGCAGAGACGAGTGTTCGACGGCGAGGGAGTGACGGAGAGGAAGAAGAACTTGACGGCGGTGATTCAGATCGGCCGCGGTTGCTCAACTCCTCCACCTCGCACCAGCAGCAGCTCCAATGGTGGCCGGAATCTTCCAGAACGCGGCGGCGCTCCCGTGCAGAGATCGGACGTTTCCGAGGGAGAGAGGAAGAGAGGGGAGTGGGAATCGGCTGCGGCGATGGTGTGCATCTTCTGGGAGCGTCGACGGGGGTTTTTATAGCCTCGGGAGGCCGGGGGCAAGGCGACCGGAAGGTGTCCAGTGCGGGGGTCCTGACGGTGTTTGGAGCTTGCTCCGGGCACGGCGGCCTCGGGGGTGTGCTGGGAGGGTGTCGACTTGGCTGCGGTGGGCTGTGGGTCGGCTCTGGCGCCTCCAGGGCGGTCGGCATCGTGCAGGAAGAAGAAGGTCTGGGAGGGGGCCCTGGGCGCGTTTCTCTCCGTTCCTCCCCTTCTCACGGCTCGGGTCGGGGCAGGGGGTACTGAGCTCGACCGTGGCATCGTCCAGGAGTATGGCTACAGTCCTCGAGCGAACCCGAACAGTGATCTTCACAGTGAATCAAGATTTGCTCGATTCTTCTCTGCCAGTGTTCGACGAAATGCCCGCAAGAGTTTGAAATTTGAATTTTTGAAACTTTCCACTTTGGGTGGTCAACATATTGGCCAAGGTATCCAGTGGTATTTTTGTTCTGAAGAAAGGATGAGTTTTGCAGAAATCTTATTTCAAATTTTGTTATAGTCTCTGTTTCAGATTCAAAGTTTGATTGATGTTTGAGTGATGTTCTGATTTGAATTTTGAGTAGCTACTTCTTGGTTGAGTTTGTAAGTGACTTGGTGAAGCTCAACTATCTGGCCAAACACTGAGGTGAGTTGTAGATTTCTTAATCCAAGGGCTCAAAGTAGGGTAGTCAAACAGATTTCCTAGATCATCTTATTCTTCTCTTTTTCTTTAACATTTTTATTTCTGGTTTCTTTGGTTCCTATAATTCTTCTCAAATGCTTCTGTTGGTTCACTTAGAGTTAACTAACCAATGCACAACCAATAATAACACACATGAAATCATAAAAGACTTATAATAGAAAATACATGTATGCATGAAATAATAGATAAAAAGTTTTATCTGGGTCCAAAATTTGGTACTTTATTTAATAAGAAGTGGATTACAATTTCTGAGTTGTTACATAATGCCCAGAGTAAATCTCATAGTGATCTTCTTGACATATCACGTTTATCTTTATTCTATCAATTGCCCAAATGTAATTTGTTTACCCAGCATGTGTTATTTTATCTATGGAGAGACACCACTAGTGAACTGTGGACCCCGGTCCTATTTACATCATATTGCTATCACCTGTTTAGTTTACTCGTACTGTTTACTTTACTCGCATACTATATTGTTTTCCACTCGATACGCTCATAACCTTTGTTTCAAGCAAACCGGTGAGATTGACAACCTCCTCGCAAGTTGGGAACAAAGTACTTGGTTGTGTGTGTGCAGGTTCCGCATCACCTTCAGTCGTTTGTCTCTCCTCTCCTGATCGATAAACCTTGGTTTCTTAACTGAGGGAAGACTAGCTGCTATATTCATCATACCTTCCACTTGGGGTTCCCAACGGGCTGGTTATCCACCACGCACAAGGACAGTCTGCTCCCACGTCAACTTGGAGTATCATGGGGCCAAAGCTTCTAGAGGATAAAATGGAATCTAGGAAGGACCAGCTAATCCTACCATAGGCCTTTTCATAGCCAAGCTTGCGAACCAGACCACTATCACCACAAGAATGGCATTGACGAGGGTTAACTCGACAAATGTCCAATATGAAGGACTTAGGATCGGGGGAGTAGGGCGTCGGATGAACTCGAAGGTAAAGTCAGTCAAACAAGGTGCGTATCGAAAGTAAACGTGGGGTGAACTTTGGCTTACTCTCAATCTGTCTCTCTCCGTCCTCTCCTGGCCCCTATATATAGGTGGCCAGGTCTCAAGGATCGGGAGGGGTCCGATACAGATTACAACATCAATATATGACATGAACTCGTATTTTGACTAGTGTTACAATTGGGCCTAGCTTAATGGGCCTCAGGGGTACTCAACTGATAGGCTCTATTATCTATACCCTTGTCAGTAGCCCCCGAGATTCTACTGGAATTTATATATTTGGGTTGAATTTCAAATCTTCAAATCTTTGACTTCTTCAGATCTTGAAATCTTTGCCTTGATCTGCAACTATCATTCATTATATTGTCTCGCAAGGGGTTTTGATGAACAAGCCTGACAACTCTGACAGATCAAGAGGCCAGTTAACTGCCGGAACAGATACTTGTCACCTACTTCAAATTCAATCCCCTTGGACTTGAATTCGGGAAACTGGTTAAACCCATTCTTTTGCCGCATTTAGGACTTACAAAGAATGAATCCCAGTGGTTCTCAAGGTACCCAGTGCGTCCACCAGGATTTTCTTCGCGTCGTAGACATGGATAAATACTAGCAGAGCGCATTCATGTGCGTATACCAGGCCACACAGGACGGATCCTGGGGTCTTACCTTCACGATATATTTCAATCATGGCATTTGAATTTTGTCACGACGACGCAACTCGAGAATCATATGTCACAGCCTTGTTTGACTGTTAGAATGTGCAAACTATTCGAGTTTGCTATTTTTAGATTCTCATAAATAACTCCCGATGGGAGTAATCGATCTGTATTTTGTCGACAATGAAGTCGAAGTTCGTTGTCGACTAAAGGTAGTCGATTGCATCTGTATCACGTAACAACCGATTGGTTATCTATCGTTGGTACACCACCAATGCTTCTGATGTAAGTAGCCCCGGAGGCTATGGGCGGGTACTTGTAGCCGATCATAGGCTCCAATCTCTTTGTCTTCCTTTTGTCGACTTCTTTTTATCGGGTGCGCGGCCAGGGCTCCCGATGGGAGTAGCCCCCGAGGCTATAGCCGAAAGTTTTTCGGGTATAGGCTCAAAATATAATATTATCGCCTAGAAACTTGTCTCCTGCAATAACTTTGGTACATTTTTGTGCTTGAAATATTCACTCTACTCTTTATGATGATACGAGCCCCTGAGTCTGTGACGAGGTGCGCTGTGCTCCTTGACAGATACTTTCCCACTTTTTGCACGTATCTTTGCTCTTGATATGCTGTCGATTTCTTATCGTCTGCTCTGAGTAGAAATAGTTCTTCTAAAGGTTAATTAGCTTGAGATCTTGATCATCCCCCACACTAGCAGTAGTACAATGGTGTTCATTGGTAATCGCATATAAATCTCTATACAACACTGTAAGACAACAATGTCCTACTTAAGTATCCACGTAGATAAGCACTTTATCAACTCTAATAACATTCCATCTATAACCAATTTTAGCAGCCTAAGATGCCCACATAACACCTTTTCAAAAAGGAGAAAAAGCAGTGGAGTTAGCCTAGAAAATGTTTGTATCAAGATCCTACTTGACATCGGTGATACTCTTCTAGATCTTAATATTATCTAAGTGATTGCATTTGATCCAAGAGGTCAAAAGGCACAAACTAAATTCTTTGAGATTGGGGACCCCCATACCCTCCTTTCCATGCATTGACCATGTCGGTTTTCAAGTTCACAAAAGTGGGTTTTCCAGGTCAAGCTCAGAGGCACAAATTCCTTCTTCTCGCAGATCAATTCCTGTTCCTGGTTAGCCAAGTGATATATGTGATTTCCAGATGTGTCATCCCAAAAGAAGTGAGCCATCTGTGAATTAGTTACTTTAATGTCCAATTTTTGGGAATTTAATAACAGACAACAGATAAAGAGGGATGCTAGCTATACATGTTTGTAACAAAACTATCCTAGCATGATTGGAGAACAATTTCCTGCATCAACCATCAACCCCTTTAATGATTTATCAGTGGCAGGCTGGATATCTTTTGAAGCTCAGCATAATGCAAAGGTTCCCCCAAGGTATTTAAAGGGGAATTTACCAATCGGGCAAAATACTTGAGCAAACAGGTTGCTCTCATTTTCATGTAGGTTAATTGGCATAAGATCACTTTTTGTGGTAATTAATACGCAACCCTGACATCTATTCAAAACAGGATAGGAGCCATTTCAAGTGTATATCCATCTCAACATCACTTTTTAGAATAAAGTGGTGTCATCAACATATTGGAGACTCAAGATACCACCAGCGGTAACCCTAGGCATCAAGCCCTCAGTCAAATTATGATGGCCAGCTTTAGAAAGCATTTTGGCGAAAACATCAAATGTGAAGCTGAAGATAATATGGGACAAGGGATCACCTTGTTTGAGACTTTTTACAACCACAAAATAAGGATTGTTCTCATCATTAATTCTCACACAAAAATAGCCTGTGACTAAAATGGACCCAATTCACCTTCTCATTATGGGGCCAAATATTCTAGAGGCTAGAATGGAATCTAGGAAGGACCAAATAACCCTATCATATGCCTTTTCATAGTCAAGCTTGAGAACCAGACCACTTTCACCACAAGAATGGACTGCATGAATGACTTCATGAGTTGAAACCACACTTTCCAGGATAAACCTAGGAAGGCAGTATGATTAGGATCAATGATTCTATGACCAAGAGGAGACAACCTATTATTTATAGATTTAGTAATTACCTTAAGGCTACAGTTTCCAAGATCAGAAAATATTTTTCATATCTTTTTCCTCAAGATCTTTTGAGATTATAATAATAGCATAATTTATTATGGAAACATCCATTGTACTATACTGAAAATCCTTAACCAAAGACATGAAATCATTTTTTATGATGAGCCAGAATTTTTGGTAAAAAGGAAGGGGAAGCCATCAGGGCAGGTGCCCCACATTCATTTAAAATAGAATATCCTCTTCAGAGAAAGGTTGTTCCAAGGAGTATCTCTCCACATCAGTCAGGAGATCATCCCTATCCAAAAAAAAACCACATAAGGAATGTTAGGGAAAACCTCAGGACAGAACAATTCTTTTTAAGAAACAGAGGTCATCCTATGAATAGTGGGAGTATCATGTAGAGTTAAGGACATTTTTTTCTTTCTCCTACGTTGGTTAGCAATTGCATGAAAAAGTAAGCAGTATTGCGATCACCCTCAAGGATTTTCCTCTCTTCCAATCTTTGCCAAGTTTTGGTTTCTTCTTGAAGGAAGATTAGATTAAGTTGAATTCTTATTTAATCTATTCTAAGATTCTTAGACTTGGATAGAGAATTTTTCTTAGAGAAAACATCTAAGACATCAAACTCCTAAAGCAAATCATGTCTCTGCTTCTTAGAAGAAGCCTCGATATTAATACTTCAAATCGTTATCCTTCTTATGAGGTGCGTATGTATAATCCAATAATTAAAGATAACATCGTCAATGTTTAGTTTGGCTAAAAAATTGGTGCAAGTTCTCAAATCTGAGCCGCCCGTTTTTTTAACTCAACTTCATAGTTCTCCATCAAGTGGTTGTCAACAAAGATTAAAATCTACCTAATCCTTGATATACTTATTGCCTCTTAAGTATCCCAATAACCAGTACCATGCATGAAATAGTTTGGGGTCCTCATGCTTACAAAAATTGTTGTTCATGGGATTTTATTTCATAAAAACATGCATGGCATTATTTCTTAGCTATGCACACTTCAAGATATTTTAAATAAAATGATCATATATAACTTATAAATTTCTTGTACTCTTATAACTCCATGGCTTTATAATCTTCTTACGCCCAAAAAAATTCAAGGTAAGAATACATGGATAGATGAGAAACTATACATGTAAAAGTTAGGGCTAAGGGACTTTTTTTAATTTTTAAATATATGCTTATTGAACATGCACTGAATGCACTAGAGCTAGTGTTAGAAGTGAGGTACTCCCTCTGTTCTGTATCAGTTTTGCTGAAATTAGTGAATATACATACTAAAATGTGTCCAAATACCTGTGAATTAGTGACAACTCATGAAATAGGGGGAGTAGTTAATATAATGTTTATGATAGGGCAGTCAGGTTTATCCATTATCTATATTGTGTAAGATTGAGGTGCTATGACTTCTTGCGAGAGCAAATACGAGCAGACTTGCTACTTGTGTTTAATGGTACATTCCATGGGTTGATACAATTTTAGAATAATATGAACTTGGCATATATCATTCACAAACTTTTTACCCCAAAACATGTTGGTAAAAAAACTCTAGAACTCAGATATTGTAAGCATCATGTTTTGATTTTGAAAGAACCTAACCATTCTTCTAGAAAGCGCCTGCCCTCAATGTCTGACTCATCTCCTTTGTCCGGGTCTTCCCGGAATTTGAGTCAATTTTGGACGTGTCCATTCTGAAAGAACATTTCCTAGAACTTTAATGTTTTGTGTGTTAGATAACAACATTAGGGATTTAATCTTATAATGAGCGTTGCAGATGATTCAGAATTCAGTTCATGCAACATCGACTCCAAAAAGTGGAAAAGGTGAAGAGTTGCCACTTTGTAGGTGGGGGCCGGATTATTGTTCGGATATTTCATATCTGGGACGGATAATCTCCCCCTCCCCAAAAAATACTTGGCTAAGGACCAAGCTGCCAATTTGTAGGGTGGGGGGCCGGATTATTGGCCGGATATTTCATATCTAGGCCAGATAATCCCCCCCACTAGAAATTTGGCTAAGGATCAAGCTGCCAATTTGTAGGTGGGGTCCCGGATATTTGGCCTTAGGGCCGGATAATCTGCTCCCTTCTGGCTGGATAATCCGCCCCTAGAGCAGCAATGGCTAAATTTCGAGAGGGGGTATAAATACCTCTACCCTTCTTTTACCTCAAGCTGCTCGAGCTCCATGGAAGAAAAACAATATATTGAGCCACCAAATTCTCAAGATCTCCTCCATCATCCACCCAAAGTCCTTGATCTTTGGGGAATCGAAGGAGAATGCCTTGATCTACATCATCACCGAAGCGATTCAATTTCCCCTCTCATTTGCTTGAGGGATTTATGTCTAGGGATTCCTTAGAAACCCTAGACCATGATTTTTTTGATAATGTTTGACATCTTTGGAGCCTCCAATTCAATTGTGGATGTGTGCCCCAAGACTTGTGTAAAGGCCCGGTTCCCCATTGAGGAACCCCTTAGTGGAACCATGAGCTAGGCCTTTGTGGCACAAGCTCACACCGGATAATAGGGTGAGGCCTTTGTGGCATTAGTTGGGCCTTTGTGGCAACCATACCCCTCCAACATAGACGTACTTCCCCTTAAAAGGAAGGATCAACGGGAATTACATCATGTGTCTCCATGTGCGCCACTCTCGGTTACCTCTACCCTTTTACCGCATTTATACTTGTATCTTATATTGCTTGTATATCTTGTCATATAGGTAAATTCACCTTAGTTGCATATCTAGAGAATTTACCTTTTGCATCAAGCCTAAATTGAAAAAGAATTAAAATATTGAGTAGCACATATTCAACCCCACCTTCTAGGTGCCCCTATGATCCTTTCACATCCAAGTCTTCAGTCTCCAGCCGGCTCCCTTTTAGCCAATAGTGGAAAAACTGGTGCTAACAACGATCTTGTGTGATTGAGATATCTTTGAATGTGAGAGCATATAAGAGATATTGAAATGAAAACATTTATTATGATTGAATTTGCTTGATTTCATTTAGAGGGACTCTTAGAGACTCAATATTACATGTGAGAGCATATAAGAGATATTAAAGCACTTTAGGCACACCACTCATAACATATACAATCTACATATATCATCAGATCAATTGAAGTATATGTGACTAATTCAATGCATGGCCTTCTTTAAGGACACCATGATGATGGGATACTTTGCCTTAGCTTTCTCCAGATGATTTGCAATGTTGGAGGCATACACCGTGAATAGCTCCTCAATAATGTCTTCACCGAAGTGGTCTACAATGAGTGGCTCCAACACCGCCCTGATGCATTGGGCGACATTTGCCCCACTACTAGCGCAATCAACTACCACACCACCTTCTGAGTCATCTTGAGGATCCCAATTAGATTCAAAGAGTTTAATATGCTCAACATCGAAGAGACCATTCTTGTTGATCAATGCCTTAACCTCTTTCACCGATGGGGCATAGTATGGCAAGTTGAATGAGTCCAACCTCTCCTTATCCACACACCCCTATATCATCCACAACAATAATACTTTAGATAGAGCGTAATAACCAAGAGCTATCTTATTTTCCGTGAAATGTTATTCTTATTTACCATTGAAATAAATTGATATTTTTATTAGGAAGTAATTAATCACATATGTGTTCCTTTGGTACCAAAGTAATAATGGTATAGTAATCACTAGAAAGAAAAACATTTGTTGCTATAACATACATGGGTGTACCTTTTGTACTAGAGACTGGAGAGATTTGGCAACCAATTCAAACACGGTGCTGACATCCCCATGCATCAACATCTCTTCGCTCTTTCGACCAAGAAATGTGAGCAACATTCTACCTCCACTAACAAGCTCTCTAGAGCGCAATTTTAGGAACAACTCAAAGTCCTTTTGGAATTGTTCTTGGAACAACTTGATCACAATAGGTGGAGTTGTCTTTCCAATGTAGATGTTGCCTTCATTCAGGTGAGTGCAACTTGAGATCTCTTCCGGGACCTAGGTAATTAAAAACCAAAGAGGAGACATTGTTTATACACAAAGACTTGTCATCATATAAATTCCCTTTAAAATTTTAATCATACTACTACAACTCTCTTTCAGTCAAAGCATATATCTAGTAGTGAATGATCTAGTGGAGTGTTTTTAATTAGCAAAAGGTGGATCTAATGTTGGTAGCTCATTCTTAGTGCCACGTTCTTGCATTTCGCCTCCCAGCTACTCCGTGTATATTTGTGGATAATATGGCACCAATATTTTCAGGTTAAGATGTTATAAATATATATGGTAGATATTTCATCATACGGCCCGATCGATCATCACCCCCGTCATCAAGATTTTAGGGTGACAATGGTCACCAAAAAAGGTATCTTCGGGTTCATCGATGTATTTGTTTTGTCAAGTTTTTGTTATATAATATAATAAATAAATTATGTGCATCATTTTGAATTCATGCTGACCATTTTAGATAATATTATATTTGATAAAAAAAGTGTTTATAATATGTAGTAACATATGCTATCTTCTATTATCTATCTTATACTAAAAGCAATATACGTAAGTATAATAGAGCCACCATATTGATCCACATCCTCTAATTTAATTTTGATAGTTAGATCTAAAATACAAGGCTCGAATTTTATGAAATATTTATTTTTATGTAAAATCTCTCACATATTTTATGTTGCATACGCACGACTCCAACGTATTGAGCTATGATGTTATAGCTGGAAGAAATAAAGGGAGGCTAACTACCTGACTCCGTTTAAAATATAATCCGAACACAATACTACACATTGTCTGTCACGTTGTACCGGAAAAAAGAGAGACTAGCTACTTGTCTGTCACGTTAAAGCTAAAAGCAAAAGAAAAAAATGGCTTGAACATGGTGGCAATGGGAAGTGCTAAGATATGGAAAAGAAATACCAGCATGTACATCTCACTTTTCATTTATCCTGCAATTTGAGTTTAATCAAAGAGTATCAACATGCCTAATATTAAATTCTGAAAATATGAAAATATATTTTATAATTATTTTCCAATAATAGTAATTTTATATTGTGGAGGTTTACATTTTTCTCACATATTTGGTTAAAATTTATAAAGTTTGATTTTAATTAAACACAGGATGCATGGTGAACGGAGAGGGTGGTTATTTCTATGATTGAGTACAAATAAATAAAAAATTAATCGATTGCGGCTGGACGAACTTGTTCACAAAATGAAAGCAGAAGACATGAGTCGATAAATTTAATAAAATCATGATATTAGCCACATGATGTACATTATTTCTATGGTTATTTACACATAAATGCCAACTTATTTTGACTGCCGTCAAACACTCTCATGAAACGCTTGAGGAAGTTTGGAGTCGTGGAATTTAAAAATTGATGATCATTTGCATATGGCGATAAACATTTGGCCTCAAGTTTCAAATTGTCATAGATGTTACTCAAATACACGATATTTTTCTTACCAAAACATTTGCAGTAGCTGTAGCACAATTTCCATGTAGTGGAAAATAATATGATATCGATGAAATCATATTTTTATTTGTTGAACACTTTCAACCAAGTACAGTCTATGCTCTCGCATTTGCGGGGGCTACTATGCTAGTTTATTTTAAAGTTAATTAAAATTGCCATAACTCGCTTTTGACGTCTTCTACTACCGTTTTGCAATTATTATGCCACCCAAAATTTTCAATCAGGCGTCCTTCTCTAACAATTTATTTTGCATCCTGTGCACAAAAAACATGTGATTCACCACCTAATGTGATTCTCTCAATCTCATAGTATATAAGACGCTCTGATCTAATAAATGCTGTGTTGGCGAATCGAAAAAACATTTTGTCACATTGTTAGTTTTTGTTTTGTGGGGGTGTCACATTGTTAGTTAACATATGGACATGAACGCACTTTGAGCTGCAGGGCAATTTATATATGCACGATGCATGTACCTTGGATCGCCACATGAGGGAGTAGGATGAGTGGAAGAGATGGACGCTCTGGCGAGGGAAAAGCTTCCCGTAGTAGGATCCCGGCAGCCCTGCGACATAGTGCGGCGGCGCCTCTTTCCCGCCGGGGTTCTCAAAGTGCTCCAGTGACCGGAAGACGACGTTCACTACTGGAATTTCACAATACGCCGAAGGCCAACAGCCCTCGGCATAGGCAAAATTGCCGTCGGCGTAGTCTACGCCGAGGGCTGCCGTCGGCGTAGCCCCTCGGCGTAGATGCCCCTCGGCGGAGCTGTATTTGGCCGTCGGCGTAGCTTCTGCCCTCGGCGTAGGCTATGCCGAGGGCAAAGACGTCGGCGTAGCCCCGTCGGCATAGCCTATTTATATTATTTTTTTAAAGTTTAAAAAAATTGATTTTTTTTAAATTTTTTTCTGAATTGTTTGTCTCACTAATCTCTCAATTGGAATATTTTTAACACTAATTACACTTAATCTTTAGTCAAATTTAAGTCTTGGTCAAACTTCCCGGTCGGTCACCCATCCTCACACTACTCCACCTCCAGCACACTTAACTTCTCTGTTCCATCCGGATGAGTGTCCACGAAGCAAATTATACCTTATTGATAATACTACCATATCAATCCTATTAACCCTTATACCACTATGTCACACGTCATTGGTTTTAAGTTTCCAAACTATATATTAAGTAAACAACAATAAATAAGTAATAAATATATTGAATTTCAAACTATATAATAAGTAAATAACAATGAATAATTAATAATTATATTGAATAATTTATAACTTTAAATCTGTAAATCGGAATTCAACAAATTATATGTCTAAATCGATAAGAAAAATGAGAGGAATCCAAATATGACATCCATATGTAATGTTTTTATGTTTTATTTAATTTTTAATTTCTGATGCTCATTTTGAATTTAATGTATCATCAGTGATATCTCGAACTAATGAGATTTACATCGAAAAAATCATAAAAAATTAAAAAAATCAAAAAAAGGAAAACCTTCACACCTAGTCTTCTTATGTCAAATACTAATGAGTCCACATGATAAACAATTTTTTCATAGTTTTCTTATGTCATACTCCCGCTTTACACCGTTAACCCTCACTTTACCCTGTTGATAAACGGTGGGCATGAACCTTCTTGGCTAGGGGTCGAATTTCGCAAAACTCTTTGTGTATCTCTAATATAATAACATGTTGTGTATCTAAAAGTGATTTTTTCAAAAAATCATGAGGAAGCCATGATGGAGCTGTAGTTCAAATTTACCCCGCTTCCTGCTGAATTGGGAAGAGTTTGTCTTTTTTATGAAAGGTTAATGCAAAGCTTCACACACACAAATAATTGGTGATATATACATAAAATATGTCCTAATATTGTTTAAAATTTTGGTGGTCTAGTTTTGTAATGTATTTTTAGTACTTTCTTCACAAAAAAACCCAATTTTGACACTTAGAAAATGAAAATTGATTTTTTTATGCATAGAAAATGAAAACTCCCAATATGAACTTTGTTTCCCATCCCAATATGAACACATGTGCATAATATGGGGTCATTTAAACAAACTATTCTATAATTCTGGTCATGACCTAGCTCATCTGGCTTGAAAGCCATGAAATTTCGTACATGATAGGTCATTTCTGAGAAGGGGTTTCTACAATATTTGCAATAGTCCAAGTTTATTATTTTTCCTCACAACTAGGTAACATAAAATGACACAATACGAAGGCTTTACATTTTTTTGAATTTTTTTGAACTTCTTATGCTCGATTCAAAATGCGGTCAAAACGGCGGGCATGAACCTTCTTAGCTAGGGGTTTAATTTTGCAGAACTATTTATGGATCTATGATAAAACATCTACTTGTGAACCTAAAAATGATTTTTTGAAAAAAACATGGGCAAACTATGATACAATTGTAGTTCAAATTTACCCCGCTTCCTGCTAAATCGGCAAGAGTTTGTCTTTTTTGTGAAAGGTTAATGCAAAGCTTCATACACACAAAAAATTGGTAATATATACACAAATGTTTCCTACTATTGTTGAAAATTAGGTTGGTATAATTTTGTAATGTATTTTCAGTAGTTCCTTCACAAAAAACCCAATTTTGACACTTAGAAAATGAAAATTGTTTTTGTATGCATAGAAAATGAAAACTCCCAATATGAACTTTGTTTCCCATCCCAATATGCACACATGTGCACAATATGGGGTCATTTGAACAAACTATTCTATGGTTCAGGTCATGACCTAGCTCATCTGGCTTAAAAGCCATGAAACTTCGTACATGATAGGTCATTTCTGAGAAGGGGTTTCTACAATATTTGCAATAGTCCAAGTTTATTATTTTTTCTCACAACTAGGTAACATAAAATGACACAATACGAAGGCTTTACATTTTTTTGAATTTTTTTGAACTTCTTATGCTCGATTCAAAATACGGTCGAAACGGCGGGCATGAACCTTCTTAGCTAGGGGTTGAATTTTACAGAATTATTTATGGATCTCTGATAAAACTTCTACTTATGAACATGAAAATGATTTTTTAGAAAAATTATGGGCAAACTATGATGCGGCTCTAGTTCAAATTTTCTCGACTTCCAACTGAATCAAAACCCTAAATCCCTAAACTGAAAATCATAAATAATTAAATTAATTAGTTCTAAATTTTTGAAGGTTTAGATGAATAGATCTTATTTTTCTGCAAATTTTGATATATTATTTGTATTTTTGTGAATTAGAATGATTTAGTTATGATTTTTCTAAGATTAATGTGGTAAAATGGAAAATAGCTATGCCGAGGGCATTGCCGTCGGCGTATAAAAGGCCGTCGGCGTAGCTATCTTACGCCGAGGGCAACGATACGCCGAGGGGATCCTTCGCGGGCTATCCCGGAGGCCTTCTACACCGACGGCAACGACATTTGGCCGTCGGCGTAGCGCCCAGCCGTCGGCTTCTTCCTCCATTCCCGTAGTGGTTGAAGTCGTTCCCGGGCAGGTCATTCAGGAAGAACTGCACCTCCAGGCCATGCGCACGTTCTTCCGACTTGCGGGTGTAGGCGCGGATCGCGGCGATCACCTCTGAGACCACGAGCAGGGTGTTGGGACCAGATGAACAGCCGAGGTCGGCGACGACCATGGTGCTGCGGCGGGTGGAGAGCGACTTGTACAGCTCTTGTATGGCCTTGCTAAGCATTGGCCTTGTCTCCAAAATGGCCTTCTCCTGCATGGAACAACAGTAGCTTAAGAGTTAAGAGCTGCATGCTAGCTAGCTAGTTGACAGTTGCTGTAGCCTGTAGGATACAAACTTGGAGCCTGGAGTTGGCGGCGTAGCTGTTGTCTCCGTTGCCAGTGGCCATGCGAACGCGGCTCGTTGCATCCATTGCTAGATACTATTCACAAGTGATCGATGGTGATTAGCTTCACAAGGTGGAATGTGTAGACCACACAACGGCTCTATCATTTATAGAGAGCCAAGGACGGCCCAACATCTTAATTTTCCACACTGTTGGCTTCCTACAATGTGTATTTAACTTGACCTGGCACTTTGACTAAGAATGCACCGGACTTGAGAGTCTATGAACTATGACAAAGTACCTGTCCATTTCGTGTTTGGAAGAGAAAATTACAAAGAACTACCATAATTTAAGGCTGAAGATAAAGAAAACACTGATTTTATTACGCTCACAAACTGCCACAGCTACCTCTAGGTTGACAACGTTACAAAACTCACTGATGGGTTGAAAAACCATGCTGTTGTGTCAACTAGCTTATCTAGATGCACAACCCAGCCATCTAGGTTTAAGTCCTCACAAACGTAAATTTAGGTTTTTATTATTTAAATATCTGTTCCAGGGGCTTTCGACGGCAAAGTACTTTCAAAACCTTGTGTTTACCAACGAATCAGTGCTTTCGGTCACGTTGTCAACTTAGACCAGTGGCAATTCGAGAATAAAATGAAAGGGCTTTCTATTTTCATACCCTGGTTTCTTAGTTGTGCTCAGTTTTGCCCATGTCGAAAACTCAGCTCAGTTCTTCGTTGAGTTAGGTGCAAACCTCTTTGTATTGTTTCGGATAGTTCTTATCGTTATATTCCAACAACATTGATTTTATTTTATTTGGAGCTTGGATGGTCAAGGTAGCATTTTTGGTTCTAGCTTTTTGTCCCCTATTTTAGGCCGACGAGGGTAAAGCTGAGCAAAACTAAGAAATGTGGGCATGATCTAAAAAAAATATGGGCATGAAAACCGGTGTTAGACGTTCAACTTTAAATTAAATAGCATCCTTTTATACAATCTACTCCATCGTATTACCTATCTCTATTATACGTTCTACTTTTCCTGATGCATGATAATTTACTAAGTGTTTGTGCATGTTTCTAGAAGAACGTCTTTCTGAAGATACCTCTCTCATACGGCAGTGGTGTTTTGCCTCTTGGGGTCATATACTTCTTTTGTTTGAAATGTATTTTAGACACATATTAAAATATTTAAAAAATTCAAAGAAAAAAATTCTCATGTACATTGACTTGTTGGTTGGTCTTTTTTGAAATAAGACAGATTTGATGCTAAAATAAGGCTATTGACAAAAAAAACTGTCTTTTTACACACCATAAAAATTATCTACTTTTTACAAAACTTTGTGTACATGGTGAAGATGAACACGCAAATATTTTCGCAGATATTTTTTATAATTTAAAATGCGTTTTTCTGAAGGGAGCATGTCAACCCGGGAGCCAAATTAAAATTTTGCTCCCATGCATGTTTCTAATGTTAGCCCCTCGTCTGCTTCCTTATACATTAAGTGTCGATTGTGCACAAATAAAACGTGGCTTAATTCATTAATCCCTAGAATGCAAGATAAATGTTGTGCGGCACAGCATCTATAAATTACGCATAGGGAATCTGGAATAAAATGCATGTGCCTTGCGTTTCCACACCAAAGTTTTTGTTTGGATCAATTATTATGCATGCATGACACGCCTACTCCGTATCAGCTCTATGCATTACTATGCGCTGACAGGGCCGATGGCGCTAGATCTGCATTTTGAGGGAAGACAATGACAATACTAGAAAAAGAGACATAAAGGAACCTTGTCTCTCAGTGCGCCCCGGCTGGACGGGGGTTAGCAAGAGAATCTGCATATTGTGTTGCCAGCATCTATAAAAAAAATGGAACTTGTCACATATCCGCTCAGGCAAGGGGTATTGGCTGGTCAGACGTTCAGTAGGTACAACCACTAACAATTAGTTTGAGAAAATGTGGTATCCGATAATATTGGTAACCGCAGATCTCTCCTGAGCATGGTGTTTTAGTTAGAGTTTGCACAGTGGCACATGCGAGTGCACATATTTGTCTGTGTTATTTTTGTTACATATATAGGACGGTAATTAAGAACACAAATATTTTAAGAATGTGCAATGGAGAGTGCTTAAAGATGTGCTTACACAAATAAAACCGGGCTTCTTCTTAGGCACCAATGCTTATCCTATAGGAGAGATACCTAGTTAAGTATCTTCTTTGTCGGTTATTTTTCTAAGCATCTCCCTAAGCACCTTTCATTGTACATTCCCTTAGAATTTTATGCTTTTGTTTATCAACACCTGTTGCTACTGCTAGTATTACCTACAACTACGCATTACAACAACAATGGACCGCGACTATACTATAACAACTATGAGCACTATTGTAATACAACCGCTATAACTCGCACCACCGTCGGCTGTGGACCGAGTACTAGTGAGCTCACGCCACCGTCGCTGTGCACCGGTGGGCTGCCGCCGCCGCATCCCCATGGCTGCCGTCGCTGTGCACCGGTGGGCTGTTGCCGCCGCATCCCCATGGATGCCGTCGCCGCAAGCCCTAGGGCTCCCACCGCCGGGCGCCCTAGCCTCCGTCGTACAGCACAGCCGCCGGCACTTTCTCCCCCTGGAGCTCCTCCGACGGTCCGACCTGTTCTCCAGGACGGCCTCCCGCATTAATGGTTGGCCTTGCATCTGGCTTCACGCGGCGCGACTCCGAGGAGCGGAGGCACTCCTCCCTCCAACATGTTCTCCAGGACGCCCTCCCGCAGCCATGGTCGGCCTCGCTGCTGGCATCACGCGGCGCGACTCCGAGGAGCGGAGGCACCTGTTGATGCTGGTGTCACGCGGTCCAGGAAGACGCCGCGGAAATGTTCAGTGGGTCCACTTTCGTCCACCTCGTCAACGCTTTTGTCCGTTACATCTCGGTGCGGGCCAGGTCTATGGGCCGTCGTACGTATTCGCTAATTTTCATCGCTCGCCCACCACACTGATTTGTCAGAAGCGCTATTACGCGGCAGGGAACATTTGGTCCAGCTGGCGGGTTCATCTGGACCCGGGAACCTAAACTGACCTCCCATGTTGGCTAGGGCTTTATTTCTTGGGTCCTCACATCAATGGAGATGAAATCGTCTAAAATAATCGATCTTTGGCACATCTTTTCCTACTAGTGTTGGTACTCTTACCGATGGTGATTGACTACTTAAATGGTTGCGTGCGTGTACGTAACCTTGGCATCATGACTTTAGCTAAAATTATGAGAGAACCTTCGTTGATATTTTCAAGTCTATAATTTTGTATCTATCTTCGGCTGCCTCCAGAAAAGTTCAAGATTGTATCAAGGAAGAAGAAAGAGTTTGAAGGCCTCGAAGATTTGCTAGTTTCTTTTGAACTTTATTTTATAATAGTTGAAGTCAGCTTGTGTATCTCTACCATGTATTAGTTATTACTATGAATATATGCAGTATTGATTGTCAAAAAAAAATGAATAGCTCATTTCTTGTATTATTTGTTGACCTGTCACACACTATTTTATAAGGAGCGGCCCTCTGTGAAGACAAGATAAATAGGATTAGCTCACGTTTCATTTTACTTCATCATACAACCCAATTTACTCCATACCCGTGGCATCTTTTGTGTACTAGGCATAGGAGACACCAGAAATTATGGATGCACTCCTTGTCTCTGGTTCTCAGTTCAGCGATGTCTCACCTCTATTACTCCGCTGGTTCAGCCATTCTTGCACCGTTTTCTCATGCCATCTCGAGGAACCAACAACCTAGTTGTTTCTCGCTTGTCAGTGATATAATGGGGATTGCAGGAGATAGATACCTTGAGATGGTTCGTGAGAAATAAGGATGTATGGTCACTTGATGGCTCGTGAGAAGCAACACTGACCCGTCTGACCACTCCAAGACATACAATAGTATGGCCAATTGGCCATCGGTCTGACGTTTCCGAATCACCTTGAGTTCGTGATTTGGCAATGACTAGAGGCCCTCCAGATTATGTGGACATATGAGCATCTTTGCATATAATTTTCCATCTTCTGACGTTTGCGACCATCCTGGCTAGAACTGCATCCATGCCTGACCAGGTTCTTCCAAAAAACAAAATTCATTTCCTATGGTCCAAATAGACCACAACACAGCTGAACCAGTGTTAAGCACCCCATTTTTTATCATTACTGATCCACCATCTGACAATAAGATCAGAACTAATAGGAATGTGAAGAACATCAGTCAACCAACTTGTTCCACAACTGCTAAGCCACAAGACAATCAAAGAACAAGTGATTAACTGACTCTAGTTCAGAGCAGAACACATATGTCTTGTCATCTACGTGTCTCCGTTTGTTCAGATTATCCCTGGTAAGAATCTTGTTATTTAGCAAAAACCACATAAGAACATGGATACTTGGAAGGACAACCAGTTTCCAAACCGCAGGGGAATGGATGGGACCAATCCCACCATTGTTAATCACCCCATAGTATGATTTAACAGAATAAACACCAAATGGGTGAAAGATCCATATTGGTTGGTCATCATTGTCATTTAATGACAAAGCACCTTCTACGGCAACCCCGTCAAACAGAGCTGGAGTTGCGTTTCTTCTAAAGGTTAATTAGCTTGAAATCTTGACCATCCCACACACTAGCAATAGTGCAATGTTGTTCATTGGTAATCACATATAAATCCCTATACAACATTGTAAGACATCGATGATAACACCTTTTCATCTAGCTTGAAATCTTGACCATCCCACACACTAGCAATAGCTTGAAATGTCCTACCCAAGTATCCGCATAGATAAGCACTTTATCAACTCTACCAACATTTCATCTATAACCAATTTTAGCACCCTAAGATGCCCACATAACACCTTTTCACAAAGGAGAACAAGCAGTGGGTTAGCCTAGAAAATGTTTGGATCAAGATCAAACTTGACATCGATGATACTCTTCCAGATCTTAATATTATCTAAGTGATAGCGTTTGATCCAAGAGGTCAAAAGGCGCAAATTAAACTCTCTGAGATTGTGGACCCCCATACCCTCCTTTCTATGCTTTGACCATGTCGGTTTTCAAGTTCACAAAAGGGGGGTTTCTAGGTCAAGCTCACAGGCACAGATTCCTACTTCTAGCAGATCAATTCCCAGTTAGCCAAGTGATATATGTGATTTTCAGGTGTGTCATCCCAAAATAAGTGAACCATCTGTGAATTAATTGATTTAATGGCCAATTTTTGGAAATTTAATAACAGACAATAGATAAAGAGGGACGCTAGCTATACAGGTTTGTAACAAAATTACCTAGCATGACTGGACAACAATTTCCCACGCCAACCAACAACCCCTTTAATGATTTATCAGTGATACAATAGATAAAGAGGGACGCTAGCTATACAGGTTTGTAACAAAATTACCTAGCATGACTGGACAACAATTTCCCACGCCAACCAACAACCCCTTTAATGATTTATCAGTGATAGGTTGGATATCTTATTTCTGAAGCTTAGCATAATGCAAAGGTACCCCCAAGGTATTTAAAGGGGAATTTACCAATCGGGAAAAAGACTTGAGCAAAGAGGTTGCTCTCATTTTCATGTAGGTTATTGGCATACGATCACTTTTCTGGTAATTAATACGCAACCCCAACATCTGTTCAAAACAGGCTAGGAGCCATTTCAAGTGTCTAGCCATCTCTACACCAGTTTTTAGAAATAAACTGGTGTCATCATCATATTGGAGACTCAAGATACCACAAGCGAAAACCCTAGGCATCAAGCCCTCAAATCAAATTATGATGAGCAACTTTAGAAAGCATTTTGGAGAAAACATCAGCAGTGAAGTTGAAGAGAATATGGGACAAGGGATCACCCTGTTTGAGCCTTTAACCAACCACAAAATAAGGATTGTTCTCATACCCCATCCACCTTCACATTATGGGGTGATACGTCTCCAACGTATCTATAATTTTTGATGCTCCATGCTTGTTTTTACACCATTTGCCTATTGTTTCGTTACACTTAGTGGCACTTTTATGCATTTTCCGGAACTAACCTATCAACGAGTTGCCACAGTGCCAGTTTCCTGTTTTCTGCTGTTTTTGTGTTTCAGAAGTGATACACAGGAAATATTCTCAGAATTGGACGAAACAAGTTCCTGAAGTCTTATTTTACTCGGAAGCTTCCAGAGATCCGAAGGAGAGTCGGAGGGGGGCCACCAGGGCCCCACACGCAGGGGTGGCGCGGCCAGGCCCCTGGCCGCACGGGCCCCGCGTGAGGGCGCCTGGCTCCTCCTCTGACGACGCCCCTTCGCCTATAAAGACCCCCCGACGGAAAAAACCTAAGTACCCGATCAGATTTCCAGAACACATCGCGATCCGCCGCCACCGTCGATCCGAAGATCGGGAGGGTCCAGAAGCTCTTCCCGGCACCCTGCCGGAGAGGGGAATCGCCACCGAAGGTCTTCTTCATCGCCATGCTTGCCTCCAGAGCGATGAGTGAGTAGTCTACCTTAGACTATGGGTCCATAGCAGTAGCTAGATGGTTGTCTTCTCCACCATGTGCTTCATGTTTAGATCTCATGAGCTGCCCTACATGATTGAGATCACCGTTATGTAATTCTACATGTTTGGTTTGTTGGGATCCGATGAATATTGGTGTTTATGATTAAGTTGTTGTACTGAATATTATCTTTTGTTATCTCTATGTTGTTTATGATCTTGCATGCTCTCCGTTGTTAGTAGCTATCTTGGCCGAGTAGTTGCTAGTGACTCCAAGAGGGGGTATTTATGCTCGATAGTGGGTTCATGCCTCTATTTCACCTGGGGGAGTGACAGAAACCTCTAAGGTGGTAGATGTGCTGTTGCTACTAGGGAGAAAACAATATTCATATGCTCAAGGGCATATGCTTTGTTTACATTACACACTTTGCTTAATGCAATTATCTGTTGTTCGCAACTTAATACTACTGGGGTGTTCGGATTGATATCCCCGGGAGTGGATTATTAGTCATAGATGCAGTTGGTTGGCGGTCTATGTATTTTGTTGTAATGCCCAGAGTAAATCTCATAGTGATCTTCTTGACATATCACGTTTATCTTTATTCTATCAACTAGCATGGTGGCCCTCTCAAATGCGAGGGCATCGGCCGTTGGATGATTTGTTGTTATACAAAAATTCTACTATATCTCTCCTTTCAATTTTATCATGTGATATTAATATTTTTCGGATCAAGAAGATTATTCTCATACATTTACTGGAATCTATATCGATTTATAGGAATAATCAATGTGCTAAACTGTGACCATGTGCACCAGATGATTAAACTAAACCTATAAATCATGTGTCCATGGCTTTTCTATGAATTTATCAAAAATTTGAAGATTTTACATGTCTTGTGGCAAGAGTATCTGAAATATTTGTATCTAGATTTATGTTTTTAATCAAATTAAAAATCTAGTTGTCTTCTGATGATTTTTCTGCACTCACCATGCATATTTTGCCAAAACACATAAACATACATATGTGCAAATCAGTATAGTCAACTATAGTACATGCTGATCAATATAAAATTATATTCTAGCACATTTATCCACTCCATATTTTAGCTAGCTAGTCAATAATGCAGCGATCGCATGCAAGATTATCTTGTAATAGAGTCAACTATTTCTCAAGATATTGTTTTCCTCAGCCGGAAGAATTATATTGTGGGTGTTTTCTTAAAGAAAAATCATAATAAGCAAATATCGATTGATAAAGGAGCTGTCTGGGCCTTGCACAGAGTCAACCAAAGGCGCCAGTTCATGCTAAAATTTTCTGTAGTGCCTTTTTATTTTGTTTAAAAACATGTAAGATATGGTATGCAAGTTTACAATCATCCCCATTAGTAGCTGTACCACATCTTACAATATGATATCACAAAACTAAGTTATTTAAATGGTATGTTTGTATGACTAATATCTTTTCACTAAATCGTTGTCACAACTTCCTGATCTAGCCATCAAATTAATTTACATAAAGTGGTCTATTTATTGAAAAATGGTACATTAATAGATCGAATGTAATTTTTCATCTATATGAACAAATCTGATAAACTAATATTTTGGAACGGTATAAATAATTAATTTGATATTATGAAGACATATTAATATATTATATATGGGTCCATCTATTTCTTCAACATGTGAGGCATGATCATCAGATATGCAAGTGCATCTAATGTAGCTCGCATATATTATTGTGATCAGTAATATGCAAAACTTACCATCTCTCCTTTGAAAGAATATATTAATTGTTAAATCGGCTTTTACAATCCCTTGCGTTTTTAGTATGTTGTGAATTTCGTGATGCCTCGGTAAGGCGGTAGCGTAGCGCTCTCCTTTGCAATTTTATGTAGTAGTTTTTGTTGGCAGAAGTGGTAATTGCTAACCAAACAGGTCTTATGGTATCTAAGAAGTATTTGTTAGTCATATATTTTTCACTAATATTTCATTTAATCTCTCTATCTTAAATTAGGTGTCTCAACTTTATGTAAATATGATTTATATGTACTCCCTTCATCCACGAAAGAGTGTACTTCAAATTTGTTGTAGAGTCAATTTTTTAAATTTTAATCATATTTAAATAAAAGGACACCAATCTTTATGCTATCAAATTAGTATCATTAGATTCATAATAAAATATATTTTCATCATATAGCTATTTGCTTTCAAAAATATTATTATATTTTTATATAAAATCGGTTAAATTTTGAAATAGTTTGATTCTACAGAAAAAGTCAAAAGTACACTTCTTTATAGACGAAAGTCTTCACACTAAAATATGTGTAGATATATACGTATTTAGTTAAAATTGATATAATTAATTTATAGCAAAGAGAGTACCATTATCTCCGTCCTAAAATGTAAGCCTTTTAAAAAAGCTAACTTAGCTCTTTAAAAAGATTTACATTTTGGGACGGAGGTAGTATTAATTAGCACACACTATATAGTTGGACGAGAGAGTCCTAGTGATGCAAGCTTGGTCCGTTTTTTCATTTCTTCTTTTTTGGACTCTGTCCCGCTTGGGTGGCATGTATGCGATGGTTGGGTATGTTTCTTTTTTTTTAATAACGATGGTGGGATCTGTCTCACGCAATATTTTTTTACATAACTTTGGCTGTTTGGAGCATGCACGTGTTAGTCCGTTCTGTTTTCTCTTTTTATTTTTATAACTTCTCATACGTGACATTGCGCGATTGTGTACAAACTATTTTTACGTAACTTTTTATCTTTAAATCGTAGCCATATATTTTAGATCTAATAACTAAAATTAATTTAGATGATGTGGATTAACATGGCGTCTTTATTTTACACATCCGTATTGTGCTTTTAGTATATAATAGATTGCCCAACTGTAATTTGTTTACCCAGTATGTGTTATTTTATTTATGGAGAGACACCACTAGTGAACTGTGGACCCCGGTCCTATTTACATCATATTGCTATCACCTGTTTACTTTACTCTTATTGTTTACTTTACTCGCATACTATATTGTTTTCCACTCGATACGCTCATAACTTTTGTTTCAAGCAAACCGGTGAGATTGACAACCTCATCGCAAGTTGGGAACAAAGTACTTGGTTGTGTGTGTGCAGGTTCCGCATCACCTTCAGTCGTTTGTCTCTCCTCTCCTGATCGATAAACCTTGGTTTCTTAACTGAGGGAAGACTAGCTGCTATATTCATCATACCTTCCTCTTGGGGTTCCCAACGGGCTGGTTATCCACCACGCACAAGGACAGTCTGCTCCCACGTCAACTTGGAGTATCAGCTAATTTTTTGGCGCCGTTGCCGGGGAGGAAGAGAAGACCTCTGCGAGGGGAGTTTTTCGCACACACATCCTTTACTTTGTTTTATTGTTTTGCTTTACTTTATTTATTTTACCTGCATTGCTTTTTATCAAAAACCCAAAAAAAATTAGAATCCTTCGTAGTTGTTATTTCTTTACTTTAGTTTATCATGTTGATCCCTAAGTACGTTCTGGAGGACCTCTCAGTAGGTAGTGGTTTGATTATTGGCAAAAATAACATTGAGGAATTCTTTAGTCACATTAGTATGCATGAGGAAGTTGAGGAAAAGTCTTGGGTTGAGCTTGCTCCTAGTATTGAAGTTGCTTCTGTTTATTTAATTGACATGTTGGAAACTAGGTTTGCTAGTCTTAATCCTTTTATGCAATATATGTTCCTTAAGCTTCATGAAATTGAGGATCCCGAAAAGAAAGCTTTTATCTTGGAAACTTTGCGCTTAGAATTTAAAGATGTCGTTATTGAAGCTAGAAAGGTTCTTAAACGTTTTAATAAACTCGGTTCGCCTATAACGGTTATTAGTACAAATGATGAAGGGGCCGAAATACCTATACCTTGCAAGCTTTTGGGATTATGTGAAGCTTTCGAAAATAATTTTGACTGGATCTGTCCTGAAAATCTTTTTGATGAGAATAGTGTACCAAAGCATGATCACAAAGCGTCTTCAAAAACTTATGTGGATGAAATACAATGCCTTATTGACAAGACCTCTTCTGTTGATCTTAATGCTTTTGCTGGAAATACTTGATTCGCAATTTTCTGCGCCTAGCTCAAAGGCGTTAAAGAAAAGCACTCTTGGGAGATAACCCAATGTTTTATTTTCAGTAATTTTTCTTTTATTTGAGTCTTGGAAGTCATTACTACTGTAATGACCGCTGCTTATCTTGTTTATTTCGTTTTTGTGCCAAGAGAAGCCTCTAATTTGAGCGAGGTAAAGATTTGGGGATGTTGCTGTCCTGAAACTGTTTTCGGTGCTGTACCGTAAAAATTCGTGAAAATTCTCTGTATATCTTTTGGACCTGCGATTTCTTGTGCATATGCCCCAGGTTATATCCAAACTTTTTTTAGTTGAACACTTTTTGATTTGAGAAGCAGAAAACCCCTCAAAAATTCGACCTTTGTCAGCTGTTCAGTTTTGACAGATTTCTGCCAATATTTGTGTTTGCCACTTTATCGCTTTCTTTTGAGTTCTTTTTATCATGGAACTTTTGGGGAGGTTGCTACAGTAGTATATGCTATATATGTGGTGGTTTTGAGTTGAAACCTGAAGCAAATAGAGGATTGATTATATGTTATGCTTGCACTAATGTTGCTAATAGAATTGTGTTTAGTTTTGTATGAAGGAAGTTTTCAAGTGTAGGGATTGGAGAATGATGAGATGAGTTGAAGAATGGAGAAAAGCTCAAGCTTGGGGATGCCCATGCATCACCCCAAGAAATATCCAAGAAGTACAAGCGTCAAAGCTTGGGGATGCCCCCGAGGCACCCCTTCTTCATCGGCAAAAATCAGGTCACCTTTCAAAACACTATATTTTTATTGCTTCATGCACTATGTGTTTTTCTTGGAGCGTCAGTTGTTTTAGTTTTCTTAGTTGGTTTAGTTTGTTTGTTTGCTGCAATAAATGGTTGGACCCCAACAAATTTCTTTTGGAGGAGATGTACTCGTTTTTATTTGCAAAGAACGCTCTAGTTTTCACTCTTATTAAAAATCGAGCGTTCTTCTTTTTATGCTGCTGCTTTTGGTTTTCGTTTTTGCCTTGATTTGGGTTCAGACCTTGTCATATCTTTTCATCAAGGTGTATTTTTGCCTCTGATCTTTATTGGTTTTCATCAAAAGAGGTGTTTATAAAAATTTCAAATGGTGTTGGAAAAGAGAAAAAGCTTTGTGCAAAATAGTGGTACAAGAAGGAGCTTGTGTAGACTGTGGCTTAGGCGTTTTCATGTCATGCTTGATGTCTTTTTGATAGTATGCTTAGTGGTTTTGCTGTAGCATGACTTGTCTCAAATAACTGAGATTGCTTAATGAGCCTTTGAAAAAAAATCATGCGTTGTTTTTATTGTATGGAAGCATTATTTTGGTTTTCTCCTTGATGCTTTATTTGGGTTGACTTGGCGCATGCTCACACATGTTAGACTCTTACAAAGTCGCTAATAGCCTTCATGATCATTTATTTTTTGACTTTTGATGCCATCTTATGCTTCTTTTAATGTCGCTTTGTCGCTTTGCATGATTATGGCCATTATTGCTCTCTTAGTTGGTCGCTCCCAGTCTTTTGCTAGCCCTCACCTTGTACTGAGTATGAGCTCTACTCGTGCATCCAACTCCTAAAAGCCAAAGTTTTCCAAAGTGTCCACCATACATACCTACTAGCAATTTGCTATTCCAAGTAAATTTGACTTGCTTTTATTTTCTCTTCAAATTAAACTCTTACCAGTGTTATGCGAAATTCGGTCAGTAAAGCTCTCACGAACCGGAAGGCACACTTTACTTTTTCCTGTTCTTAAAATTTTGACATTGTGGTCTCTTATGTTGAGTTGTTATGCTTGCAAGTTGTAAGTTGGATTCTAGCCCATCCATGCTGTCATGGGGCAAGCTTTCAACATTGCACTTCTTATTTGAGTTGATATCGTGATCTTTTGTTTATGGATGCCCGCGGTGTGAAATGAATTGGGAATCTTGTGGGGATCATGGAGTTTGTATATGTGTTAGGGAAACGCCGGGCCGCCAATCTAAGCCATGCATAATTCATGGTGGAAATTTGCAGCATACCCATGGTGAACATTCGACGACGCATCTCACAATAAAAAGCTAAACAAAAGGCAAATAAAAGAGATGTTGAGGTGTTCATTGTCTGCTTGTCCTGTCATTTTGGTGTGGGCTTGTTCCATGTCATCGGGCACGGAGGTACCCCATTGGCGGTTCTCAATGATATGCATATACTTACAATGACAAGAGCCTTGCTTGGGACTCTAAGTAAAGTAGCATGAGGTTTGGGTACTCGTATTCACGGGGCACGAGGTTTTCAACTTATGATTTGTCAAGCATATGCATCATAATTGTTCTCGCATTAACTTTCACCATTCAAGATGCTTATGATGGGGGCAATGAGAGCTCAAAGCCGGTAAGTACCATAATTTTTGAAGGTTATAAAACTTGCAATCACTGCTTCCCTCTGTGAAGGGCCTTTCTTCTACTTTTATGTTGAGTCACCACCTTCTTTCTTTATGCACCATTAAGAGAGCATAGTTGTCATTCTTAGTGTGATATGCATTGTCCCAAAGTTCATTGATTGATTCATATTGTTGGTTTCACTTGTTCTTAAATTATTTGTATCTAGTCGCCCTCTTAAACTTGAAGGTGTCCTATGCATTTATGTTTTGCTCTCTTTGAAGGACAAGCTGAAAACCATTTGTATGTTTTTCCTTATGATTTGAACACACGTTTGACTTTCATTGTTTCATTTTCATGATCTTTTGTTTGTGTTCATTTGCATGTTTACAACATGGTTGCTAAGTTCTTATTGTCATGATTATATCTTCATGCCCATGTTTAAGTTCTTATGATCCCAGCTCACCAATGCTTACATATATGATCAAGATTGTGTAGGTGCATGTCACCTCAAAAATTATTCTTTTGTTATCACTTACCTACTCGAGGACGAGCAGGAGTTAAGCTTGGGGATGCTTGATACGTCTCCAACGTATCTATAATTTTTGATGCTCCATGCTTGTTTTTACACCATTTGCCTATTGTTTCGTTACACTTAGTGGCACTTTTATGCATTTTCCGGAACTAACCTATTAACTAGTTGCCACAGTGCCAGTTTCCTGTTTTCTGCTGTTTTTGTGTTTCAGAAGTGATACACAGGAAATATTCTCGGAATTGGACGAAACAAGTTCCTGAAGTCTTATTTTACCCGGAAGCTTCCAGAGATCCGAAGGAGAGTCGGAGGGGGGCCACCAGGGCCCCACACGCAGGGGTGGCGCGGCCAGGCCCCTGGCCGCGCGGGCCCCGCGTGAGGGCGCCTGGCTCCTCCTCTGACGACGCCCCTTCGCCTATAAAGACCCCCCGACGGAAAAAACCTAAGTACCCGATCAGATTTCCAGAACACATCGCGATCTGCCGCCACCGTCGACCCGAAGATCGGGAGGGTCCAGAAGCTCTTCCCGGCACCCTGTCGGAGAGGGGAATCGCCACCGGAGGTCTTCTTCATCGCCATGCTTGCCTCCGGAGCGATGAGTGAGTAGTCTACCTTGGACTATGGGTCCATAGCAGTAGCTAGATGGTTGTCTTCTCCACCATGTGCTTCATGTTTAGATCTCATGAGCTGCCCTACATGATTGAGATCACCGTTATGTAATTCTACATGTTTGGTTTGTTGGGATCCGATGAATATTGGTGTTTATGATTAAGTTGCTGTACTGAATATTATCTTTTGTTATCTCTATGTTGTTTATGATCTTGCATGCTCTCCGTTGTTAGTAGCTATCTTGGCCGAGTAGTTGCTAGTGACTCCAAGAGGGGGTATTTATGCTCGATAGTGGGTTCATGCCTCTATTTCACCTGGGGGAGTGACAGAAACCTCTAAGGTGGTAGATGTGCTATTGCTACTAGGGAGAAAACAACATTCATATGCTCAAGGGCATATGCTTTGTTTACATTACACACTTTGCTTAATGCAATTATCTGTTGTTCGCAACTTAATACTACTGGGGTGTTCGGATTGATATCCCCGGGAGTGGATAATTAGTCATAGATGTAGTTGGATGGCGGTCTATGTATTTTGTTGTAATGCCCAGAGTAAATCTCATAGTGATCTTCTTGACATATCACGTTTATCTTTATTCTATCAATTGCCCAACTGTAATTTTTTTACCCAGCATGTGTTATTTTATCTATGGAGAGACACCACTAGTGAACTGTGGACCTCGGTCATATTTACATCATATTGCTATCACCTATTTACTTTACTCGCATACTATATTGTTTTCCACTCGATACGCTCATAACCTTTGTTTAAAGCAAACCGGTGAGATTGACAACCTCATCGCAAGTTGGGAACAAAGTACTTGGTTGTGTGTGTGCAGGTTCCGCATCACCTTCAGTCGTTTGTCTCTCCTCTCCTGATCGATAAACCTTGGTTTCTTAACTGAGGGAAGACTAGCTGCTATATTCATCATACCTTCCTCTTGGGGTTCCCAACGGGCTGGTTATCCACCACGCACAAGGACAGTCTGCTCCCACGTCAACTTGGAGTATCATGGGGCCAAAGCTTCTAGAGGATAAAATGGAATCTAGGAAGGACCAGCTAATCCTACCATAGGCCTTTTCATAGCCAAGCTTGAGAACCAGACCACTATCACCACAAGAATGGCATTGACGAGGGTTAACTCGACAAATGTCCAATATGAAGGACTTAGGATCGGGGGAGTAGGGCGTCGGATGAACTCGAAGGTAAAGTCAGTCAAACAAGGTGCGTATCAAAAGTAAACGTGGGATGAACTTTGGCTTACTCTCAATCTGTCTCTCTCCGTCCTCTCCTGGCCCCTATATATAGGTGGCCAGGTCTCAAGGATCGGGAGGGGTCCGATACAGATTACAACATCAATATATGACATGAACTCGTATTTTGACTAGTGTTACAATTGGGCCTAGCTTAATGGGCCTCAGGGGTACTCAACTGATAGGCTCTATTATCTATACCCTTGTCAGTAGCCCCCGAGATTCTACTGGAATTTATAGATTTGGGTTGAATTTCAAATCTTCAAATCTTTGACTTCTTCAGATCTTGAAATCTTTGCCTTGATCTGCAACTATCTTTCATTATATTGTCTCGCAAGGGGTTTTGATGAACAAGCCTGACAACTCTGACAGATCAAGAGGCCAGTTAACTGCCGGAACAGATACTTGTCACCTACTTCAAATTCAATCCCCTTGGACTTGAATTCGGGAAACTGGTTAAACCCATTCTTTTGCCGCATTTAGGACTTACAAAGAATGAATCCCAGTGGTTCTCAAGGTACCCAGTGCGTCCACCAGGATTTTCTTCGCGTCGTAGACATGGATAAATACTAGCAGAGCGCATTCATGTGCGTATACCAGGCCACACAGGACGGATCCTGGGGTCTTACCTTCACGATATATTTCAATCATGGCATTTGAATTTTGTCACGACGACGCAACTCGAGAATCATATGTCACAGCCTTGTTTGACTGTTAGAATGTGCAAACTATTCGAGTTTGCTATTTTTAGATTCTCATAAATAACTCCCGATGGGAGTAATCGATCTGTATTTTGTCGACAATGAAGTCGAAGTTCGTTGTCGACTAAAGGTAGTCGATTGCATCTGTATCACGTAACAACCGATTGGTTATCTATCGTTGGTACACCACCAATGCTTCTGATGTAAGTAGCCCCGGAGGCTATGGGCGGGTACTTGTAGCCGATCATAGGCTCCAATCTCTTTGTCTTCCTTTTGTCGACTTCTTTTTATCGGGTGCGCGGCCAGGGCTCCCGATGGGAGTAGCCCCCGAGGCTATAGCCAAAAGTTTTTCGGGTATAGGCTCAAAATATAATATTATCGCCTAGAAACTTGTCTCCTGCAATAACTTTGGTACATTTTTGTGCTTGAAATATTCACTCTACTCTTTATGATGATACGAGCCCCTGAGTCTGTGACGAGGTGCGCTGTGCTCCTTGACAGATACTTTCCCACTTTTTGCACGTATCTTTGCTCTTGATATGCTGTCGATTTCTTATCGTCTGCTCTGAGTAGAAACAGTTCTTCTAAAGGTTAATTAGCTTGAGATCTTGACCATCCCCCACACTAGCAGTAGTACAATGGTGTTCATTGGTAATCGCATATAAATCTCTATACAACACTGTAAGACAACAATGTCCTACTTAAGTATCCACGTAGATAAGCACTTTATCAACTCTAACAACATTCCATCTATAACCAATTTTAGCAGCCTAAGATGCCCACATAACACCTTTTCAAAAAGGAGAAAAAGCAGTGGAGTTAGCCTAGAAAATGTTTGTATCAAGATCCTACTTGACATCGGTGATACTCTTCTAGATCTTAATATTATCTAAGTGATTGCATTTGATCCAAGAGGTCAAAAGGCACAAACTAAATTCTTTGAGATTGGGGACCCCCATACCCTCCTTTCCATGCATTGACCATGTCGGTTTTCAAGTTCACAAAAGTGGGTTTTCCAGGTCAAGCTCAGAGGCACAAATTCCTTCTTCTCGCAGATCAATTCCTGTTCCTGGTTAGCCAAGTGATATATGTGATTTTCAGATGTGTCATCCCAAAAGAAGTGAGCCATCTGTGAATTAGTTACTTTAATGTCCAATTTTTGGGAATTTAATAACAGAAAACAGATAAAGAGGGATGCTAGCTATACATGTTTGTAACAAAACTATCCTAGCATGATTGGAGAACAATTTCCTGCATCAACCATTGTAACAACTCAGAAAATTGTAATCCACTTCCTATTAATTAAAGTGCCAAATTTTGGACCAAGATAAATTTTTTATCTATTATTGCATGTATGCATGTATTTTTCCATTATGTGTATTTTATGATTTCATGTGTGTGATTAATTGTTGTGATTAGTTAGTTAGTTATAACTTAACCAACAGAGACCTTAGAGAAGGATCACACAAACCAAAGAAACCAGAAATAAAAATCATAGAGAAAAAGAGAAGAATAAGATGATCTATGAAATCTTATTGACCACCCTACTTTGAGCCTCTAGAATAAGAAATCTGTAACTCAACTTGGTGTTTGGCCAGTTAGTTGAGCTTGACCAAGTTGCAGACTAACTCAACCAAGAAGTTGCTACCCAAAATTCAAATCAGAACTTGACTCAAACTTCAACCAAAGATTGAATCTGAAACAGTGACCATACCCAAATTTTGAAATAAGATTTCTGCAAAACTTAACATTTCTTTGTAACAAAAATATGACTGGAAACCTTGGCCAATATGTTGATCACCCAAAGTGGAAAATTTCAAAAATTCGAATTTGAATCTCTTGCTAGCATTTCGTCGAACGCCTGGCAGACAAAAATCGACAAAAATCGTTTCTACTGTGAGCTTCACTATGCTTGCTCGCTCGAAGCCTGTAGCCATGCTCCTGGACACCTCCGCGGTCGACCCCGGCGCCCTCTGCCCCGACCCAAGCCATGCGACATGGGAGGAGAGGAAGACAGCACTCGGACCCCCTCTCTTCTCCTTCTTCCTCTCTGCAAGTCCCCGACCATGGTGCCCTCGCCAGAGCCGACCCACAGCCCTCCGCGGCCGAGACAACCACCCCCCAGCACGCCCCCGAGACCGCCGTGCCCGTCGTGGCCGTTGCACCCTGCCAGGGCCCCCGCACTGGCCACCCTCTGGCCGCCCTTGCCCTCAGCCTCCCGCGCCTATAAAACCCTCCCCGTCGACCCCCAGAAGGAGCACACACTCACCGCACCTGATCCCCACACCTCTCTCTTCCTCTCTCCCTCAAAAACATCCAATCACTGGGAGCGAGCGCCGCCGCGTTCCGGGAGACTCCGGCCACCATTGGAGCTGCTGCTGGTGCGAGGTGGAGGAGCTGAGCCGCCGCCGTCGATCTGCTACCCCGCCGTCAAGCTCTGCTTCCTCTCTGACACGCCCTCGCCATCGAACAGTCGTCCCTGCAAACGCCGGTGAGCCCCGCCCTGGCCGTGGAAGACGATGCATCGGAGCCGTTAGATCGCGATCCATCGGTCGCGTACCGATTCGGTGCGTTAAGTGACCTGACCGGTGGGCTCCACCTGTCAGGTTTAAAAACAGAAATTATCCCGCCCCGGGCGAAGCGGTATGGGCCGGCCCATTCGGGTTTCGTTTGAAATAGGCCCAGCCGGTTTAGAATTCGGTCCGTTCGATTTTATTTATTTCCCGCTCGTTTTCGAATTAATTCAAATATGATTCAGATATGATTTTCAAACTTAATTCCCAGAGATTTACAAATCCTTTTCTAGCAAATGAATATGCGTTGGAAAGCTTGTGAAATGCTCTATACTGTAGAACTGATTAGAATTCAATTTGAGCTAGGAATTTAAATCAATAAGAATAGTGTGACCATAGCTTTATTAATCCTAGAAAAATTCTATAGAATTGTTTAAACCTCCTAAATTATGAAAATTGGTTTGTGAACTCACTAATCAACTCCCCTACTGTTTAGTCAACCTTAATCAACTCAACCTAATTAGTGATATCAATTAGACCTTAATCCAATCTTAATGGGTAACATAAAATGATAGATCTCTATTACATACTTAGAATTAATTTTTGCCCTCAATAGCAATTCACATAATTAGTCAATCCTCACTTAAACTAGCCCTAATACCCTAGTTTCAGACCTTACTTAAAAAGTGAACCACACATGGCATATGGTAGAAAATTTAACTTACACACTCAATGCAAACTTGGAAGAAAACTTGCAACATAATTCAATGAAATCCAAGAGGAAGGCTATTGTTTGAAAACAAGTATGTGTGCTTGGTGTTTTGTTAGCATTGTGTAGTGATGATGTGCTTTGTGTTTATTCGTTATTAGACGCTAGTGTTGCTGAGGAGGACATTTAGGGGGAATATTATCAAGAAGAAGAAGAATACCCCGGACACTTTGCCAACCAAGGGAAGCCATCTTTTGAATCATACTCCAAATGCTAGTTTTTACTATTGCATTCTACTTGTTTTAAGTAAATTGCATGATTGAATGCTAGAGTAGAATGATATAAGGTAGTGATATCTTGCTTAGCAAGAGCATCAAGCGGAGTTATCCAAACATAGCTAGTGGTATCATCACTCAATATAGTTGCTTAGTCGCTAATAAAATTGAGGCAATCCTAAGGGGAGCCCAATTTGAACTTTGTGACTTGAACTTGAAAATTTGAAATGGAGATCCTCCTACATGATGGTTTTAATGAAGGAAAGTAATATTGACTAAGAGCTATGGAATGTATTGCTAAATGATAATAAGTGATGTACCATGTGAGCCAACCATTACCGTACGACCACATTACCCCCTAAATGGGAAGGGGCTTAGTCCGTAGCCTTGTTTACCCTAGTATGGGAGGCCTTGCATCAAACCTTATGGAGTGCAAACCGTGCGCGGTTACTTCTGAACCAAGTGGAGATTCCACTCATCCGGCATCCCGGAGCGTGCAAAACTAGAGGCGCCGGAACGGGGATTCTTCCGTATCTCGGGCTCTAGGGAAGGATCCTGTACTAGAGTGAGCAGTGAAAGAATTTGTTTTATTATCTGAACCCCGCATACCTTGTGTATGACGATCCGTGGATTTCTCCCGGCAGATGTATCGAATCTTGTGGGTAAAGTGTACCCCTCTGCGAGGGTTTCAAACTATTCGAATAGCCCGCGTCCTCCGGTTATGGACAGTTGGCAAACTGTACTTGACTTTTGTCAAGAATGATAATAACTTATGTGAACTTGGTGAATGACATGACTTGACTTGACCATGATCTTGACACACTTGAAGTCCCTTAGATTAAACTTAGAGAACTAACTTCTTTTCTACCAATGAACGTTCTTGGGAAATAAAACTAGCTTTTGCACAACTAACTTAGTGCTTAGTCCCACCATATCAACCTTGCATATCTACTTCAACACTTCATTTATAAGATGGTTTGCGAGTGCATCCAATGTACTCACGGCTGTGTCCCTGGCTATCAACTTGGCCAGACTATGGGGAAGAGTATCCGGAGGAAGGGTATGAAGAAGAGTATCAGAACTAAGATCGTCTCCATGAGTCGCCATTGCCTGTAGGGTGAAGGCATGGACCCGAAGACGTGATTTCCGCTGCTATAGTGTTGTAATATGAACTTGGTCTCTATGACCATGGTATTTGAATCATCGTATTGTAATGTCTATGGAACTGGTTACCAACTACGTTATGTGTATCACAACAATGATTCTGGGATTGTGGTGGAATGCATAACGGGCACTTTGAATTTGTGATAAATTCGCGGGTGTTACAAGTTGGTATCAGAGCCTAGGTTGACCATAGGAGACCTTAGTTAGAATGGTCGTTAAATGAAACCTTTACAAAAGCAAAGATATAAGTAATGGTTTGAAATTGCTTAGTCTTTTCCTCTCTATTTACAAAGTTTTGTACATACTTCAGTTTTTACCTACTTAAAATTTTGCACACTTGAGTTGATCACTAACTTAATCTAATCTAAAATTTTGTAGATGGCACCGGTATTCACTGAGCAGTACCAGTTGGGCCATGGTGGCAGCCTTTGTTTCGAGCGCGACCTTACCACCCTGACCTTGTTCCTGAACCGTCTATATCCGGAGTTCAAGGGAGCCGTGCTCAATGAGCACCCGGATGGAGAGCTACGATGGCTTGTCAGGGCCAGTTGCCGTGGCAAGAAGGGAGATTTGAGTTCTCCAGGATCAAGTTTGAGCTTGTGGAGAACACTGGGCCGATGGTTTGGTCCGGTATGCCAGGAGATGCAGCCCGCTTGTGCGGACTGCATGTTGAGGAGGTCCAGGGAGAGCGCTTTAGGACTTTGCTCGGCGTGATGCGGACGGGCGTCCCGCAAACATGCCAGGGTAAAATGAGCCGAGTACCTATGTCGATCACATGGACTTCTTGCTTACTCCACTCAGCAGGAGGTGATCGTGCCCGTACCAAGGCCAACTTGAGCACTTCGCCCTGGTGGAGGCAAGGAGCACTATCAGGATTCTTGCTGGGATCGCAAGAGTCTTCGCCCCAGCGCGATAAGAGGGATCACACCATTGAGGAGTTGAGGCCAATGTGGCTGAGCTGACTGAGTACATTGAGAGTCTAGAGGACCACCTTGTGAGGAGGAGGCATTGATCTCCGCAAGGAGGATAATGCCCTCATTAGTGACGAGGATGACTTCATGGAGGACCTGGATGATGAGGAGGATCCTGAGGAGAATGGATTCATTGTGGATGATGAGGAGGAAGACCCGAGGAGCTCGATATTAGAGTTGGAGGTCCCCGTGTTATCGTTATGATTTTCTTTGAGTCACTTCGTGTAGGTGTGAGTTGTATCCCCCTCTCTAGTAGACGAGTCGCAATGGTTTGATGTAAACCATTTGTAATGTGTGAACTGTATCTATGATAGGTTTGATGTTTGTTGAATGAAATATGAATTTGGCCTTAAGGCCCTAGTAAGACAAAAATTGCATCATCCATGTTACATTTAAAACCTTAGCCAATTTAGTTTTTCCCTCCTTGTCTTACACACCTTATCTTCAGATGCCGCGAGCCACCCCACCACCCCGAACACGGAAATGGGCCGAACTACTAAGGTTGATCATGGAAGACCGGAAGAGCCGAGCTGAGCGCCAAGCTAACTGGCACTCTTCAGCAACTAACCAGATGGCAAT